>VWZV01014298.1:160396-243140 GCA_013397155.1 Irena cyanogastra
CAGCCCTGCAGGTACACTGAGCAGAGCACCCACAGACAGCCCTGCAGGTACACTGAGCAGAGCACCCATGGACACTCAGCCCTGCAGGTACACTGAGCAGAGCCCCCATGGACACGCACAGGGAGTGTGTCAGTGAGGTCACAGCCATGGCTTCCAGGCACAGAGGGATGGCTGGTGTGGCTAAGGGGTGCTAGAGAGGAGTCTGGGAACTGCTCGTGACATCTTGAGAGGTTCTGAAAGAATATGGGCTTATGTAACTGGTGTTCCCCAGTACAAAGGCAGCTGCCAGTCTGTGTCACTGCATGCTGCCAAACTGGTCTCCATCTTTCCCACACACCCTGCTTTTTAAGAAACCATTATATTTTTTTCTACATTCTTTTTCACATCTGATAATTGTGCTAGATTAATGATGACTGCTTTGATCTTCATATACAATAAAGTTTGTTATAAGTCCATTGAGAAGGGTGTAACCAGAAAATAGAAAACTCCAAGTTATTTGGAATAGTGAGACAGCAAAAGTGAAGAAGTAATAAAGATGGTCCTTTAAAAAGTAGAAAAAAATAAAACCTTTCCTATTTAATAAAATGAAACAATGTTTGAAGCATATCCCACAAAGATCAAACAGAATTCTTATGTCAATATTATTGAAAAAGGAGATCTCCCTTTTTTTCCCCCCCCTGATATTAAGGTTTTGAAACCCAGGCTAGAAGGTTTTGGAATTATTTTGGATTTTCACCAGTTTAACAAGATCAGAATCTTGTCTTGTTTAAATAAATTATTTGAAACCATATTCCCCAACGTCCCAGCCTTCAGTAGATACTGCTGTTGAAAGGCTGGTCCCTTTGTTTGTTTGCCAGAAATATGACTATATGCATGTGCTTTGTTTTTGAAGTCTTTCTATTAGTGGACATGAGTCTGCTTGTCCTGTCAGGTCCTCAGCCAACATTGAACTTGAACTTTGTTCTCCTGTTTCAGATCTGGTGAAGTCTCTCCATTTTGTCCAGATGTATCTTGTGGCCCAGAAGGAGTATTTTCTCTGCCCATGGACATTATCTTCCCCCAGCTCTAACAAAAGGTTTTTGTCATTTCTCAAATAATCATGGGAGGAGATGCCTGGGTTTTTTTCTTTACTTGCTATAATCATAATACTGTCTTTTGGATCTCTTCTTTTACCTTTTTGTCTCAGGTGGTTATAGCTGTCTTCTCAAAAGTGCACCCTCATCCCAGGTGGGAGACTGTGCTACGACATCTGCAGCTGTGACATTTGTGTTTGCAGATACAGCAGTCCCATATGGGGCTGCCCACAAAGTTTTCTCAGATAATTTCAGTAGAATGTGTTTTTCCTGGTGCCCAGAGATCCCAGGCAAACTAACTGGACCTTTTAATTGCACCTAATGGATGTACCTGCGTATAATTTGAAATACTGGCCTTTTCCAGAGTAACTTTATTAATTCCCTGGTGACAGTTTTGTACTTTTATGTGTTAAGAATGTACCTCTTGTAAGGAATTTTATAATGCTGGTTCCAGGAAAAATTATGCTCACATTGCACTAATGTGGAATTGCAGAGCAATAGATCCAACACATTTATGTATAAGAATTATTAATAACACCATCAGTATCTTACTGACTGATTTTTCTCTGAAGCTACAATTACATCTAACTATAATCTCTGCTGCAATGATGCAAAGTCCATGAGAATGTTCCCCTACAGGCAAATCAACTTGTATGTGTGAAGAATCTCAAGCAAATGTCTTAGATATGTGAGTTTTCTGAGTAACACTGGATGAATGGTGGCAATGCAAATGACTTCAGTAATCCCATTTTGTTCAAGACTGACTCTGCTCTCATGGTAGTCCTATTTAGGTACCATATTTTTTCCCATTAAATGACTCTGTCTGCAGAAAAAGCACTAAGAAATGGTTGAAAGTTTTAGTTTTCAATTTACTGCAGTTAAGCCATGCGGTTTTCTGAGTACAATTTCATAGGACTACAGAAGACTGTAAATCCTCAGAACATTTTGCACAATTTTTTAATGTCAAAGACAGCATGTATTCTGAACTGCTGAATCTGCAGCTTAAAAGGAGGTAGGTTTTCTTCCAGACTTCCTACTGGGAATTCAGGCGGATTTTTTCCTCTGATCATCAAAATCCTTCTTTTAATTTTTGTTCAGAGTGCATTCATGGCAAATTTTTGAGTTTTAATGTGAGTGTTGCCTGGTATCTAAATACTTTTCCCTGCCTGTCTTTTCATTTCAAATTACTACTAAACAACAACCATATCTTCAGAAATATGGCACATTATTTGTTCATTTATTCTGCTACAGCAAATTTGTATTGTTTTCTTGGAAAGTTGAAACACCATCCTCCTCACTAACCTATGTGCTCTAGATAGACTCATCATCTGCTGTAGGTTGGATTGATCTTGCATGAGTATGTACAGTATATAGGTATATATAGACACACCTGTTCTTTTCTGGGTTGCAAATTGTTAATGGTCTTAGGGATCCATTGTCAATTATCACTACACAAAGTTCTATTTTCATTTCTGGGGTTTTTCTTTCAAATTTTTTGAAAATCCACTCAAATGCTCAGAATTTAAAATACTAGATTTTCTTACTGGAAACCTGTCAATAAACTAGATGGAAAGTCAGATACAGGAAGTTTTAAGGAATTTTCAACCCTTTTTTCCATTTAGTTCTAATAATTTTAACTTTTTTAAAACCTTGGGTGAACAGTGCTACTTGAAATGGCTGAATGTTGACAAATATGAGAAGTGTGGATAATATTTTTCTACAGCATTTTCTGTAGTGGAGATTAGCAATATCTGAATGCTTCAATTGGTGCAGGACATTTTAAAAACTGCATCAAAGTAACACTTATCTGGGTTTAATCTCTAAGATTTCACAGAATATGGATATTCATTACTCAAATAAGTTGTAAAATACAATTTTTTACATACTTGCTGGCTGAGGAAGACGAAAAATATTGCATGAACTTGTGAATTATATGTCAGATAAAATATATTCAGAAGTATTCCAGCCTGTTAATTTCACTTTGCAAAAATCCTGTGACATGCATGTCAGACTTAAAAAAACCCACAAACATACTTTAAGAGTATCCAGAGGTCACAGAGACATCAACCTATCATGTGAACTGCTGCAAGGGAACATTTGGATTCTATATAGGCAACTCCTGTATTGTCTCTGATGCTTAGCAGACACCACATATGATTTACTACCATTTTTATTAAAATAAAAAGCACAGTTCAATAAATATCGTATCAGACTAGGTATTATCCCAGACATATTTTATTTCTTTGTCTTTGCTGCCTCTTCAAATTTTGGCATAAAACAGGAGGATATAACAGACTATAAAGAAAAAGTTACAGAGGGTATTCAAGTTTGTGATGAGTGAAAAGGCTGCCTCAATTATTAGTGCTACCTAGACAGGCAATAATTGATAGGAATAATCTCATATCCAGGAAAGGTTTTTCACAGCATTTATGGTAAAAGTTTATGAATATTTTTTCTTCCACTCCCTTAAACTTAATTTATCCAACAGATTGTTATTATTGAAATTTTATTTCAAGGTTTTTTGAACCTTGAAATAATTTCTTATAGTGAAAAGGTTCCAATGCACAGTGTTATTGAGCAGCACTGAACTTCATACCAAGTGCCCAGGAGACCCTGGTAGAAGAGAGACTGAAATCAAGCAGAATTGAGTGATGCAGAAGCCTCTTTTGCATCTTATTTTTTTCACTTTTGAGGGGTCCTCATGCCATCTCCATCCCACTTACCTGTAGAGCTGCTCAGCTTTTTCTACAGGCTGTGTAGGACATGCAGGCTGCTACTTACATAAAGGGAGGGGTTGTAATGGCTGGACTACATGCCCTGGATGCCAGGGGATGGCTGGATGCCAGGAGTCCACCAAAGCCACAGTATCACTCCTCCCTTGCAGCTGGGCAGGGGAGAGAGAATGTAACGCAAGTCTTGTGGGTCAAGATAAGGACAGCAAGAGACAGCTCTACCATTTCTGCCACAGGCAAAACAGACCTGACTTAGAGAAATTAATTTATTTTATTACCAATCAAATCAGAGTAGAGTGATGAGAAATAGAAACTAAATTTTAGAATGCCCTCTCCCCTCCTCTTCCTTCTTCCTGGGCTTAGCTTCACTCCTGAATTCTCTGCCTCCTCCCACCATCATTTATCACACAATGTCTCTGCTGTTTCTTCCTCCTCAGGGGGAGAACTCCTCACACTATTCCCATGTTCCAGCATGGGATCCCTCCCACTGGAGACAGTCCCTGATGGACTACTCCAACACGAGTCCTTCCCACAGACTGCAGTTCACCACGAGCTGATTCAGCATGGTTCCCTTTCCATGGGGTGCAGTCCTTCAGGAACAGGCTGATCCAGCGGGACGTCCCCATGGCGTCACCAGTCCTGCCAGCAAACCTGCTCCAGTGTGGGCTCCTCTTTCTGTGGGGCCATAAATCCTGACAGAAGCCTCATGAGCCTCCAGCGCAGGCTTCCCATGGGGTCACAGCCTCCTTTGTATGCATCCCCCTACTCATTACACAATTCTGTTTTATATTGGCAATAAATTAAATTAATTTCCCCATGTTCTGACAGTTTTGCCCATGATGGTAACTGGTGAGTGATGTCTCTCTGTCCTCACCTTGACTCATGAGCCTGTATTTTCTCTCCCATGTCCGGCTGAGGAGGGGAGTGATAGAGCAGCTTTGGTGGACACTTGGCATCCAGTCAGGGATCAGGATTTAAACACAGAAACACAACAATTTCTATAGTAGATCATGTCTTTAAATGTTAATCCATTTAATTTAGTATTTAGCTTTAACAACAGAGTGATCAGTAGCAGATATGCTGGAGAGCAGACCATCCATGAGATAATATGCGAGGAATTTCTTAGCTCATATGAATAAGTAGCTTGTATTGTGCTGTTGTTTTTTGCTTGCAATTTAATATAACTACCAGTCTGCTGTGTTTTTGATATGGTTTTTGAGAAGAGGCTGAGTTATGTTCCTGCACCTAGTCTGGGACCTTTTCTATTTTGATGTATTAACCAAAGTACATGATCTTAAACTGATTATTTGGTGCTGCTGTCTGGTAAAGTAACTTGGTCCAGTTTATCATATTAATATGTGTTTGACTGATTGCTGGTTTTGTCTTAATTTCAGCATTGATAAAGTAAATTTTTCTGGGATTACTTAAGAACATAAAATCTCAGAAAATGTGGGTTTAAAACTTAATTTCTATTTTCCGTTTGGCTTGATGATACCTGTTGGCAATGAACTTCACTCTGTGGGAAGAAAACATATCTCTTAATATTTTAAATCCTGCTGAAAGTCCAACATAAGTTGCTAAAGGACACAGAATATTTTTGTGACTTTGTGTTTATTACTTTGACTCTCGTCTCTCCTAAAATGACTTTTCCATTTAATAACTCTTGTCACTAATTTTTGTATTTCTTTGAATATATCTGTATTTTGGTTGTTCAACACAAGAATGGGTTTTATCCTCCCCTATAGCTACCTAAAAGATAGTGCCTAGCCCCAGATAGTTATTCAGAATCTTTCAAAAGGAAGATAGAAATCCAGGGAGAATCTCACTGCATTAAAAGATGAGTGTTTGAAATAACTCAGACAATTCCCATACTTAAGATTAGTCTTTTAATTACAGAGAAAAGTGTATCCTCTATTATGAGACTGCATACTGACATTTTGGACAGCTAAAGCTAGGTGAGATCAATCCTGCACACATAATCATACCTGAATCACTATTATGGATTTGTGTATCACCCAATATTTTCAGAATCATATACCGCACAGTTTTTTTAAAAACCCATACAATTCACTTTTTTTTTTTTTCCCTTTTCTCCCCCTTACAACCATCGCATAGAGTCATAGAATGATTTAGATTAGATGCGATGTCTGGAGATCATCTAGCACAACCTTCTACTCAAAGCAGCCCCAACTCAGGTTAGATTGCTCAGAGCCTGTCTCAGTTAAATGTTGAATATCTCCAAGAATGGATAATCTTCAGCCCCTCTAGACAGCCCTTTCCAGTGTCATTATGAAGATTTTTTCCTTGTAACTATTTTAGATTTCCCTTGCTGTTATTTGTGTCTCCTGTGTCTCATTCATCCACTATGCATCATTGAGAAGAATCTGGCTCAATTTCTCTATATCCTTTCATTAAGTACTTGTAAACAGCAATAATATTTTCTCTTAGCCTTCCTAAGACTGAAAAATCCTGCTTCCCTCAGCCTCTTCTTGATCGTCCCTCCTTGCTCTCACTCCTTAATCGCCTCCATAGCCCTTTGTTGGTGTTGCTTGCACAGAGGAGTCCAGAGTGGGATGTAGCACTTGAGATGAGCTTCCCCTCTTAAACCAAAGGGAATAACACTTCCCTCAACCGGCTGGCTGTGCTTTTGCTAATGCAGCCCCACATGAGCTTGGCTTTCCAGACTGCCAGAGGTTTGCTGTGCATTCCTAGAGCTGAGCGATGTGAAGCCTGGGTCCTTTTCAGGGTGGTGCAGTTACTGCAGAACTCATTTGATGTAATTCCAGTTGTGTTCTCCAGTGTGAATCACTTCTCACCATCAGCATGAAATGCTAAGTGCCATTGCTCAGTCACTGGGAGCGGGCTAATTTCATCCAACAAATGTTAGGTGTTGTGTCTGAGCTCAACATCTGCGCTTGCTCTATGGGCAATGAGGAGAGAGAGAAATCTGCAGGGACTGATTCTTCTCACCTATTTTAGACCCTTGCTTTATGAGGAAATTATTCTTATTGGAAGGGTCTGGCTCTTTTCCTTGGTTACAGAATACGCCTGAAGAGTTGGCTTAAACTAAACTCCCAAACATTTGATAGATTTTCTCAGGTCAAGCAAATCTTACTCTTACTGCAGGGTTTTGCAGTGTTCCCTTGCACAGGCTAGGCAAAATGTGTTTGTAAGTAATCTGATGCCCATATGTGCAATTTTTCTGCCGTTACCATTCTAAATGTTTTCTGCATGTTTGACCTCCAGAGTAATCAGGTGTGGTGAGATAGATGAGCCCACTTAAAATTTTATTTTACCAAGCAAAACAGATAAAACTCATCTAATTGCTCTAATAGCCTCATTCATCACATGACCTTGGTGATCTGATGTTTTCCACTCTATTTCACTCTTGTTATTCTTGTAGAGGAATGGAAAACCAATGCCAAGTCTGTGCAAAAAAAGATCCACTTCTGGAAAAGATGGAAATTTCCCAGAAGGAAAGTTCTTTTCCCCAGCTGGAAAGATTTTGACTTATTCTTCCTGCTTCTTGAAAAAACAGTGGCTATTTGGTAGACCAGTGAAGATAGCTGCATCAATACGAGAGCTGCTCAGAGAGGCCAGATATCAGACAAAGAAATGGAAGTTGTAGTAGTGTGACTCTGGCTTTATATTCAAATATTTAAATTTAATCATCCATTTCAAAGGATCTTTCTACTTTTATTTGTATCTTTACCAAAGGTATTTATAATGCTTCAATATTGGAAAGAAATGTTGAATATTTGTTGGCAGAAGCAAGTATAAATTTTCAATTTATGTGGCCGTCTTTCAAATTCAGAGCACCGGCTAAGTCATTTATGGATGAAGGTGAGATGTTCTACATGGGCCTGTGCTGTACTGTATCCTTCAGAAGCTTCATACCACTGTCTGAAAATGGAAATACCTCATCTCACTAATGAAACTGAACTTAGAAATGTTGCAGTCTTAATACTCAAATTCCCCTGCCAGAGGCATTTCCCTTTCAGGTTAAGCATCTCCTCACCTGTCATCAGTCATTTTTAAACCAAACCTTGCAGTTCTCTGTGAGTGGGACAGAACTTTTCTCACCAGAGGACCAGATGGTACTATTGTAAAATTCACCACCAGCTTTAAAGGTTCACTGCCGTGCATCAGCACCTTGTTCCCCCAGTCCCTTCTCATGCTCAGTGGTGAATAACACAGCGAGGCAATCAGGCTGTGCTGTCTTTAACCCATGGATGATATCCAGATTTGAACTCTAGTGGGGCTCACCTGAGCATCATTCAAAATCCACAGCTGTTGTCAGATGTTTGCATTTGGTTAGTGACAGGTCAGAGGGCATTGTACTGAGCCTCTCTGATCCACAGAACTTGTGTTTGTTCTTGATCTGAGAGATAAGCATGGTTTTGAAACACAAGGCCCCTCAGAGTGTAAATGTACAATACATTTGGACAAGAATACAAACATACAAGAATACAAATGGATATGCTTACTTTGCTATAATTTAATCCTGCCTGAAATGATTTGAATAATTTATTCAAAGACTGAATAGATTCATACAATCTATGGGCAGAGTCTCTATCAGCCAAACCCTGCTGAACAAGAAAAGCTCCTCCTAGCTAAAATCTTGGGGATGTACAATACAGTTTACCTTGTGAAGCACAAAATAATGAGACTAATTAGGTGTGTCAGCTGCTTGCTATTTTCACATCTTTATGTCTCCAATGTATCATTTCAAATGTTGATTTAAAATGTTGCATTTTGAAAAGATCCTTGAGCAATTATTGCTATTGTGAACTTTTGGAATGAGAAAACAAAAATGTTTGAGCCCAGTGGAAGACGCACAGTGAAAAGCACACATTCTTTATTTGGAGTGGCAATCTCTTGGCTACTTGGGGTAAAAATGAGAATAAATACAGGGCAATTTAGGTCAGAGGCTTGGGGACAACAAGGAGGTCAGAGGGCAAAGTGAAGGAGTCAATAGGAAATGAAACTATTTTCTTACAATTTTAATGCCAGTTAGTCAAAATAAATACAATTATTAAAAATGCATCATCATTTAGTGTTGTTGTAAAAATAGCAAGGCTCCAACTAAAGGCAAGAGTTCCATAGCCTGAGTGCTGTCAAAACCAAATGAAATGTAAGGAAATTAAGAACCAGAAAAATCAAAATACAGTTTAAGTGCACAATACACCTACAGAGGAGTTCATGTAGTTCAGATGTCCCATCTCAAGAGGATGTGATATTAAAAATAAAGAATCACAGGAGGGCAGCAATCATGATCAAATGCGGAAACGCTTTAACATGAAGAACAAATGGTATAGGACTCATCAGCTTGGAAAAGAGATCAATGAGTGTAGATAGGATGTATGTCTGCAAAGCAATGACTAAAGTAAGCAGGAAATGGCTGCTCACTGCCTCTCCACATTACAAGTAGAAAGCACCACGTTAAATGACTGATAGTTTCAATTAAGGAGAAGATGAGATTTTTTTTATCCCTTGCAAGGAAGCTGTGGAACACACAGATCTGTGTCAGTGGTGGATGCCAAAGGATTTACGTAGCTTCTAAGTTGAGTAGACAAACTTGTGGGAAAAGGAAAGAAATCCCACAAGGACTATTCAACACATAGATCTCTCTTCTGGAACGGAGGTTGCTGAGCTGCAGACGGCTGTATGCTGGAAGGGGAGGCTGGGGAATCATCACTATGTACTTGACCTGCCATTGGACTCTTCTCTTGGCCCCTGTCACTGGCTGTTGACAGAGTTTGGCCACTAGATCTTTTGTTTGACTCCTGACAGCTGTTCCTAAACCACCACACAGAGACTGGCAGTGCTGTTATACCGATCACTGTGGCCCCTGTAAAAGTCTTCAGCAGGAACACTCCAATTATGAGTGTGAACCTGCAGTGTTCTCAAAGTAAGCACAGTACTTGTGCACAGCAGATCATTACACTCAGAGTGATATCCATGAAATTACTGAAACAGATTTATGGGCAAATCCAAGACTATTAGTTGTTTACTGAGGACTTTGAGGATCTAAAATTCTTAGTTAATCTTGGTCATAACAGGCTTCTAGCCACTATAACTCCCTCCAGTTTGTAGCTGAGTTAGAGCTGAGTGTCATTTGTCACACCTAATTCACCAGAGTGTTTAGGTGATTACTAAGTCATGATGCCAAAGCATTTTCTTTGGTAGTCCTTAGTTAATTTCAAATTGAACAACACCACTTGTCAGTCAAGAAATACAGTACCTGTTCTTTGCTCACATCCTGCACTTCCAGTAATTCTCCTAGTGATACTGTCAGTAAAAATGTTTGGCAGAGGCAGCTGCTTTTCAAGGTGTGAATTACACATTTGGCTTTTACATTATTTCTGCCATCCATAAAGCAAAGATGCAAGAGAAAAAAGCTCCCAGTGTTCCAGCACTGTTCCCTAGCTGCATGCATATTTCTACTTCATTTCCCAGCAACTTAAAATCTTAGTATTTGCCTTGGAGACTATAGCAGACTTCAAATTGTGGGTGAAGGAGATCTGGGAGGACTGAAAATCCAATCAACTTTAGGATTATGTCTTGGCAAACTGAGCTGGAATCAACTGTTGGGATGCAGAAAATGACAATATGGAGCATTTTAAAGGAGAATAAATAATGAAATAGGTAAAAATAGGTGAAGAGAGGGAAATTGGATCAGTAGTAGTTTCATAGAGTGGGAGTAGGGGGGTAGTTGCTGAAGATAAATTAAAAGAGGTCAATGAAGACTGAGACACTGTCATAATCTATTGTTCCTACTGGAGGAGTAATTGAAATGGCTGTGTTAACTTCAGTGGGAATTGGACAAGGGTCTGTAAACTGCTGGAGGAATATTTAAGTTAGCTTTTCACATTAAGTCTTCATGGAGATAAAAATGCTTTAAAAGAAAGATCCTATAACTTCCACCACTGTGGACAATAATGCTTCATTTGAGTTAGTTTCAGGTTAATTGAGTTAACACTGTTGAAATGTAGAAATATCTGAGCTCCCCTGAAAAACACTTCAGTTGTTATATTAAATATGTGAATTTCTCCATTTTTCCTCAAATATCAAAGCCAAAACAAAACAGTGCATGTTTTTGTATGAAAAAGATGCTTCACTTACAAACGGTGAAGTGATAATTCTAAGATTGTCACAACAAATGAATATTCAGGAGGTCCCAATCCTGGACCTGCACCCTTGGAAAAAGGTTGCCAATATTAGTGCAGTCATTTAGGCATAAATGTTTGTTCTTATTAGCCTTGTATTTGCTGGCAAGGTCATCCCCAATAGTTTTGACCAATTTCTATAAATGTCAAAGTGTTGCTGAGTGCCTTCTCTGAGCTGGTGCTCTAGGGGCAGATGGGACAAAAACGAAAGCACTGGCACAGAGCTGATGAGCATGACAACAGAAGTGTTAAGTTAGATGAACAGTTTCAGCAGGAGGGATGTCTTAATCATTTGTAGATTTTGGGCATTAATTGATTTTTTTTTTTCTCAGTCTTTAATAAGATTGCAAAGCCAGGGCCAGAGAAAAACAGGCAGCAGGGTTACATTTTATCCAGCTACCATGTCTGAAACGAGTTCCAGTTGACAAGTGGGTTTTGATATTATCCCTTTGGATGCCTAGTTCAACTACTGGAACATCTGTTGCTTCGACACCACATCCACCTGGCTACGCATTCTAAATAAGCCTTGTCAACTTGGTGTACACAATCTGAGAAGAAAACAGACACACTTCTGTCAAAAGGAAAAAAAGGTTGTGCTAGCAGACATTAAAAGTGCTCTGTTAGCTGAGGACCAATGAGCCTTAAAATCAAAGGCAAAATTCTTGTCCCTTTAAGTGAAAGCTAATAACTTACAGTAATTTCTTTTTGTTTTGATGAAACTGTCTACGAATGTTCTTTGTTAATGAAACAACACTGGATCATGAAAAGGACGCATACACAGAATAATGAGAACGTTTTCATAGTGCCATTGCTAACTGGAATATAACTAATACAAATGAAAGGCCATCTTATGTTTTCTGAACCTCTATGCCCCATGAAACTACTCTGCTGATTCTCCACTACTTCTATTCAGCTTCAGAGAAGGAGCCTGTGTGTTTACACAGTCTTCCTCTACAGGATTGAGCAAAGTAGGTTGGATGCATGTTAAATCAAACAGAGGAAATGGCACTGTGGCAAACCCCAGACATTTATTCTGCGAGGCATCCTTGTCTTCCCAGAAGTGTGGAGCTGCGGCAGCTGAGATTCAGCCCATGTGAAGGTGAAAACAGAGGGCATGTATAGAAAGTCTGTGGATGAGATTTACTTGCAGGCACTCTCTCAATAAAAATGTAGTGGACTGCACACTTTTACATGTTTGCAAAAGGGGGGCAGAGCAGAAAAACACATGAAACTTCTCATCTAAGAAGGATGAGAGATAAAAGACATTGAACACTTCAAGAATACAGGGAATTTTTTTTTGTTGGGGTTTTTTGGGGAGGAAGGGTGGACTTGGGAGTTGTAACAAAGTATAGAGTTATTTTTTAATTAATTTCTTTGGATTTCCTATTCCTTTATAGATGTCCTCTTCTAATTGTCTCCCCCTATGATTCCAAACACAGGTATTACTGCACAACTGAAATGAAAGAAAAAAAAGGAGAAAAACCTATGAATGACAGTCACAATTTTCAATTTGCTGAAGAAACAAGAACTCAAGAAAACAGATTTTTTTTAACCCATGGGGCTTTCAAAACTGTATCCAAACTCCTGAGGCAGCAAGTAACCTGGCATCATTTGGCATTCCAGCTGATTCTAGGAGGTGGAAGTAGAGAAGTGTATGAATGTAAAAAGCACACTGATTTTTTTTATCCTCAAAACACTTCCTTAGTGCTGAATTATGGTTCAAGCCAGTTTATAAGTTATATGAGCCAGTTTGCTGATCCCTAGATACGGGACTCCAGGGAGATAGAGCCAGACTCCAAAACAATCATTCAAAAATCCAGTCAGAAGAAGGATGAATATGATACTTTTGGGGATGGTGGCCTGTGGAGGGAAGAAAAGGAATTTTAAATGGGAAATTACTCAGAAGATCATAAAAATGAGCAAAGCAAAAAGAAAAAAATTACAACGTTTTGCATTATGGAAAAAATATTTTCTGCTGTGAGACTTTGCAAAATAAAAAGGTATCTGTCTTTTTAGCTCATTCTTTCTTGAATTTCAGGTGTCTCTGCCAGAGTGTGGCAGATCTAAATGCATGTGCTTTCTGCTTGTCACAAAGATCCTCGCCGCACTGGACAGTAGCAGTGTCACCAAAGATCTGTGTTAAAAGCTTGCTTCAGCAGTTCACCAAACACATACAGATTTGGTGAAAAATATGCATATTTTGGTAGTAAAACAGGAAGAGTCACTGAAAATCTCTGCAAGGCTGCATCAAATGAACCTACAGATTTCCTTCATGACCTTAAATCCTGAAGTTCATGAGCTTAGGGATTACAAATATACATACATTTTCTGTGCATATTTTGGCCAAATAACAGCTGGATGTGGATTAAAGGGACAATTCATGCATTTGGTCATGTCCACATGTAGTTAGTGAAATTAAGAATCGTTTTCAGCAATATGCCTGTATTGTGCATGCACATTTCTGCACTGAAAACATCTGAAAATTTGGCCTATCACGCCAATATTTCTATTGGGAATGTAGTGAAATTGTTCCTTCAGTAAACACCCAGTGATATTGTAAAGCTGAATGAATTCTTTTGGAAAGCACACTAAAATCTTTGGAAGGAAAGCATAATGTAAGTACAAAGTACCTTTTTATATAGGCTGTCACATTCCTCTACCTTATGTGTACAGCTAAAATAGTTGTTTAATATCAGTCTTAATTAGGAAAAGCCTGCAAAATGTTCTATGTGCTGTATGGTATGAGCATCATCCATGTAACAGCACTAGTGCTTGAGGTCCCATGTGCTGAGTGCTTTCATAGGAAAAAAATCCTCAAAAATGGGAACAGAACTGGAACCCAGGTGACAACTTCATTTATGAATGTGTGCATCTGCTACAGGTACCTTGAACCTGAATTATGTTGGTTTTTTTCACAGGGAACAGGGATGTGAAATATGTTTGGTTTTTTGTCTGTTTGTTTAAATCAATGATTTATATTATCAAAAGGTTACAATTAGGAAAGCTTCTGATGTAGGACAGAGGGCCTAAAGGAGCAGCCAGGTAACTCCTCCCTGTAACTCCTGAAGCACACTATAATTGCAACAGCCACAGCATCACCTGAGCTTCATCTCTTTGAGCATTATCCATGGACTGGCACAGGAAATGAGCTGTGCTTTTGTGGGTTCCAGCATGTCAGAGGGATTGTCTCCTCCAAGGAAAGCTGAAAATGGGAATGGGATTTTGAGCTGTTAAGGGGAGAGGTCAACTTCTGTCGAACTCTTGCTGACAATGTCACCAATAGATGTATATATTTGGGTAATTAAATCCATCCCTGGCATCTTGGCTGCATGTCGAGTCCTGCACTCAGTTCGGGGCACTTCACTACAAGAAAGACATTGAGGTGTGGGAGCATGTCCAGAGAACGGCAACAAAGCTGGGAAGGATCTGGAGCACAAGCAGCAGAGGGAACTGGGGGTGTTTAGCCTGGAGAAAAGAAGGCTCAGGATAGAGCTCTTACTCTCCACAACTACTTGAAAGGAGGTTGTAGCAAGGTGTGGGTTGGTCTCTTCTCCCAAGTAATGAGCAACAAGGTCAGAGGAAATGGCCTCAAACTGTGCCAAGGGAGCCTTGGACTGGATATCAGAAAAAATTTCTTCACTGAAAGGAATGTCAGGCATTTGAATAGGTTGCCCAGAGAAGTGGTGGAATCACCACCCCTAGAAGTGTTAAAAAGATGTTGATGTGGCACTTGGGGACACACTTTAGCATTGAACATCTGGGGTTAGCAGTTGCATCCAATGATCTTATGGGTCTTTTCCAACACTAACAGCTCTATGATTCTATGATCCCTATAAGTCTGATTTTAAAAATGCTGTATTAATTACTGCATCTATGGTGGTTTGTATTTACTTAGCCTAAATGTTGTTATCATGAGCTAAACAGGGACATAAAAAAAACCCAACTAGTTTCTTATCTACATTAGAGCACCATAAACACATTTGACATGGTGGACTTTAAAAAAAAATAGAAAAACAGAGAAAACCACCCATCTAGAAGCCAAGCTTTCTGTGCAGGACTCTGTTTGGCTTCAGCGGGGCTACCTGCCAGGGCGATTCCAGATTTCAAGCATTCTAGTGAATTGTGACAGACTGGCGTCAGTCTTGTATTCCTATCTTATGAAACATTTCCAATGGAATATTTTAATTAAGATCAGCTTTGCTGGCATCAGAAAACTCACAACCTTCCCACAATCAAATATCAGCTGGAGAAAGCAGTAAGCAGTTGACCACAGAACCGTTTAACTTCAAACCAAGGTGGGAACCTGCTCTGGTTTGTCAGACAGTGTCTAGCTGTTGTCCTGCTCCTCAGGTTCAGCTTTGACTCCTCAGTAAGAAAACAGCAATGTAGAAAACCACCCATGTATCTTTTCCACAAATATTCAACTCACTCCCTGGATTCAGATGGATTTTCTGATATTAAACAAGTAAATCTGTAATGGAATAGGGAATTAAAATTAATCAAAACCAGAGCTGTTCAAGAAATCCAGTGTCTGCGCCGATTTGTTATTATTGTTTACCCCGTGGATTTCAGTCACTGAGCACTATGTCCAGCTTGCCATGTTGTCAGCATTCACTGGATCCCTGCACAGGCTGTCTGAGGAAATCAGGTTGTTTTAAAAAAATATGTAGAATGTGGGCATTTAAGTTTTTCAGCTTATGGATTTCAAGGTACTTAAAGTTCCTTTGAAATGGAGCAGTTGTCTGGGCAGATAGAGTGGCCAATCACCACTTCTCCTGTTAATTTGCATATAATGAGTCTATTGTTCATAAGGGATTAGCATCCAGAGACTGCTGGCTGCTCGGGCTGCTCTTTGACGGATTACTTGGACCTGTCATGACTCTTTAAGGATCCCTGCTAAGAGGCAGAGTAAATTACCCTCTGCTGAGCTCTGTGCTGCTGTGGCTAGGCTGTGGTTGATTTAAATTGAGTTCAGCCATTACCACACCACACGGCAGCATTTGCTGCAAGTGGAGAGGAGTTTTGTGCAGCGTGGGCAGCGGGGCTCCCAGGGCTCCTCAAGGCTGCAGATCCACAGGGGCTGCTCAAGGCCACGGGCCCCATGGCTTTGGTAGCCCAGAGGGAGTCAGTGGCCTTGGCTGTCCTTCCCTTAGTGTCTTAGTGGCATGGCCAGGAGGGACTCCTATGAAGGAACAGCTAGTGCTTCAGCCTACTAGGAGACCACAGGGTGGTAGAGAGCCAACAGGAGCGGTAGGTGAACACACATTGACTCCTCTCCAGTGCAGTAACAGGAGCTATGCAATGAAGCCAGCATGTGATGGGTCCAGGACAAAGGGAGCCAGCTCATTGCTCGGGGTGTGAGGGAGCTGGGGAAGCCCTTGCCACCAGAGACTAAGAATGGAGTTCCCATGAGTTCAAGGAGAAGCTGGATCTACTCTTTAAGAAAACAAATTTGAAGATACAGGGACAGCGACTCTTCCCCAGAAAGGTCCCCAGCTATCAGATGCTGAAGGCTGTGAGAATGTTTGAACTTGTAAAACTAGATCCTTGTGCTGCTGCTATGTTCTTCCTCAGAAATCTGCAAAAGCTCCATCTGTGACTGATGGAGACAAGACACCGGGCTGGACTTGGCATCTACCCAGAATGATTATTCCCCCATTTGTCACAGATGTGCAGCTCGCTCCCACCCACTTTCAAGCCACATTCTAGCCCACTGTTCACAGGCCTCTCAGTTAATTCAGGTATTTGTACATGTTTTCTACATTGCAAATTAAGAGAGAGATTTACCAAGGTACATTGGTCACTTCACAACACTAGCATTGCAGAATTGCTGCCATTTAAGAAGTATTGGCTGATGCTTTTTGGAGAATCTTCTGTACCAAATCTTCTTCTCTAAGTTAAACTATAAAAGGAATTTAATATTAAGTCTACCAGTTTTCAAACAAGACAAAATACACTCTTGGTACTGGCTTTGGGCTTCTCATACAGAGAACATATATACAGCTTAATTATTCTAAAATGTTACAAGCAATGCCAGCGAACAAAGCTACATTAATCTGGAGTTACTGCTGAAAGGATAAAGCACTTCAAGGAGTACAATAATGTTACAGGAATGTTGCTATTATCTTAGAACCAAGCCTTATGAATCTAGGACATGTCAAGTTAAATTTAGACAAAGTAATCTTATACTTAAAAATTAATCTAGTCAAATAAATACAGGCAAATACATACTTAAGAAAACTGAATGCTCATAACAATCTCATTAAAACAAACCTTTAGCCCAAATTTGAAGAGAAGAAGTGTGATTAAAGAAAAGTGAGTGTGTCTATAAAAATTAATTTAATCTAATTTGTTACTTTGTGCATTCTGACTGCAGGGAAGGCCAAGGTACTAGAAAGTTATGTAACATTTTAGCTCGAGGTAGGGTGATACTTGCTGTCATCTTAACTCTGTGATTCAAAGCCTGAGGTGCCAGTGGCACACCCTGAGAGTCCCAGGATCCTGAAGACAATCACACAAGCACATGGTGTTCTAGCTCTCTGGTAATCTAGCCTGAGGTTTAAAGCCAATTTGGCTATTGGCTACAGACTGCAGTGGTTACCTAACTCTGCGTGGACTGATTCAGCCCCTCTGAGACTGCACCACTGAGACACAGCTGATCTCAGGGGACAGCAGCAGGAGCTGTGCAGAGCTGGCACACAAGCACAGGCAGGAAGAATTCCAGCAACAACACAAGTGCTGTCAATGAGGTGTATGGTTTTTATAAAATTATTTTTAATAGAAATTCGCTTAGGCAGTGAACAGGATTTTTCACTAGTTTTCAAGTACTAAAATATTCTCTTTCATACTTGCTCGCAGCCTGACTATCTCTGTGGAAAGCTGATTTCAAAGCTGTGACATTCTGAGACTGTGCATTTGAAATTGTTAACATGTCATAGCAAGAAACATCTTTAGAAGAGAAATTTTAAAACTGAGCTTTCAAAACAGTAGTCTAGGTGCTATATATATATAACAATATGCTATATTTTTAGGATCATGGTAATATTATGCAAGCATTATCAGTGAAACCTTAATCTGAGTTTCCAGTACCTGCAGTAATAATACTGAGCCAGGGATAACACCGAAATTTTTGATGAAAACTTTCCTTAAATGGGAATGTTTTGATCCAGCTCATCTGCTGGCACTGCCTCTGAACCTCCAACTTCCCTAGTCCTGAATACCAAGCCGTGCTCGCAGAGGCATCAGACGGATGAAGAGGATGAGCAAGGCCTTGTGCCAGCTGTTTGACCTGCCCTTCCTGCCTCACCCCGCACACTGCTGCTTGTCCATCCATCTGCAAACATTGTTTCTTGAGCAAAGGATTTCTGAGTCTGTATTTCAGCTTCCACTGCCTGGTCCTTCTGAGGCTGGCGCTTCTCCTTCACAAGTGAATAAATGCTGCTCCCTGCTGGAAACTCTCGGTACAGTGCAGTCTGCTGACGTTTTCCTTATGAAAAGAAGCTGGTGAAAAATGCAAATAGCTATTAAAACCCAGTCCTTCAGGGGGGCAAACTCTCCAAGGATTAATGTTAGTGCAGTGCTGCTGGATCTCTTACTGTCTGTCCCGGGCTGCTCCTCTGCAGCGCTGAAGTCAGAGCCACAAGCACTGGGGCACCCTGGCTACCAAGGACTTGAGGTACAAGACAGGAATTGAGGCACAAGACAGGAATGACAGACGCCATACAGAGACCACCCGGCAGCTGCTTTTGACCCTCGGGTGAAATCCAACATGCCCACACACCTGCAAAGGCAGATGTGCTGCTCTTGGTGCACAGGGAGCCACTTCACCTCGTGAACAGAGGAGCTCTGCACTGCCCGTCTTGTATCGAGCACGTAAGGGCAGAGAAGCAGGCCAAGAAGAACTGCTTCTTCTGTGGCTGATTGACCTTGACAGCAATTATCATCCTGGTCCCTAGACTATTTAAAGCATGCCCATCCATGTCTGTGGATGCCACGTGGTAGATCTCACGGAGAGGAGAACAAGCCATAGGAAGATAACAGATCTGATTTGCAAGAGGTGAACTAGCTTGATGAGCTGTAATGCAAACCCATTTTATGCAGGTTAGTTTAAGTAGAAAATATATACAGATGCTGTGCTGGATTAGGGCAAATTCTGAACATCTCTTCTAACCCTCTTGACTAAGCTTCACATAAGGTGCTGGGAACAGCAGTGTCCAGCTCCTCATGGGAAGGTCCAGTGTACCAAGACACTTTCACAACATACAGAGACATTCTTATTAATCTGAATCCAAGAGCTCTCAGGTCTGGGAGATGTGACAGCCCATCGCTCACTGTAGTCTCATCTCACCTCTCCATTGTTGCTTCTCTGCACAAGGCTGTGGTGCCAGTGTGTTTGGATGTGTTCATACATCCAAACTGAAGAACTGAACAGACTGGGAGAACTCTTCCTGAGCAGATTGTGTGAACTGAGGTGTTAATTTAGCAGGGTGTACAGTGCAGCTGCAGTCAAGAAAAGAAGTAGTCAATATCAGCTAAGGGTAAAGAAATTTGCAAAGGTAATAGTGTCTCAAGGAATAAGAAGCACATCAGAGTACAAAACCACACTTGAGCAGAAGGTGATACCAGACCAACTTCAATCTAACTTTTATATCTTTCAACTTCCTTTTCACACCTACTTTGGTCTAACACCCGTATGTTTTCAGCCTTCACCACCAGCAATCATTGCCTCAATCTTTGCCTCTACTCCTTCCTCAGTTGTGGTTTCTGAACTATTGGGACATCTTTTCTTGCACCATCAATGTACAATGATTCCTTTATAAATAATGTATTTACTAAGGCCTTAAGCCAGTACTTGGTGACGTTGGTGGGATTCAGTCCACTGATTTCAGAGGACTTTGGAACACACTTTGTCTGTGAATTAAAATACTAGTTCCATTTCTTAACCCTTTTCTTAAGTGGTGGAATATCAGCTTGAAAGCCAGTAAGTTCCCAACTGTGAGCTTTGCCTTGTCAGCTCCCACAACAAAACCTGGAAAAGACGTTCCCCATTGAAGGGAATGCAGCCAAGGCAATATGGAAGAAAGCTGAAGTTCTGTTTTTCCAGTTTTGTGGGAAGCAAATGGTAATTGCTGTTAGTTTCAGGCCAGAGTTACAGCTCCTGAGCTGGATCTCAGTCCCTGGTTCCTCTGAGGTCAGTTTGGAAAGGATGAATCAGAGGTGAGAACCAGTGATGCATTAAGAGCTTTCCCAGCAAAACCAGATTCAGATGAGCAAGCAAAACCAAATCTACTCAGTTAATGTTCTTTCCTGAAGCCCAAGAAAAGCCCAGGACACAAAATAAAGAGCAGTAGGTGCATCATTGCACTACTGTACCCTGAAACTACAAAATACTGGGACTGAGCATGTGGCACTCCTTTCTCTCTTTCACCTAAATCTTTTGCTTCTTAGCTTTTCAGTGGGCATTTGTGTCTTCTCTGCCCTCTTCACTAAGCTGCCATTCCTCATGGGTGCTGTTTGTAGTTGTGTCGCTTGTTCATGCCACTTCTACAATTTCTGTTTGCTTAGCCATTGCCCAGTCAGTCCTGCTCTATCTGAGCTCTTTTCCCCTGCTATGCTATTCATCTCCTCATTCTCTGTGTAACTTCTTTTCCATGTGGGACCAGAAATTCTCCAGAAAGTGGTATGAACCATATCCACAAATGGATTATATTAGGCAGGCTCTACCTGCAACTTTAACATTAATTTTCCATTAGAGGGAGCAATGTCTGTGGAACAGATAAGATTTCTGCATCTGGAAAGCAATTTCTTACGTATTTAATGTCTCTGTCTGGTTTTATTTGGGGTCTTGTCTTTAATGTAACACCCCTCAGTGCAACATTTGAGCATTTTTATCTTTTTCCTTCTTAAGGTGCAGCAGTAACTTTTATTGGTAAAAGGTAAAGTGATTACTTATTGACTCAAACAGAAATGAGAATTGACTCAAACAGAATATAGACAAGAAGGGGTTGTCTGCTTTTTCTTCTTTTTTTTTCTTTTGTAATTTAATTAATATTTTTAAAAAAGATTAATAGCAGATTTAATCAATTTTGAAAAATACAGCATCAAGTGAAATGTTAAAACCTCATGGTTAAATAAAATGACTCAAAAAATCTTCAAGGATAAATATATATTTGGCTGATAGCTTTTAATATGACATCAATGCCACCCTGTCTGAACTGTTTCCTGTTTCATTTGTGGCAACTAAAACACATCAAAATGAAAAATAATGCAAAGAAAGCACAAGAACAGAGCTGCAGAGAAATCTGTTTTTTAAAGAACAGTTGGGTGGTGTGGAAATTGTGATGTTCCAGAACTAATGCTCACAGTAGGTAGAAGAGAAAGCTCACAAGCTTCAGTCAGTATTAAACAGTCAAGAAACAAGATATTAGAGGTGGTGGTATAGGACAGGACCTTCTGAACACTGCAATAAATCACTTTTACTGAGGTAAGGTTGTTGCTCCTGTGTTTTAGCAGGATTTGAGACAAAAGGAAAGCAGGTCTGTGCTGACAGCCATATTAATGCTTTTGGTATGTTGTGAGTTCCACCACTGAACATCTACACTCCTACATTCAACATCAGAAATTATTTCTAAATTATGTATTAACACTATTTTTCTGTTCAAATTAGAAGTTAAGCCTTGCTGTAGAGGTGGGACATGGTGCCCATTAGAGAGGGCAAGATGATACTGATCACTTTTCTGACCCTTCTTTTTCCCTGTGAAATTCAGCAGCTCCTGGCAAGCTCAGAAGGGTGTGAGCTGCACATCTCACAGCTGCTTCTGGAAATGCTTTGGCTTCTAGATCCCAGGAGCTGCTCTGTAGTAAAGAAGTGGTCCCAATAGCTGTCTGCAGCTACCTAATGGGGTGATCAGAGGGGAGGCAGACAAAGGGACAGAGGTTGCTCTCACAACTTGAAACACAGTATGTTGTGGTTACATATGTAAGGAAAAACATTCTTCATAAGTGGTCCAATGGTCAAACTAGCAGCTAGGAATGTCAGTCTTCAGAACTCAGCTGGACATGATCCTGAGCAGCCTAACCTAACTTTGAAGTCAGCAATTCTTTCAGGAAGATCTTAGCCAAAATAACCTCAAGAGGTCCCTGCTGACACAAATGATGTAAATTCATTATTATGTCATATATCCTACACAACCCAGGCATCCACTCTGAATACCTTTACCTGATCTATCAGTCTCAGGCAATAGTAAGGAGGAAAGAAATCAGATTAAAGGATAAGATGAAGGGTGGAACACAGATACAGCTTTGGTTCTGAAATATTCTTCATTGATTTCTCAGAATAAATTGGGAATTGACTTCAGGATAAGACATTCTACAACAGTGCAAATATTTAGTGACCATGTAATCATGAATTATGGCAAAAGATGACTTCAAATATTGAGCTGTTTTCTCTCACAGAAAGCATTGGTGAAGGGACAGAAGAAAGACGTTGTGTTCCTGAAGTGAAACATATCTCAGAGGAGAATATATCCAAAGTAAAACCTCAAGATAAGGGCCTTAAATCCTTGTGTGATATCTATTCATAAATTATGAACTGCATTCTGTGGCTTAATATAAGCTGTGCAGAAAACTAAAAAGTTGAGAAAATTACACTGTTCACATGGGGTATTCTTTTTTGTGTTACTACTTTTTTTTTTTGTCCCTCACACTGCATTCTCAATGTTCAAAGTGAAGTGAAGGGCAAGACTGCAGTTCATTATGTCCCTGACTTCTTCCTAACTTCATACAAAGGCAAGAGTAATGAATGTAGATATGAGATTTGATTTTTCATGTCTAATAACACTTTATTGGCATGTTTTTGGTCAGTTCTGTTACAGTGATAATGCTAGATTGGATTATAATTAACTAGGGACAGTAAAAAACCCAAACTCCAACAATCCAGTTGAATTGATTAAAATTAATAAGAGATACTCTGACATCTAACTCCCTACTCATCACCATCACCTCCTTCCATCACACAGGTATTTTTTTTTTAGAAAGAGTTTGCATTTTTGTTTTTCTTTCAGCAGTGTTTATCTTATGGCTCTCTGGTTTTCTGTCTACTTGCATCTCACAAACAGTATAGCAGGGTTATAAGGCCTTTGTCATGTAATTGGCCAGTATGGCATTGTAAATAAGTAAAACTAATTCCCTGGACAAATAGATGTTGTATAGCAGTAGATGCACTTGAGTGCAAATAAAGAATTTGATTATGTTTCTCCCTCCTGCCTGTGAAAAACAGTTCCCTTAAGTCTTTTATTTAATATCATATAGCTTAAGTGCTGAGGCTCCTGGAAATTGCCTTGCAGGACTGTTCCTCATCTGAGAGACATCTGCAACCCGTGACTCACTAGCAGTCTACTGAGAATTCCTTTACACTAATTTCCATCCCCAGCTCCTAATTTGTCTCTCAGGCTACTCTAAGCAGTATCTTTCAACTTTTCATTTCTCCAAGGAAATTTATCAAATATACTCATGCACAAGGGTAGGAACCAGCCTACTGCTCAGAGAAAGGCATCTCAGAGGCCACTTTTGATGTCTCTTCATGATCCTTTGCTGAGAAATCACTGTTACTTGAAGCAGTACTTGGGCTGTGCTGTGGGTGTCAGCTTAGGTGGAGATGCACTTGCAGCACGGGAGACAAGGCCTATAGCAGGACAAGTCTCATAAAAAGTTGTGAGATGTCCAGCATAAGCCTCTGCCTCTCTGCACTTGCTTGGAGGAATGTAACATAGGTTTCAACTCTAGGTTTGAGACTGGATCATCTCTTTGTCAAGTAAGAGATTAATCCAAGGAGCTTCTGTTCATCCTTTCTGCATTTCACACTGGGCACAGGGAGAAAACCTCGAGTTTGTGTTTGGCATTTGCAAGCTAATGCTTATGCAGAAGAATTAGGAAGGAAGGTTGGAAGGAGTTCTCTACTGCCTGTTGCTCTCATTTCTAATGCATTGTTTCAAGAGGTGCAGAAATTGCTAATCACTGAAGTGAACTGAGAAAAAATAAGTAAGTAATGTTATATATTAGTTATGCTTAATAAGATGAAAGGCACCTGTCAGTACAAGTTCTGCATTTCCCAAGAAGCTAAGAAATAACTAAAGTGAAACTGCAGCAGAGGCAGTGCAGAAGTCCTGTTTCTGTTGACAAAGATGTCTGTATTAAAAGCACATTTTTCTGAGCTGACATTAGGCTAATTCTCTCCTGTCCATTCCTAATAGATTGAATGCTAGGAGTCAAAGGCCATTTGACCTTGTAAAAATTGGATCATCCATTCAAAGAAAACAAAATCTGACAATGCAGAGTCTTTCTGATATAAGCAAATAAGGTTCTGATATAAGTGAATAAGTACACAAGCTGTTCCTACTAAACCAAAGTTCCACGGTGCTGCTCTACAGAAACACTGAGGCAGCCTTTTCTGTAACAATCATTTAACCTAAAAGAGTGCAAGATAGTCCAAGCCCTCAATAGCAGCCTCTGCTTCTGCCTGTTCTCGGGGTTTTGAGCAGAAGCAATTTGTTTTATGGACATGGCATCTCTCCTGCCCTGCTCATGCACAGAACTGGCCTTTTGTGCAGCCCTCTGTGCATGCTCGGTGCCAGCAGATTGCCTTGCCTGGCACACGGGCGAGTCAGAGGGAATGTACACAGCTCTGTTTGCCTGACAGACACCTTCTCCTGGAGGGCTGATCTGCCTCATTAGCCATCAGTCCAAGGAAGTGTGATACATCAGAGCCCTGGCTCCAAGTTAACCCAGGGAAACTGTTATCCAGAGGCAGCTTCTTGGGAAATGTCCTCTCTGCCCCTTTTCCCCTGGACAACAAGGGGACACGTGTTGTACTTCCCCCTGCAGAGGGACGACCTTACTCCATTCCTTGTGCCCAGTAGCTCATCTGGCTGGTGCACAGGAGCTAAGATGCACAGGCTGCTCCTTCCACAGCCTTGCTCTGTGAGGCAGCGTCATAAAGGGAAGGAATACAGTACGTGTTGAGAATTGAAGCAATGTGGTTTATGGTACATGGCCTGCACGAGATGACCCCATGGCTCTGATACAGGCCAGTGAGGCATGCTAAGGCTTCAAAGAAGAGTAATTACAATCAATTACTGCATCTAAGGACACAAGAGACTGTAATTACCTCTCTAATCTCCTGTATTATACAGCGCATAGGCCATCTATTATGATTATAATAATTATTATAGCTGTTGATGCTATTATTTTAGAAAAAACATCCATCTTCATTTCAAAACTTCCAGGGATGCAAAAGCCTTGGTAAAGTATTCATTTGGTACTTACTCCAGCTTGCTTAATTACCAGTGCCAGTCAAGGTGTAAATTTGTTGTGTAAATTCAGTAACCATCTACTATCAATTTCTGGTCTGCAGTAAGTATTGATAGACCTGGGCAAGAGCATCCTGTATGTTTGTGTCTGTCTAGCTGTGGTTAAACAATGCAGAGGAAAGGTCTTCACTCTGTCATGACAAAGGGCTTGAGTTGATAGAGGTCTGCTGATAAGGTTTTGCTTTGCTGGTGCTGCTTGAAAACACCAGGTCATGACCCTCCTTCTGTCCTTTGCTTGGTAAAGGCCAGTGTATCATTTTCTGTTGAATTGCAGTTAACAGTATACCCTGCTCTCCTAGTTCTGTACAGATAATACAGAGATCCCCTCTGCATCTTTGTACATGGGTGTATACAATTACACTGGAAAAGAACTTAGAGGCAAAAGGCATTAATTAATGTGCCTGTAAATTTCCCAGGAGGGACTAACGTAAGAAACCTGGTCTTCAAAGTGCCTTTGTTTTAGACCTTGTTTAATCTCTACTTTCTTCCTGGCAGCACTGATGTAATTTCCATGGATAATTACTATAGGAAAATAGACTTTCTCTCTGTACAAGTTTTATTAACAAATCAAATATTCTATCAGAGTGGGAAATGCACATAAAAAAACTAGGTGAACTTACATGTTACAATTATATTCATAACCAAGAATAGTTACTAAAATATTTTGGAAACCCAGAATTTTTAGAATTGTGAATATAACCAAAGCACAAAACCATAAAAAAAAAAAGAAAAAAGAAAAAAAAAAAAAGGTTTATTCTAGTGATAGATAGTGACTTTTCAGAAGGCTCCTTCCACACAGGGAAATTAGGCTCCTTCACTTACTCTACATGTATATGTTCAAATGTACATTTCTGTTAGCAACTTTCCTTCCATACATTTTGATCCTACTAACCAGTCTAGCCAATCTAATTTTTCTGGGGTGAAGGGTGGGGGGCAGATAAATGCTGTGTATATCATTACATCCAGTGAACATTAGCAATTGAATAGGAGACAGAGACCTCTTAAGTTCTCCAGCTGAGAGAACAGCACAGTGACAGCTCACACCTTATTAGACACCAGACAACACAAAGGAGCAGAATCAGCAGCCACATCTTTGGAAGAGCTTCCATCAACAATGAGACATAAATCTGCTGGGAGCAGCACTTGCTCCCTCCCGGTGCTCAGAGGGCTGCTGAGCCCAGCGCGGCCCTCGGGGCTTTGCTGGAGGGGCAGGAACTCAAAGTGCTCCCACTGCAGAGGAGATGCTGTCCCACACGTTGGGTCTCTATATCAGTAAGATCAATTGCACTTGTAACCTCAAATTTCATTAGTGCTATATCTGTTTTTACAGCTATGGAAAAAATACTTCTTCCTTTTGGTGAATTTTGCAGACTGTGGGCCACAGCTGTTGGCAAAGCTCTCATTGATTCAAGGCCAGAGAAGAAACCTCATCACATGCTGTAGTTATTACAAGCTGTTTGCATTTTTAACTCATGCTAACAACCCAGTTGAAGGATATTTTTTATTATTATTTACTGATTTTTTTTTAAAATTCTAAGTCAAGAAAACACATATTAACATGAAAGTGTCTGAACATCTCCTCTGGCAAAAAGTAAGAAAGAAAAGAACATTGCAGAGGAGAGGGAGATTTTAATATTTAGTCACCTCCTGCACTGTAAAAAATAAATAAAAAAGTGGATGACATAATTTATGACCTAAACCAGTGGCAAAATAATAAAATGCTTTTGCTGATAGGAAGGAGAACTGATAGATACCTCAGATATCTGACTCTGTTAATTTAAAAGTGGCTATCTTCAGCTGAAAAAAAAGTTAAAATGCCCGGTGTCCACATTTTATTTCTGGTGCTCATAAATCATACCCACACAAAAATGAGGTGGTCAAAATACACCAAATAGCTGGAGAACTGAGAAGGGGATGCTTACTAGTGTTGTGATGAGAAGCAAAATTGTCAAAGATTGCAGTTCAGTAGTTTCATATGAACAACAGACAAGGAGAAATCCACAAAACAGTAAAACTAAATAGTCTCTCTTGTTGGGAGGAGGCAAAAACCTGAAAACTCCTACTAAAGTAAATCATCTTGTAGTGTGGATTGGGTTAAGGATAAATACCTTTCTTCTTTAGGAGATATCTGCCTTGAAACAGTGTTTTCCTTCTTGTCTGTCTAGAGGCAGAGATCTCTAAATCCAGCCAGAAGGTGCTACGAGTTGTAACTGCTGGAAGGTCTGACCTCCTCCATATGTGGTGGCTTTAATGTTGGGTGCTCTGGTTTTATCACAGCCAACTGCTCAGCCTGGAGAACAGAAGGCTCAGGGAGATCTTAACAAAGTGCATAAAAACCTGAGGTGGGGCCAGGGGAAAAAGACAAAGCCAGAGACTTCTCGGTGCTGTGCACTGACAGGACAAGAGGCAATGAATTCTGAAATACAGACATTTCTGATAATTATCATGAAGACTTCTTTTCTGCTGTGCACGTGGTAAAACACTGCAAAATGCTTCCCACAGAAGCTGTGGAGTCTTCTTTAATGGAGATATTCAAAAGTCAACTGGATGAGCTATGGGCAATCCTCTCTCACTGACTCCTTGAGCAGGGACTGGACCAGATGAGCTCAGAGATGCCCACCAGCCCCTTCCACAATTCTGTGAAATGGCTTCTTCTCCACCAGCACTTTTTATGAAATTCTGAAAGCAGCCTGGCACGCTGAGTGCCATCCAGTGATCAGCTCAAAGGAAATAAATTGGGACATGTTTCTGAACAAAAAATTATTTTTTAACTTCTAAGCAATATCTATTTTGTCAAATTATTTATCTGTCAGCTTGAGAGATAAGATCAGACTATGCCTGTACTTCCCATATGCTTCTTTTGCTGCAGATCATTCAGCATCAAAGTTTCCTGAATATCCAAATCTGACTTTTAGATTATAATTTGAAACACTTGGGATAAAAACATATGAATCTCAAACTTTTCTGCAAGGCATATCGACCATTCTTCTACTGCCAGCACTATAAAGATAAATTAGCTTCACTGCAGAAGAACAGAAGACATTCTGAAGGTTTTCTAGAGATTAGTTTAATTAGCTAATAAACAAATGGAATACACTTATTTCATTGAGATAGCAGAAATGCATTATCTCAGACAATAAACCCAGCATTTGCATGCAGCTCATGACAGCAAAGAGACAGTGAGTAATACAAGAGAGATAAATTTAACAGGAGAGGAGGTGCTGAACAAGGAGAGGGCTGAGGATACGAGCAGAGCTGGCAGAGCAGAGGACAATTGCTGTGATGATTAAGGACAGGAGGACACAGAGGCAATTGCACTCCACTCGAGCTACCTTTGCCAGCCCTGGATGCAGCACGCAGGAGACACTTCCTGTGCACGACCCACACAGCTGTGCAATGTGCTGAGGCACAGCACAGCTCAGCACTGTGCCCTCCCACAGCAGCCCTGTGCTGCTGGGAACGGGGCTGGCTGTGTCCACTCGGCTCAAAGCCTGCACAGCTCAAGCCAGAGTCTGTCTGTCCCCATGCACGCAGGTGTGTCCCCAGGAGCAAGTTCCCAGGAGCATCTCAGCTTCTCCCCAAGCTGCTCATGAGTCTCTAACTAGTTCTGAAACTAGTTCTGGAACAAGATGAGAAAGGGAAACATGTTGTAAATCAAATGGGTCATATAAAATGGAAATAAGTGATAAAAATTATGCTAATAACAATCAAATAGTCTTCTGCTGGGCCTGTCATTGGTTTATAAGGGGGCTGATGCACAAGGCAGAGAGGGACTGCAAGGCTGGGAGAGGTGGGGGGGAGTGAAAGTATAAAAATGGAGAAAAACAAGATCCCCTTTTGGTACATCACAAGATGGCTGGATTTGTTCAGTGGTTCATGAAGACACTATCTAAGGTTTTCAGGTGATTTGTGCCCTTAGGGAAACTTGAAGAATATAGAGTGTTCTGAAATTAAATGCAAAATCAACTTTTATTCTGAAAGACAACAGAATGATGTGAGAGAGAATTTAAGGTCTGTCCAAAGCAACTAAATTTTAAAAAGTCACTGGAAACACAATTGGTCTTATACAGTGTAGTGTAAAAAACCCCTGGCATCTGACTATCCCTTCCATTAAAATAGAAAAGAGATAGAAACCTTTGAAAACACTGGATGGAACTAGAACATATTTCATGAAAATGAGTCATTGCTTTCAAAATCAGGACTTTTTATTACTGCTGATAAATTGGCTTACTAGTATAAAGAGTGACTAATCTGTAGGGGCTTGCCTTTGGATTTTGGTCCTCTTTTTTTGATTTGCAGTCTTGATTAGCCTCCTGTATTACAACAGCATCAATCAAGCTGAGTACAATCAATTCAATATGAATTGTGAAATCTATTTCCACAATAATTATTGACTGTAGCTATTAACTTATGAAATCCATATTCCTACCTGCTTGCTGACAAGACCTTCACCTCCCTTCCATTTTCTTCTTTTTAGTTCCACATAATTTCCCTGACAAAAAAAAAAATTAAAAATATTTTTCTTATTTTTCTCCTTTCTGTTCACTGAGGTAAAATACTAAGAGGCACAGGTAACTGTATGGTAAAATAAAATTTCAGAGAGGAACTAAACTAAACATTGTCCTTTATAAATGACAGTAAACATCATGTGATCCTGTGTGGACACAGAAATTAACTTAGGGTTCCCACAAGAGCTCAATGTAAAGAAGATGGTATTTGTGTGACAGATTCAATTCGTGTGGTGCTTGGATACAGACCTCCTTACTTGCACTGCATTGGCTCATGCCGTGTGTAAGTAAGTGACTGTAGTTATTTATGTAAGCTTATTGTTATGTATCCTGGAACTTTTAATGGGATGTGGGGTAGTTTCAGTGAAGGATTCTTAAATAGTGTACAAATTTTCCACATCTGTCCTCCATGGCCTGCATTCTAGCCTTCATCTTGAAAACAAAAGCCACTAAAACCAGCTCTGTTTTCTGTAGTTATGACCATGATTTTAAACCACAGACTTGAGCTATTACTGCTGTGCTGTGGAGCATCCCCAGGAGCTGTTTATCTCCCCAATTCACAACTACTTTCCTTTCATCTTGCTCTGTGCAGGAGTAGTAACTTATTACTGGCCTCAAATTTTATCTCAGGCTACCTCAGAAACCCAGCTGAAATGCAGGCTTAATCCCATCTGAATTGAGGGGGAGGTATAAAAGAATTGGCTTTTATTCCTATGCACTGGACACAGAACCAGACAATGAGCAGGACAGTCAAAGAGGAGGAACTAGCCCTTTGTTGGGCCACAGAGCACACCCACAGCATGCCCACAGACAGACGAGATTTGGGCTCTCAGATGACCATGTATAAATGAGATCTCCATGCATATCTAAATGATTATTTAGGACTCTCTGTGAGAACAAGTATTCCATTTCCAAGGCTCACACATGCACTCTTGGAGCTGCAGCAGTGCCATGTGTCACCTGGACACTGCCCACTGCCACCAAGCAGGAGTGGCTCTGTTGGCACACGTGGCTGCGTGAGGCTGACCAAGAACTGCAGAGCTGGTGTCAAAGTGAAAAGCAAGAACAGCACAAGCAGAAATAAGGTATGACCCTAGAGCACCCCAGACCTGAACACAAATGGGAGTTATCTGGATAGAGGAAGATTGACAGCTCTTTGAATCCAAGCACTAAATAAATACATGCATTTGTGGTGCTCCTAGAAAGGCTCTATTTGCAGAAATCAATGCAAAAGATTTGTTCAACACAGTGTGCAGCATTTTTCTCCCTTTCTCAGACAGCCTAATTTTACCTAGAAACTTGCTGTCTGCATTATATTTCCTCTTCATTTTTTCTGCAGGTGATAAGGCATTGTCCAAAACTGACTTAATAACAGCAATAAGAGAGATGGATTGTCACTTTAGGTTACTCAGACAGTGGTTAAAGCTAATAAAGGTTCAGACTGCTTCTTTGTGCTACAAATGCTGTGCAACAGATTAGCCTGCTGGGGAGCACAATTGGAGGTGCTGGTTCTCCAATCACTCCTCAGACACCAGGACAGTGGTTAGAGCATTCATTTTCTCATGAAGACATCTGACATTTGCTTCTCTCCATAACTTCTCTATCCCTGTTGGAAAGCTGCAAGCGTAACCTCAGCACAGTTAATTTTCTTCTCTCACACACCAGGACAAGAAATACCATTAGCCTGTGAATGATGTATGAGGTGTAGGGTTCCTGCAACCCTCCCTTTTTGTTCAGGGATTGACCATGAGCTGTTCCTGCTCTCCTTCCCTCTCACAGTCCATCATGGATCTGAAGCTTTGACCCTCACTCTCTGAATGCACTTCTCCTATGTGCAACTGCTTCCCAACAGGGCTTGCAGAATCAGGCATAAGGCAGCAGCATATGAAAAATGATGCTTTTTTTGTAGACTGCACAGAGCTGGAGGTCAAGCACGCTATTAATAATTCTCTGACTTTTTAAAAGCTGTATTTCCTCCATTTGTTGGCAACATGATTTGAAAGGTCTGTACAAGCCACTTAAAACAGCAGCTGAACAGAGGCATTTCAGCATTGTCCAATATTGATTTTTTGCTTCTAACTCGCCTCTTTGCTAAGACTGGTTTCAATATCCTGTGAAGTTTAAGTGAAGACATTTCCCATCTCAATAGCTGTGCATTGTAATTTGATCCCATAGGCAAGCCTGGAGTATTTTCCTTAGCAACATGGCTTGGCTCAAAGAGCAAGACTAACACAAAATCTCCACCTTGGACCACTGCTGCCCACATGGAAAAAGGCTGAGTGGGGAATGAATGGAGGTGGGCAGGAGTGAGGATCACAATCACCAGGCTGTTCACTGAGCTCAGCTGCACAAAAAAACCTCTCACAACATAGGGCTGGTACAACAGAATATTTCTGCCTCCAGGGAAGTGGTCTCAAGGAACAAGAAACTTCAGTAAATTCAAAGCACTGGTTAGTATGCTCCCACATAGCAGAAGTTTAAAGGAAAAAGACATTCAGGAAAATTTAGCAAACTCTTAACCAAAATTAAGGAAACAAAATACCATATATGAAATGTGAAAATGTGAAAGAAAAATAACAATTGTAAACATGGATTTGACTAACTGTGGAGGCAGGTGGGCCAACAGGGAAAGTGTTCACAAGCCTCCCCTGGAATAAAAACCCCTCAAGCCATAACCATCTCTCTTACGGTGAGGAAAAAGTCTTCTCCCAGCATGCCTTGTTGTGACATGCAGATTTAATGTATCCCATTGGCCTTCCCCCTCGCTCCACCCCTCATCCCATTGGCCCTGGTGGTCTGCCCTGCCCCTCAAGATCCATATGTAAACCTCTGCTTTGCCTGCATGAGTGGCTCTTTGTCCCTGGATCCCTTGGAGGAAGAAGCTGAATAAAGCTCTCCTTGGACCCCCACACGAGGACCCCATCTCTCATTCTGCATCGCCCAGATCCCAGAAGAGCTGAAATTGCTCAGTGTGAGCGCAGACGTGCCTGCGCCACCGAGGTGTCTTTTTCAAGACGCTTCTTCAGGATGGTCACAGCACTCTAGACAACCCACCAGGACAGCTAAAATTTAAGAAATTAGAACACATAAATAATAATTTTCATTTCTTTTGGGCGAATAAGCAAGTGACATCCTCATAGAAGAGAAAAAAAGATCATGTGGAAGTGCTCTACATTTATGCTAGAAAGAAGAAAAAAGACAAAGAACAGGTTTTCTGCTTGGTGGGGAGTGAGACAGGACACAATTGAAAACGATGTTGAGAAGGCTGAAGTGCTTCAACCTCTCTTTACCCCATTAGAAAAATCTAAAAGTATTCAGACTATCCACAGACTTCAGAACTTAAGAACTTAGGCTAGTAGAGAGCAGAAGAAGAGGCTGCATAGATACATAATGTATCTGCAAATCACGCGAGCCTTATAAAATTCACACCAGAGTGCTCAAGAGAATTGAGCAGCAATTTCACAGCCATGAGTAATCATTTTTGAGGACTGATGGAGGGTGAAAGTTCCAGAAGACTGGAAAATGACCTTACAAGAGCTCTTCCAGCCATGGTTACCATTCCCATAAGGAGGGAAAAACAAAGGTAAGGCCATGATCTATAGATTCCTTCTTTAGGAAGTCACAGTGGCAAACAACTACTTGGTATTGGCCCTATAGGCAGAGCACAAAGTTTTGAGAACACACGGTCAGTCTGGATCAAATCAAAGGTCCGTGTGTCACAAAACAGGCTCACACAGTAGCCTGCAGCAGTTACAGCTTTTTCTAAAACCAAGGGAAGGGCAAGCATTACCAGCACGTTCTCTCAGCTCTTAGCAATAGGAAGCTTAGGGACTTACAGAACCAGACTTGGCATCCTTCTGTTAATAACCCTCCACGACCTTTAACAGCCCTAACAATTACTAATGAAGAGATCTTTAAAGTGGTGTCTTTGTTACATGAAATCAGAATATATAGAAACTGAACGGTCACATACTTCCTGCTGCTCTGCCTTTCAGTGAATATATTTTTGTTCCCAGCCTGGATATATTGTTATCACATATACATTCATTTCATGAACAGCTAATCCTTGAGAAAAGCAGTACCAAAATGTCAGGATAGCTACTCGATATTATTTACATTCAAGCACAGTTACTCTGGCTAGTTTGTCAGAAGCTGCTTCATGTTAGAGTTCAACCAAATTTATTTTAAGCTATAAAGAGACAAGACAATCCCATGTAGATGGATACACTGCAGTTAGAGAATAGTGATTAAAGAACTTTATTTACATTTCTAGCTGATCAACATCTTTTAGATCCTTCTAATGGGAAGAATTGATTTTTTTTCCTCTGCAAAAGGGACTTGATCAATTTTGCTTCTGGAAATGTTTTATTCAACAATAGCTAAATTTCCCTGCATACACATCTGTCAAAACAGAAACAATCACTGGAAAAGAAAAGCTTATTATGCTGATGTAAAGATATCTGTTTTATTCTTTCAACAGAAGCCTATTGATTTCTTTATGCCTTAAAAAAACCAAATACAAATTCCTTAAATGTGCAAAACCTTACCCAAATACCTCCAAATATTAGCAAATTTAGTTTACTTTTTGAGATTTTTTAAAAGATAATTTTGTACTTTAAATTAAATGTAAATGTCATCCTCCAGAAAAAAAAAAATTACGATCCTTTTCAGGTTAATTTATTCTAGTGGTTCTGTACTAATTTAGCCTTTTCTGCAGTGCTGGGCTGGGATTTAAGAAGCCTTGGTTCTCCAGCTCTCCAGGTGGCTCTCTTTGGTATCTGTGTGGAAACTATTTGAGAACATTGTGTTTCAGGCTGCTTAGCATCTCATTTCTCGATGCAGATGGAAGAACTTCCAGTGGTCTATGGGTTACACACTGGGTGCAGGTGAACCAAACCAGCACTTGTTAGCTTGTAATGGCCAAATGCCCATGAGGTGCAGCTCAGTCAATGGCAATAGCTCAGTATCTTTTACCATATGTAACAGTGGGGCAATCTACACGTAAATAAGCAGAGAACTCTTTACAAGTTTTTGATGCAGCAAGTCTGCAGAAATATTTTAACAATGAATTTTTATTGAAAATCTACATAAAATGTGCATTATTCATCTCAGCTTCTACCCCAGGCACTGCATTTACATTTACACAAATATTAAGCAGGTTCATTTCAAACAAGAGGTTCTTGTCTTGTCTTTTATGCAGATTCATAGCATCCACAATTAAATTTAAGCTGATAAGAAAATCAGAGAAGTCTTACCTCCTTGCAGTCTACAGGACTCTTCACCTTGCCAGAATTCATAAACACAGGGAGAAAAGGCCCCTGTTAATACAGTACATGACACTGAATCCTTCAAAATTTAAAACTGTAAGATTAAGAAGAAATCTGTAAAAAGAGTAAAAATGAACTTGTGTGTTTGCTTTCAGTTAGAAAGCCTGTCAGTTCTTTAAGCTGATGGATTGTCATGTCTATAAATACATCTACTGTCTTAACCTCTTGCTAACCATCGGTTGCACACCATAGTCTGCATTTGACATCAGTGCAGTCACTGCAGCCAATTTTGCCACTTCTGGGGCACCTTTATTACTCCTGTAGCAGTAACAGCCTGAAACCTGAATGGCAAATTGGGGCCCTATTGTACTCTGTTCTGTGGTAACAGGTAATATGAGTAGACAGTCCCTGCTCCAGCCTGGATCCACACCCACCACAGCGCTCCCACCCACCCGGTGATTCACATGACAGTGGCAGGGAAGGGTCTGATTCTGTCACACCAGAAGGAAAAGTGACCTGGCGAGGCACAGCTGTGTGGCATACTTTCGAATTGCGTTTGGGAGGTTGTCAAAGGTGCTTAAGGTGCTTAACTGACATACGCAGGAGATCTGAGAGAAACAAAAAAAGCCAGGAGAAAACTGTGGCTCCCTGGAGGTCCTGCTTAGCTGCTGGTGCCAGTCGCTGCTGGCCCCCACCAGCACCCTCTGCTTGCTGCCCACTCTGTCACAGCTCTTCTGGAGGGAGAGGTGAAGCTGACACTGAGGTGGCAATGCCCAGCCCACAGACCTCCAGGAACACAGCTCTTCCATCTCCCTGCCATCACCCATCACCTCCAGAGCTTTCTGGGAGCTGCATGCCCACCCATCATCACCATGGCTGGTGCTGGACCCAGCAAACTCTGCCCTCCTGCCCTGACCATGGCCAAGCTGGGCCAAGGTGAGGACGTGATACCGAAGTGGTCATGCACGTGGTGATGGTGAGCAGGGGCTCAACACCCACCTCCTGACACAGCACCTCCCCAGCTGCCTGCTCACTCAGCTGTGGCTGCTCCCACATGCTTTTTCTCTTTTTTGTTCTGGTTATGTGGAGTTGGGTGGGACACGAGTGCAGGCAGGGTTTGAAACTGAATTGCTTGGCACTTCCATCTGGGAAGGACGAGCAGCAGGGACATGATGGAGGGGTGGGCTGGGGATGGGCTTGGTGTGCTGGCACAGCTCAATCTAGCACTGCCTCTGCCAGGTGGCCCTGCTGCCTACATGGGCTCCATGCCACTGAGGACTGGGGACTGCATGGCACGGAGGGAGGAGCCAATCACTGGAATCAGCAAAGAGCAAGGAGGCCCACAAAGACAGTGCTCAGCATCATAGGCTTTTATTTTTGACTCTGTACAGAACGCGGCTGCGATTGCAATAAGGCATCAAACACACTATCGAACAGCTCATGATGGACTGTGATGTTTCACCCTGTTGTGAGTCAGAGTCTTACAAGATTAAACCAGTTGCTTTCTTAGTCAGTAAACTCTATACTCATTGCAGACAGATTTTCAAAAGAATTACAAAGACTAAAAAATTGTAAACACATAAACATCCAGCAGCAACCCAGTGTAGCTTCCTAGGAGAGTCTTGGGCATTTCTGCCATGGGGCTGGCTTCAGGCTGGCAGGAGCAGGCAGGGCTGGTGGGAGACACGCTGGGCACCCGCAGGAGTGTGCGGGCTGGGACGGTGCGGTGACAGCCTCTTTTCTGGTGAGCATCCCCAGCAGATGCCATGCAGCTCCCAATGGCTTCAGCCACAGCGTCTGACCGAGGAAAAGGAACTGAGAACACGGGGCAGCAGGGAGCTGTCTGAGCAGCAGGGAGCCGGACACGGGCAGCTGTCCCGAGCCGCAGGGAAGCCTCCCTTCCCACAGTGCAGGGAAGCACGGACACCTCCAGTGCAAAGGTGGAGGCCAGGGCTGGGCCCAGACAGCAGACGTGTCATGAGGTAGAAATTGGGAAAGGATGTCATATTTGGCAGTTGGGGCTGGTCAGAAATAAACTGACTAAGGGCACAAATCCTGTTCTGTTTCCAGGGCACTCGGAAATCCATACTCAGAATTTGGATATTTAGAGGGCACCTAAAACCCACTCAGTATATGCCGAAATTTAGTTCCCCAAAAAAGGAGAAAGCTCTCCAATCAATCAAGTGACAACTTTAGCCCAGGCAATGAAAAAAACACCAATTCTTCTCCCATTTGTACCTTTAAAACATTTGAATTTCGAGCAGGGGAAGTCAAATTGTGAGGGTGCAGGAGGAGGCAACAAAAGTCCCTTGGCCTTACCCTTTGGCACCATCTCATGTGAGGTGAATGGTGTGAAGGCCTGTCCACTGGCCAGTGGGCTCATACATTCATTTCTACCATCAGCCACCAGACCGCAAGTGCTTTGGTTTCTGTCTGTGTTTGGTTTCACAGCACGAGAACCTGAGAATCCAGAGGTTTTCTATTGCACCGCCAACTCACATCATGCTGCAATTTCTAAAGGTGATCAGAGAAATGTCCTGAGGGTTTTCACCTGCTAAATTCCTGTGCTCTGAAGGCCTTCCTTTGCCTCTTTCATAGCACACACTTACACCAAAATAAAGAAACTCTGTTAGTCCTGTTGTTTAAATTTTATTACTCCTCACACTTCTGCGGTGTACATTTAGATTATTAGGCTGACTAATGTTTCCTTAAAATGCTCAGGGAAAATTTCAGGGTTCATTAAAATATTGCAGGTTCATGATCTGTGACAGGCATTTTACAAAGCATCAGGAAACTTCTCACTTGACAATAACATACTGACAGTCAGGAAAGCATTCCTTTTTCTAGTGCTAATAATCAGCATTAAGGCATATCATGGCTCCTGCAAGAAATCTGTGATCTGTACAGCTTAAGCTGACACCTTTCTGCAATAATGGAATGTACTCCAAATTCATGCATATGTATAATTAAAAAATAAAAATAATAGCTCTCTAAACCACCAGCCTCAGTTTTAGAGCTTCTGTCACGTAGGTGAGAACATGGAGCCCAGGCAGGCAAAAGGGTTTTCATCCCCTGAGATATCCATCCCCCGCCCCACACCATCTTGCTGACCCCAGCTCAGCAACATTTGCCCTTTCATTTGGCATGGCTTTCCTTGGAAAGGCCAGCTCCTTCCCATCCTCAGGGCAGGATGAGAGGAAGCACTGTTCCTACCTCCCCACCTTGAGAAAAGTGTCAGGCTCTGCAGGCTGTGTCCACATACCTCACCTGCTGGCCAAGGCCAGCAGAAGAGAAATCTTCCTGCTCTACACCCCGATTCTTGAGCTAGTTGCTTCCTCACTTGTACTGATCACAACAGGCTCAGGTAGCTTCCAGATATAACAAGACATTTCATGTAGTTATCCTAAAGATTCAATCAGGAACCCCTGATGACACAGCCAGAAGGATGTAAGCTCTTGAAAGACGACTGTGGAGATGCTGGTCACTGCTGAGTTACTGCCTGTGAACACGCTGTGCATCATGACATAAACTGGGAGAGTCATTTACTGGGCAGCAGCACCCTCTAATAAGGCAGCTCATTTAATTATGCAGCAGCACTGACCTAAAGCTGCAGCTGGAGCAGAGAACATGTGAAGCAGGATCTCTTCTGTGGGGCCAGCGTTAAAGCCCGGGTACCACACTGTGGAATTTACTGACTGAAGGGATGAATCTGGAGCAGAGCAGCTCCTTGGGCCCTTGGTCACAGGCACCCAAGCCAGCACCTGCAGCCAGCAAGCACAAGGGACTGAAGTAGTTGAGCCAGATTTGGGTGCTGCACTTGTCTCTGGACAAAAACAGCCAGAGAAGCGGAATGAAGAACCAAGTGGCAAAATAGTGTTCAGTCTCTCTGTGAGGAACTCATGCTTCCACCATCCACTTGTTATTCTGGACTTTGTGCTGCCATATATAAAGGGAGTAAAGGGAGTATAAAGGAAATCTCCTCCCACCTTCCCAAGAGAAGTCTTCCCCTGTGTGTCACAGTGGGAAAAAGTATTTAAGAAATAATGCATATTCCTGGTATTTTAGAGTTAACTCACAACTGAGAAGGCTGTCACAGTGAAGCACATGCTTCTTCTAAGACTGCAGTCAGAGACTGCACAGACAGAGCTCTTCACCCACATTTGGCTTTGCTAGGGACACATACACATGTAACAGACATATACATATTAACAAGACATATATATATATATATATATATATATATATATATATGTATATATTAACTATATATATATATATGTATGTATTAACCATTGCTCAGTAAGAACTGAGAGCGGTGCACTGAACAGTTTTTGTTGGTTTTCCCAGCACTGCAAGAACACATCAATGTTCCCCAGAAACTGGCTGGTAATAAAGCAAATATCATCAGTGGTACAGGTTTTTTGGCTACAGTGCCACAGAAGTGAGATTAATAGCAACATGTACCCTTGATCATCCCCTATGTTAAGTGAGTCTCTTGTCAGCCAGTAAACTGCCTGATACTTAACCTCTGTATTTCTTGATGATTTATTCTTTACAAATAAATTGGGTTTTATTGAACGAGTCTCAGAGAGCTCCTTCCTGACCTTTCCTTGCTGGTTATGAGAAGGTTGACAGCCTAGTGACATAAAACTGAAGTTTCAAAAAGGACTAATAAGACGCAGACAGCTCCACTATAAGCAAAGCCCTGCAGCTGAGCTTGAATTTATTCTGGCACGTGTACTGAAGAAGGGTCCAGTCTCAGCATCCCCATGTTTTTTCAGTCTTTGGGTCTTTTGAGACTCCAAACAAGAGGTCTGTTAATTCATGTTATAGCAGTTTTCATACAAAGACATCTGTCCACCAGGAACTAAACTTCTTTTATATGGGTCACTATAGCTATCAGAAGTTAATGACTATCAATCATTGCTAATCTGAACTGAAATGGAGCCACTGACCTCAAGCTGAAAGAGCTTTTTGTCTCCTACCAGCACCATGAGCCATATGGTTTCCTGCCCTTTGCCTCTTATTTTATATTTTAAATAATCATCACTAATTGTCCAGTTGTTTGAAAGTATGGGAGGTTTGTGGCCAGTCATGACCAAGTGGTGTCTTTCCTCCCATAGCTGTCACTTAATTGAAGAGAAGGGATCTGCTTAAAATTAAAAAACGAAAAAAGCATCTCTTAATGAAATATTATCCCTGCGATTTGATTATTGGTCCTGCTTCTTAATATTCTGTCAAGTAGACTGTTAATAATTCTGCAGGCTTCAAAAATCAACAGCTTCCAAAGTGTCAAGGTCATTCTTGTTCTATATGGGAGTAATGAGAAAATTATATAGGCAAGACACCAATGGAATGTTTTATATTAGGATAAACGAGTATCTGAGGAACCTACTTATCACAAGTCTCTTTTTATTCAGTGGTTTTCATTATTTTATATCATTTGCATTTCATCTGGCACAGTTCCCCTTTACAACAAGTACTCATATATTGCAAACATTTGATTATAGAGCTTAAGATAACAGCATTCTTGTCAGACAAATAAACTGCATCACCAGCTATCTTTAGCTGCATCTGCTTTCTTTAATGAAACATATTTTCCTGTAGAAATGCTGCCTTAAAAATCATGACCACACTAATTATCTATGGCAAGCACATCTTCCTCAACTAACGACAGCTCAAGCATATTATCATTTGCTCCAGACTTCATTCTAAAATTGAAAGATCCATACAGCTTTGCAGACTCCTTGGAGGATGCAAACCTGCTCCTCCGGTACAGCTCCCCTTTCCACATGGACATCATCAGCAGGCTGGAGAGCACCACGCCCCCCAGGGTTAAGAGGCACAGCCCAGCGATAACACAGCGGTCCAAGTGAGCGCCGATCCTTGCGCTCTCGTTCTCCAGCCTCTCCATCTCCCGGGCAGCCACGGTGTTGGGATCCACAGTCACATCTCTGGGTACCACGTAGGAAATTATCACCAGCAAAATGCCACTGACCAGGAACAAAATGGCACTAATGAATCCATAGTCAACAGATTTCCCAGCTGCTGCCTCCGAGGCAGCATCGTCCTCCTCGGAGACCAAGGAAGGAGAATCATGCACCCATTCAGGTGGCAGCTCCCTGCTGGAATGCTGCTGCAGAGGGGCATCCTGGCTACCTGTAGGAGTGGGAGGACTTCTTGCATGCTCCAGATTTACATTTTCATCCACATAGGTGAACGATGTCTCGAGTTCCTGGGCACAGCAGCAGGCTTTCTTCTTCCCTCCATCCTCTTCCCTGGGCAAGCGCTCGGCTGGGGGGCAGGGCTGGGAGGTGCTGGAGGGTGCAGGATGCTCCTGGGGCGAGGTGCCCAGGGAGGAGGACTGAGGTGCCAGGGGGGGCTCAGCCACAGGGCCCCTCTGCAAGGGCTTGCAGCGCCGTTCACAGTGCAGGGCTGCCACGGCAGCGGCTGCTCTGGGGTCCACCTTACCCCCCTCACACTGCTGCTGCTCATAGGGATGGGAGGGCAGGCTCCAGCCAGTAGCGGTGCTCAGGGGCACCTGTCTGCTCTCCTCGGCCAGGTAGAGAAGCTCCATGCAAGCCATCGACCTCGTCCCCACGAGCCTCACCTTCTGGGCTACGGCATCCTCCAGCAAATGCTGCTCCTGACCTGCAGAAGCGGCTTCACAGTAGCGGCGCTGCTGTATCCCAGAAATCTTCTTCACCACTTTTTCACCAACATTTTGTTAGGGACATGGCTTGTGTCAGCTGTTAAATGATTAAACAAATCCTCTCTGACATTCATTTCTTTCCAGTCTGCAAATGAAATAGCAGAGGGGGAAAAAACAACAACAACAAAACCAAACGCGACAACCTCACGATGATACATTAATAAACCAAAGGGAAGATAACGCAAATGTAATACATCAGCCCTCCTCTCAACTGTTTGAGGGGAGATGGCAAACATGATTGTTTTAACCACGCATTTAAAATTGCAATCTTCTTGCAGATCCAAAATCTATTAGGGAATCTAATCAACCTTTGACACCACCATCCAATTAAGGCAGTAAGTATCCACAGAGCACGAGATAACCAGAAAAACTGCGTAAAATGTCAGAGAAAAGATACGTCTGTTCTTTTAGAAGCATATAACTCCCATCCCCCCCTCCCAAATAAAGAATGTTACACTCAGATTCACAGACTAATTAGAAAGAAACACGCAAATCCCATGTAGCTCAATAATCCAGGATCTGTATTCTCCGGTGGAAATCTGATAATCCTATGGGAAAAGCAGTGCTTTCCTATATAAGATCTACCATTCATCTAAGAGCTTTTGGAATGAAATTATGCCTCAAAGACTGATGACTCAAAGACGGATATTACTTCTCATCGGCAATTAATTCGTTATTACCCCTTTCGCCTGGGCCCCATCCCCCTCGAGGCTGCCCGGTGTCACGGGGCGAAGCCTGCAGCCCGACAAATGTGTTGCATGCGTAGGAAACACATGTGCGTCTATAGCACATACGTGATCGCTCAGAGCCGCTGCTCACTCACGCTCTTCCCGGGACCTCGGCGAGAACCGGCCGCGCTGGGAAAAGCGATTCCCGCCGGCGCCGGGAGCTGCTGGATCCACCCGCCACCGAGTGACCCGAGCGATAGCGGGGTGAGCGGCGCGCAGACACGCACGGGCACACACGCATCCCCGGCAGGCAGGAGCACGCCGCCTCCTCCCGCTGCTGCTGCTGCTGCTCCTCCCGCTGCTCCTCCTCCTGCCCGCGGGGCTCTCACCTGCCCGGCGCGGCGCCGGCCCCCGCACGCGGACACACGGACACGCGGACACGCGGACACGCGGACACACGGACACACGGACACACTCACCTTCCTCCCGCCCGCCTCCGCCACCGGCCGCGCCCCCGCCCCACTGCTCCCCGCGCCCCCGGGGCTCGGCCCTGCCCGCGGGTCGCGCTGCCGGGGCTCCAGTCACCAGACAGCCCCTCCGAGTCCCGGATCCTGGCTCGGGTCCGGAGAGGAGCTTCCGTGCAGCCTTGTGCGTGTCTCTAGCTCAGTCATCACCCGGAGCTGTTTTCCGTAGTCTTGGAAGCTCACGACTTACTCCTGAGAAAGATAAAATCAGGTTCTCAAATGATCCCAGAACTGCTGGAGCTGAGACGTCAAGGGACCTACTCTCTGCGCAAGACTTACTGGAAAATATCAGGAGCTCACCCGTGTTGGCAGATTGTCCACGCACTTCCTCTGGCCAGCATAAATGACTATTTAAAAAAAGACTGTTGCCAAAAAGTACATAATAAATGAATGACCATTTCATTTTCAGTATGAACCTTCGCTGAGTTTTCTTGCCAGTGCTTTTCCTTTGCCAGTGTTAGTAATAAACTAGAATATGAAAATAAAGTATGGAGTAGTCTGAACTGAAGGTTTATCAGAGCTGAATACTTGTTGTTTCCACAACTTGTTGTTGTGGAAAGACCCGTGGAAAGGCTCTGATGAGACAAAAAGCAATCATGGGCAAAGGGACCTTTGTCATGGAACTGAAATGAGGACTTAGAAGTGAGCAGCACCTGCCTGCATGGCTGTTGGACAGGAAAGCAGAGACTCTAGATGGAAAGTGAGCTGAGGAGGAGCCAGAAGAGACAAACAGACCATCTGAAGGAGTTGGCCCAACATCACAGAACAAGGTGATTCTCTGTAAGGACTCTGCCAGTTCTGAAGCTAAGCATTAGGCAATCAAATCAGTTTTGAAGACATATCCTGCTGAGACCCAAAACACCCAGCACAGAAGATTCAAATCCTAGTGGGAATAACTCCCATGAACTTGCCAGGACATGGCGACAGTAGGACACTCGCAGTGCCCATCACACAGATTTCTCAGTGCTCTGGGCTGCTTTGGATATCATTTCAAAGCAGGCAATGTTTCCATTAACAAAGTGCAGTTTCAATGCATTGAATAGTACAATTTTTTGAAGAAAAATTGTAATGAGAAAATTACAGAGTTGGGAAAACGGTGCAGGCTTTCTGTGGAGCTTTTTAATAACAGTGCCCTCTTTGAGATAAATATAAAGGAGCAAATAAAACCTAATCAAAGAAACAAAAAAGCCTATCTGTAAATTGTTCAAATAGTTTCAAGTAAAAGTAAAGACAGAAACAAACCCTTCTGTAAGTCTATTGTGCGTTTCCATGTGGGAATTAGCAGGATAGGAACATACAGATGTTGGGCACTCACACTGCAAGCCGCAAGCTGCATCTGCCCCGTCCTAAACAAATCCAAGTTAAATGACTGACAGGAAAAAATATGGTGCTCAGCCCTGGCAATGCAGCCTGGAAGAACGTGAACACCTCTCCTGGGTCCCAGCACAGCCTACCAAGTCCTTGGGTGAGCATTGTCCTTCTGACAGCTGATAGACAGGAAATTGTCTACACACAACAAAGGACCATGTTGTCATTCCTTCAAAACCCAGGAGCTACAGCATGTGCTCGAGCACTTACTAGAGCCTTAGTTACTTGTTATTTAACCACGCAAATGTCTTGCTGCTCTGCCGCCCACACTCCTCCCCATTTTGTGCCGCCGTGTGTTGAGCAAGTGTGTCACTTTGTTGCTGATAATTGCAGTCCCACAATCTGTGGAGCAAACAGAGGGAACCACAACTCTGTCAAGCCAGGTGTTGTCTATTCTTGTGTGCCTTCCCATGTGGTGCTGTGTCTCCTTTGCCTAGTACAGTTCACTCACTCTTAGAGCGAAATCACTGTCTAGTCACAATTCATGTCACTGACGTTTCATTTTCTTAACTTTGGATGCAACGAGTTAACAGCATTTTCTTGTAACGAATGTGATTGTTGCCAATGCTCTGAGGTGTGGAGGTGGTGAAATGAATGCATAGCAACGCATACTCTGCAAACACAAGTACAGCTGGTGAAAAGATTAATCAAGTAAGGGCAGGAGTAAGAATATTTGTCACAGGAAAAAAAGGGGCTGTGTAGAGCTAAAAACCAGAGTGATGGACACACAATGGGACAGGAATAAAAGACTGGAGTAGACTGTCAGGGTGGATGAGCCTTGTTCTCTCTGCTGCAGCCTACCACATAATACAGCCCTTTCAGACACTGAGCAGGGCTATGGTAGCAACACAGTGACAATACGGAATCTGGCAGTAGGCTGAAAAAGGTGTCTCAGTTGAAATACATGCAATTAAATTTAAGCCATACTCTGAAGCATCTTGTAAGCTCTCTTCAAGTTGGCCCGACTATAAATGAGTATGTGAACTAGATGTAGATGGTTTTTTCCCATTCTCAGTAACCTGTGGTCACCATAAAACTGGAAAGAGGCTTGTGAGGAACTGAAAGTTGTTCCACACTTTCTCTTTGAAGCCTCACTGAGGGTCTGACCAGACCTGGAGGCTTCAGAGGAACCAGGCAAAACTGTAACAAGTTTTCTGAATGGTGCATCCCATCATGGTCTGGTAGAGGATGAATTTTGAGATATTCTGCTTGCCATCACTAATTCACAGAATTTTCCATTGTTATATGGTATCCTCAGTGAAGCATTCCCCCAAATATTTTTATTCTTTTTTTTCCCTCTGTCTTATAACATGAGTTCTTCAATCATCTTGTTTTCACAGAATCTTCAGTTCATGGCCTCTTGCAGTCACAGGACCTCGGGTTTCCAGTGGTCCTTGTGCAAGTGTTGCTTCTAAAATAAAGGTTCACTCCAGCCAGTGTGGCTCAGAGAATAATACATTCAGAGAAGTCTAGAGAGAATATTGCATAAACTTCCCATTTCCACTTGAATAGATCATACTGTTGAGTAAAGTAAATTGGCTAGGGAGCCAATAATATGGGGCTGCAGAAAAACTTAAAACCTATTAGAGAAATACATGGACCTGTGTACTGGTCTGTGAAAAATAACAAAGGTAATAGATGGCAATGAAGAGGCAGAGCTAAGTTTATATATAAAAGTGAAAAAGAAAAAAGTGATACAATTCTTTTTGGCTTAGAGAATATAAGTATTCTGAGGCTAGCAAGCAAATATTTGGACAACTCACTATAAAAATAAAAATCCAGCATTTCTGTGTGTTTAAAACACATTACTGTCACAGATCTATTGATTTAAAAGCAAAAGTAGACAGGAAAGCAATTTAATTCTGCTTTGGTTGATTCACTAATGCACATCTATTGTGCATTAATAAAAGACACAGTAAGTAAATAATTTTACAGAGATACAAGAAACCATAGATGTGTGATATGATGTTCCAGAATTGCCACAAGTGGATTAAATCTTTGATAAAGCCCTGTGCTTCTCATGTCTGAACACGTGAAATCATGGTTTGGGTAAATAGATTTCCTGAGGATGAGCAAAACCAGTCAATCTTGGTCTTAGAGCAGAGGATCATCTGGAGGAGCAAAGGGCCTGCTGACCACTTGGAAGGCACAGTAGCTGGACCCCACTCAGGAGCTGGTGAAGGACAGGTAGGAATTAATGAGCTGTCAGGCTGAGATCTGCTCCCTGGCACAGCACCTGTGGAGCCTTTACTGGCCTTTACTCACCCACCAGGAGGGAAAGGGCCAGGTCTGGATGTCCCAGGGCTGCTGTTTCTCACCTGCTGTGCCCACACCAGTGACTGAAGCTGGTGATCTGGCCAGCCCCACTACCACAGGTTTTACTGTTGATCCTGACCAGCCTCCCTGCTTTCCCCCTTCAGGAGCTCATACTCAGCCCTTTTCCCTTCTGAATCACCGAGCAACTGAGCACCCTGTGTCAACAGACCTGTCCTTGACTGTACCTCGATTGTTGTAGGGTCCTGCTGACTCTCACAGCTCTTTCTCAGCAGTCTGGGCTCAGGTTGCACAGTGGGACATGGCCCAGCTGTCCCTGCTGTGCCCAGAGCAGACTGAGTGCTGAGTGCCAGGTACCTGGATACCACTGTGAGTGCCTGAGCTTTGGACACTGAGGTGCAGGAGGCACCTTCTGCCTCCCTGTGTGCCCCTGGAACGCTGGGCACTGAGCTGTGTGGTCTGAAGGAGCCTTGGCAGAGCCCAGACAGCTCCTCCTTGCTGTGGGCTTGAGATTGCCACATGTCCCCACAGGTTTCTGCCCACTGATGGGGAAATACCAGCACTGTGCTGTCAGCACGTTGTGAGAGCCAAAGTCACCATTTATTTCCCACCGTGGTCATATCTGAGACATAAAGGATGTGTTTCTCCCTGCATCAGCCCACAAATTGGAGACTACAGCCCTGAACCCTCTGTGGCTGCTGAGTGTCAGGTGTCACGCACATGACTGACTCTTGCCATTCACTTTTTCAGATGTTTTCCTGGGTGGCTATTCTCTTCACTTTCCTACACATTTGCATGGAAAGGCAGAATCACCTCCAGTAATCACACATTAGATCTGAGAGATGTAGTCCACCTGTTATTCTGTACAGAAAGACCTAAAAATACTAATTATAGAATGAAGGAATTTAAAGGGAAAGTGAGATAATAGACTGCCCTGGAGGGAAGCCCAGGTGAAAACCAGAGGCCACTTAGGAGATAAAGAAAAATAAAGAAATCACCAAGGAGACTTTAAGCAAGGGATTTGAAGGATAGAGAATAGTGCAGAAATAAAAGGGGACTGCAGCATAATATGAGGAAATAATAGCTTGACCCATAAAGTTGGGGGGGGCAGTTATACTGAATCTGGAAACAAAAATTACTCTTAGCTGTTGCAGTACACATAAAACTATGGGTGAAAGAAGAAAGTGAAGGCTGCAGTTTCTGACAAGGCAAGGACACACAGTCTTCAGTAATATATATATTGCTGGTGACAGAATGAGGTTTTATAGAAATTATCAGGAATAGTACACAGGGATTCTATATTATCAGCATGTGTTAAAGAGTTTCTTCAACAGAAACATCAAAGATGTGTTCACATTAGAGAGGTAATGCTGATAATTTGTGGAATTTACCTGTATTAAAAAGACTAAACATTAAAAAATAGTAAAACCTTCTTCTCTTGGTAGTGCTTTATGTCCACCTACTATTAAAAAGCTGAAATCAGTATTCCCATTTTAAAGGCAAAGAAGCTGAAACATGTGAAACTTGTGTAATTTTTTACAGTGCAGTCAACACAGAACCAAAATCAAGGCACCAAAATTAAGATGAAAGAATTGGGCCTTGAGCCTCGTTCCTCATTCCACCTGTTTTAGCCAACAGCAAAGGGCAAGCAGTGACTTAGGAGGGAACTCAGTTCTTTTCTTCATACCCAAGGGGAGAACTATTTTAACCTCATAAATCATGGCATCAGAGATATGCCAGGAAGGTGTATCAATGGAGGTTTGAAGCAGAGCTAGGGTCCATGCAGATTGCTGGTGGTGGCGTTTGTATCTAAGTTAGCAGCCACAGCAGCCCATACTTGAGAGAGTTCAAGGCAGACCTCTCCTCCTTCTTCTCCGTTCCACAGTCCCTTAAGCTGACTATCATGCTGAATTTATGTGTGGAGGAAAGCCTTGCCCATGTGTCTAGTCCTGGCCCCATCACAATCACTATAGCATTTTGCAATCAGCTTTAAACAGGCCAGGATTTCTTACTGTCCTTCCTCATCTAATAATATTGAGGTTTCCTCTAGAACAGTGTCTGCAAGGAGTTGTAAAAAAACCTGGTGGAATATAACACGCTAAAACCTGGGGTAGATAAACCAAATAGGAAAAGTAAGACTTATCACAGTAATACAGGCCCTGACAGATCTGCCAGACTCTTCCAAAAGGCAACATTTCTTCTACAATACTGAAAAACAGTGAACAAAGTGCTACAAGATAATCTGCAAGAAGTAATCCTTCTACAGGGCCACATGAATGAGCTAGACCATCTATCTATGCATTTTCCTCTCTGACATCCAGTGATTTGATCCTGTTTACTTTCCAAGAGAGTGTGATCAGACTGAAACTGGAAGGAAAAATATTTGATCTTTTTAAACAGTCAAACCTTTAAAGTCCAGCCTGTCCTCTGAATTTTGAGAATGCAACTAGAGGTTTTTAAACAAGACCTCTATTGATGTCAGTGGCAGGCATTGCAGACCAAACACCCACAGAGCAATAAACATTTAATTCATCAGATATGGTTAAGGCTTTTAACATTCTTTTTCTTGTCACATAGGCACTGTTCATATTCCTAAGGAGGTTCTACTTGCTATCTTCCTTTGATTGCCTTGGAAGAATGAGGAGCATTCTTCTTAAGGCTGAGCTTAAGAGAGGTATCTGGAATCAATAGTGAAAAATAAAACCTGACCTGATGGTTTTGGTTTTATTTTAGCTAGGAGGCATGGAAGGAAATATGATGTCATGCTCTATATTAAACCAGCTCTCTGAAAGCTTTTAATTGCAGTGGGTTTTGAAGCCGTATATTCAAATGGTGACAGCACGCTGTGTTGGCTCCTTCACAAACAGAAGTCTTTCAGAGTCACATGCTGCTAAAGAAAATGTTTTACAAAATGACACATCAGAGTCATTTTTATCTGGTTACTATGTTATGCATGCAACAGAACTGCAGTGATAGTAAAATCTGCGACATGCAGGCAGGACTGCGGGCACATTGTGAAAAAAAGGCACTCGCTTACTTGAGCAGTTGAAGAGCTCCTCGTACATTATTTATGGGAAATCAATATTTTTTGTAATAAATACATACACACATCCATCTATCCATTCAGGAAAACTAAGATGTCTCTATCCCACAGCTGCTGAAAAGCAGAAAGCAAAACTATAGAGACCTTAGTTCACTTTAGCTAGTTGCCAAGTCTTCCTCTGGCAGTGTCTGGGGAGCCAGCACAGACGAGTTGGGTTTTGCAGCAAGGTTGGCTCTTGAAAAGAGGAAGATAATTTTTAACTTGTGGCAAAGACCTGGTTCCTGAGCATATAGGTTTCCACTACAGAGCCCTGAATGCTCTCTCCATTGCAATGGGATTTATTTCAGTGTGAGACTGGGACACATAGCTGAGTGTCTGGTGAGAAATGCCTTGCTGTGAAACCTCCTTGAATGGAATCAGAACAGGAGTGTTGGTGTGGAGGAGCCTAGAAAAGGACTGTAGTGATCCAGGCACCCCGGAGGAGTCTCTGGAGCTGATCAGGGCAGTGCCTGATCAGGCTGAGCAGGCAGCTTGTGAGTGCAAAGAGATCCCTGCAGATAGATAGTTTCTCTTGGGCAATGGGCATCTGGTGTTGGATGATGAAGGAAGGAGGATTTGTATTAGTGTTTTGTCTTTCCTTGAATAAAGATTTGTTTGTACATTTTGTCAGAGTCTTCCTGAATGGGTAGGTCAGACCTAACGAGGGCATATGGTTTTCTGGCGCTTCTTGGGTGGGGATTAAGCTTGGTTTAATCATTTGCTTCAAGAGATGGCAAATACATTGATGCTACTGGTTTCTGTTCCTGTTAACCACCTGGCTGAGAATTATATGTACACATTATATTGAGGTAATAGGAGTTCTTTGGCTAATCTTACTTCTGAGGCATCTGTGGATGTATACACTCATAGGTACTCACAAATAGCTATGTGGAGTTTTTCATGGAGAGTGGGAGATTTGGAAATGAATTTCCACTCCTTTTACTCCAAGTGACACACTCTCCCCCACACAATATTATACATAAAATGAACCATGGAGAGCTATTTTCCCAAGCAGACAGAAATGATGTTTTTTTGAGGTGGGTAGCTGCATTTCAAAGCCAGAAATCTGCACAGAAGATATTTGTGCAGTGCCATCTGGACAAGTTTTTAATTAATGTGGAAAATGAAAAATTAACAAAGGGACTAACAGTTTCTTCATGTTCAAAGACATAATCCTGCTGGGAAAAAAATACCCATGGTTATACTTCCAAAGGATTAATAGAGAGCTTCTAACATGGGCATATAAAAATGAAATCAGACTAGAGAAAAAATATTTTAAACATTTATGATTAGTTTTATTAATTCATTATATTTATTAATTTAGAAAAATTGTAATTTCTTTAAGAAAAGATAACAAGAAAGGATAATGACAAGTAGATGAAGATACAGTTCTGTGTATTCTGAATGAGAGAGTCTTTCCACATAATAAAATAATAATGATAACATTAGAGGAGGAAAGAGGGACAGGAGTATCACACTGTTTTGAGGCACATAATAGGAGTTTAGCTATCTGTCCATTTGTATTACAATCACTCTTTTTGCTACCTGAGCATCAGACAGTAATAAAACATGGTAAAACTGGAGACTGAGTTTTCTGCCTGTCTTCTGAAGTTTTGAAGTACAAAGTGTATGAAGACTATTTAAATCACATTGCTTTTCAATCTTTGAGGAATATTGTCACCTTTTAACAACTGATCTGCTTCTACATCTAATTTTCTGGTGATACTTTTAAACCAGTAGTGTTAAAATCTCTATTTTTGGATTATAGGAGAAATCAAAGGGTACCTGTGACCATGAAAGATTTTATTCCATTTGTCTCAGAACCGATATAACCTTCTATATCCATTTATATCCACGTATTCTTCTTGTCTGCTGATTTAATGAGTTCCAATCTAAGAGGGTGTTTTTATATCCTGGATTAAAATTCAATGGTTTTGTGCCTTGCTACAAATCTGTCTTGTCCTTTTCCTTCCTTATGATTTTCTGTAACAATTTTATTAATGTTTTAATGATTTTGAGATCATGGAATAACATTGCAAATCACAGCTAAACTGAAATTTTTGCTTTTTTTTATGTTAGAGGAGAAACAAGCAACCAGTAACTCTGCAAGTGTGAATCCAAAGGCAGAGGGAACATATGTCTCCCATGGGAGCAGGAGTTTACTGGTTCAATGTGAATAAAGAATGGTAAAATTTCAGCATGAGGCAACATATCAACTTAAAGTGAATCACTCCCCAAATTGGCCAAAATTGGAGCAAAAGGAGAAACGATTATGACTCTGATATTTAGGTTATCATGAAGATACTTCTTTACTCTGCACTAACACTATTCTTTAAATTACTTAATAAGCACAAGCATCTATGGCACAGTCTAAATTAAGGAAATGTACTTTGAGCACCAAGACAACGAGTGTTCAGGAGAGAAATCTAAATTTTTTTCTAACATTATTCAAGTTTGAAAATGACATTGCATTTATTTAGCATGTTAAAACCCATGAAAAGTAGTCAATGGATTAGTGCAAGATGTTCTTTGGCCTCCAAAAGTTCCTGCCTACTTGGGCATCTTCATTTTGTGCAGATAGCTAAGACTGTCTTCTGTTTCCTGCTAAAATTTTCTGACTGTATTTTTAACTGCGGGCTTTTCCCTGACTTGCTCTACTACTCCACCTCAAAAATTATCTTGATCCAGTGGAGTCAGGTTTGGCAGTCATCTGACTAAATGTGGAGCTGGGACACAGACTTCTGCTTTGAACCAGCTGTCTTGAGGATGGTTGTGACTGGGAAGATCAACACAGTCAACAGAGTTAGAGATGAGATTCATCTGACCAAGTGTAGGCATTTTATTTAGAATTAGGTGGATAGTGCACCTAACTGACTGTGATTGCTGCTCACGTTGCTCTGTCACACACTGTCATTCTCACTGTAGACAGATGTTTAGATCAATCCCACCTAATTGGGTAATTAATTTTCAGGGGATTATGGTAAAAATCTCATTTTTAAAATGCTGCCTGCCTCTTTGTCAGTAAGGATCCCCAAACCCCATGCCTGACCTGGAGTGAGGTGGATTCAGTTTCTCTCATAGCTTGTCTTCTCTTCCTCATGGCTCACTGGTTTCCCCTGTTGCTCTCCTCTCTGCTTCTTCTGTGCTTCCCTCATGTGTTGAATAGGACTTTACAACAGAGAAAAGGGAAGGTTTCCACCTCTATGTGCCACCACTACACAACAGATGTTTTGCTGAACTTACTCTATTTTGAGGCAGTATTGGAAGTATTGGTTTGAGTAAGAGACCAGGTCTTCTTGTGAAACCCCACTTGGAGTACTGCATACAGTTCTGGTGTCCCTAGCATAAGAAGGACATGGAACTCTTGGAGCAAGTCCAGAGGAGGGCCACAAAGCTGATTAGAACACTGGAGCCCCTCCCCTATGAAGACAGGCTGAGAAAGTTGGCTCTGTTCAGCCTGGAAAAAAAAATGTTATGTGGGGACCTGACAGCACCTCCAGTGTCTGAAGGGAGCCCTTGTGGGGTTGCTGGAGAGCGTCTGGGTTTCAAAGTGTAGTGACAGGAGAAGGAGTATTGGGTACAAATTGAAAGAGGGGAAATTTAGGTTAGCTATTAGGAAGGAATGTTTTACTTTGAGGGTGGTCAGACACCCCTCTGGGAGCAGGCTGCCCAGAGATGTGGGTACCTCAATCCTGTCACTGTTGAAAGCCAGGTTGGAAAAGGCCTTGAGCAGCCTGGTCTAGTGGGAGGTGTCCCTGTCTGGGGCAGGGAGTGTTGGGGCTAGATGATCTTCAAGGGCCTTTCCAACTCTTTAGCATTCTATGATTCATTCTATGATTCAGTGGTGAAATGGGTATGTGGCAGTTCCTCTAGAATCTAGAATTATGTATAAGAAATAGCAGTTTCACTGTTTTGCAGTAGTGAATATATTTTAACAACCAATGACTTGTGTCCTACTCACTGCCTGTTGTTCCACTGTTGAGTTTGTAAATTCCTCAGGGCAGGTGTAGGGTTTGTGTTCATCATCACCTCATCATCCACATCCCCCTCTAAAAGATGGGTGGGTGGGTGAAAGAGAGAAATTACCTGACTACTTTGCTCTCTCTATATATATGTTTACTCATATTTGATCCTTATTCTGCAGAGCATAGATGCAGCTAATTAAGGAGGTGATCAATATTCTCACAAAGTCACGTGACTATAAATTTGCATTATTTGCTGTTGCAACAAAAATGAGTGAATAGATTTTGTAGGTGCAGTTATGCATTTTGAAGATGTTAGCATTAAATAATGGAGGTTGCCAATTAGACAAGGTGCTAAAACATATGTGTAGTTGCCAGCATATGTATAGTCTCACTCTACTTATGTGTTTATAGTGCCTTTTGGATATGAGCCTAGAAATTACACTTTAAAGTAAACGCATTTCTGTTTAACAATATTTTTTCTGCTTACAACTTCAGGTTTTTATTTTTTTCCCCCATAACATATACATAAAATTACCACTTTGAATTATGAATATGTATTGGTGGGTCAGCACCACATGAAACTTATTACCCAGGCCATACTGAAGCTTGATCTGAAACTTTCTCTATGTATGGACAAATGGTGATTTAATCTAGATATATTGAAAACATGCGAACATCTTGCAGATTATATTGGGCAAGAATATGTAAGAAAATGTTTAAAATTTTTCCTGGAAAGTATGATTTGTGAAAGTAGTTTGTCATAGATGGTGTTACATCATAAATATTGGTGTACATTTAAATGTACATTCACTTTTGTGCAGGTGTTGCAAGGATGATTTATGCATTTCTGGAAATGCAAACACTACATTTTTCTTTGAGTCTGGAGGTAATGCCAAATGCCTGCTCATTCCAGTACATGCAGTTTGTGTCTTTGGCTGCAGCAAAACAGCAGCTGGATTTAACTTCTGTCTGCAGGGTCCATGTTAACACCAGTTCATGGAGAAAATAGCCTCACTTTCAGATGTTGAATTTAAATTTGCAAATAATTCTTCATAACTAGAAAGTAGAGGTATGCAAGTAGTTACATTGTTCTCTTCTGCCACTCTACTCTGTGTAATGTCTATCCATTCTTCATTTAAGAATAAATTCATCTGCTGTTGTGGAAAAATGCTGTTAAATAAAGCTGATCTTGAGGCCATGAGGTTATCTGAATATTGTTTGATGACGTTGCTGTTGTTCTTAGTCTTTACAAATTGTAGGAATTTATTTCTAAAATTGCAGCCTGGAAAAAACTGCAATATAAAATTAAGCCACTGTCTTAGATTTCTTCATTTTAGGTGATGCTTCTCTAGAAGCAGGAGATGTAATTTGGAGGAATAACTGAGGTTTCAGAAAATAAATTTCTGTAGAAACTTACAGAAATATTCATCATATATTTAGGTAGATGGTAAACTATGATTCTTTCAAGTCTCTTAGATAAAAAGTTAAGTTATATTGATGTTATGATGTTTAATAATAAATCATTTATTTATTATGAAGAGCCTCTGGTGCTTTAATATTGTTAAGAAGAATATCTTTTATAAGGGAGGGAAATCATAACCATTCTCCAGTTAGAGTTCCACTGGGAACTCTAACCAGGCTTTTACCCTTCACAGAGAGGCATGCTGAAAATAAAGTGGATCAATACTGACCAGTGAAGAAAGAGACCAGCCACACAGAGATACAGGGCTAAAGTAGCTTCACAGTGATGTTCAAAGATCCCTGAAGAGAATGTTAAAGGAAAGGACAGAATGAATCGTTCAGGTATCTAAATACAGACTTTTGGTGTTGGTTTAGCTACCAAATAGCTGTCATGGCAGCAAAACCCAAAGTGTCTAGAGCAACAGGTAGGTGTAAAATCCTAAAGCATCTAAAATGGCACCAGACATCCATCTGGCAACTGGATCCCACCCAGAGAGCCTGCCTTGATATGACAAACAATTCCAGTGCTGGTTTAGGAAACAGATTTAAGTAGATAAAAGATCACATTTAACCTGGAGATCTCTTTTGGTCAAGGTAAAAACCAAGTCCTTCAAATCATGTGTCAAAATGATTATCATTGTCTGAAGAGCTGGGGGAAGTTTGGAGGCTGCAAAACCAAAGGATGAATTTAACCAGTGATGCAAGACATGCCTGGGGCCTTGACAGCATCCCTTGTCATTGTGACTGAGTGCCTAAACAGGCTCATATTCTGCTAACAGAGCAAAGATCTCTTTTTCCTTGAATAATTCTAAATTATTATCTTATAAGACAGGAAGAAAGCAAAACATGCTCAGAAATTATTGGGCAGCTTGGTGGACAAATGCAGTGAAAGATCAAAGCATGCCTAAGAGAGAGAAATTAATCTAGCTGAAAGTTTGAACAGCTATGAAAAGTTCTGCTGCTGCTGGGGTTTTTTTTGATGATTTTTTAAAATTGAGCTTTTAAATTCTTGTCAATGGCATTTAGAGCACTCACTCTACATATCCTACAGCATGGAATTTTTAAATAGGGATAAGTAAACACTACCTTATTTGAAGGAGCAAGGTGATTTTTCAATAAATGTGAAAAAGCAATGTAAATCATCTCATAAAATATCATGCTGGCAACTTATGCTAAGGCAAGAAAAAATTTCCTGCAAAATATCCATCTTAACTGTTACCTTAACTGAAACCATCTTCTAATAGATGATAAATCCCAAGTGAAAAAACAACACATTTTTACCCAAAACAAGGTACAACCCTCTAGGACAGCATGTGATGTTGAGATCAGCCAGAAGCCAGATTTGAAGGTCTCTTTACATTATCAGTGTTGCAAAAGACTGGGAAGAAATCTCTCTTGGAGAAGATGCATTGGATAGCCAAGAGCACCTTTACTAGATGCAGAGAAATGTCCTTCCCTGGATCTGCATGGCTAAGAGAAGTCCTGTGTGATTCCAGGAAAAGAGAGATACCAGTGGATCTTAGCAGTGGTGATCCAAAATCTAAGCCTTGAAAACCTCACTGGGGCTTAACTGATGGCACAGATGTTCACTCAGAGCAAAGTTAGGTTTTGTTGACTGAAGAGACCCTAGCTGGGCAGAAATGAGATCATGGGAAAAGGGGAGAAGGGGAAAAAGGGGAGAAGGAAGCAATCGATGTGATTGCTGAAGGGATCACTGTGATGTAGACAGGAATGCTCTTTTCACTCTTACTGAGACCCTCATGCTTTCCTCATTTCTGTCTGCATTTGACTTCAGGCCTGTGTCTGGTATCAGCAGCAAGTTTCACAAAGATCATCCTGCTTTGCTTTTCTGCTCCTCTAAAAAGGAAGAATTAAATGTGAATGCATATTTTAATGTTATTTGGTTGTTCTGATGGCACTACCAATTTAGGTGCAGTACATTGGCTTTTGTAATTTTTATGCGATTGACGTGTGGATTTCTGGTTGTATTTACTTAGTATAATGAAGGCAAATCGAGATAGAAAAGCCCAAACAAATGACTAACAGAAAATTTAGATTCTGATTCCAATGTCTGTATTAATATAAATTCAAATTATTTCAGTGCAGCCATTGAGTTATATGCCTAAATCTTTATATTTACTGTTTGTTAAATAACCAAAGATTGAACGACATTTTGATTTTCATGTGCTTGCCCTCATCCTCATTAAGCCTTTATGCTTATAACGTGTAAGAGAATGTTATTCCACTGAAGAAGATATGTCATTACTACCATTTAGTATTGCAATGGGTAGAGTTTTTTCCAGTCCAGAAAATTTCATGTTGACATTTTTTCAGGTAGCAAATTAATCAGATAGAAGATAGAATGGAATTTAAAAACCTCAAAACCAAACATCTGCTAGTGTTGTTATTGCCAGCTTCTAATTCAGCATTGACAAGTATATGTTTTTCACAGTGGAAGATTTTATTTTTCACTTACTGGGTGCTCTGAATGAGCTCAGAATGAAAAGCTGAACATTTATTGTTGACATCCATTCTGAGCAATAGGAATGTTAAAATTGTGTCACCTCTACACTTCTAATCCCTAAATCCACCCCATTGCCTGAACATTGCTCCACTGATAAGCTTGCTGATGCAGAGTGCAAGTATGGTCTTCCTCTCAGTCACAGGGTGACTTGCATTTGAAGTTTTTTAAGGATATTGTCTGTGCTGTGAAGCAATCCCAAGGCATCACAGGAAAATAAGAGGTTGCTGTGACAAAGTGAAGAGATTATTCTGTCTACCTGCTCATTTTTCAATTTCTCAAACACATTTGAGAATTAATAGCCTTCTCTAAAGCTTGTAGCTTTTTTTTTCCCCTGGGGGTTCTGAAAATGGGCTCTGTACAATGACAAGACCTCTGTACAGTGACATTCTTCTAACGTACTGACTTTCTTCTAACGGTTTGAGGATCCTGAGCACACACATGCTCAGGTTCTGTCAGGTTCTGTGTCTCAGCCTTTTCCTGCCTGCCTGCAAGTGCCTCCTGATTTTTAGAGTCACTCAGTAAGTGCTGCTGGGGTTTTGGTAGGGTTTCAGCTGGCTTTGTCTGGTCTCCACTGTGGCTATTGTGCCTGGTGGACACCACTCTGATTTTACTGTGTGCCTTAGCTTCTGCCAGGAGCACCCCGTGCTGCGTGCTGGGGAAGGGGTGCAGCACAGGCAGCTGCACAGAGGAGCTGTGCTGCTGAGCAGGGACAGGCTGAAGTGGAAAGGAAAGCCACAATATTGTTCAGCACTGCCACAGAGACCTCCACAGTGGCCAGGGGCCAGCACCAACTGCAGTAGAGATGGACTCTTCTCTTGCCTCCAAGCAGAACTGAAATACTGCTTTTTTTCTCAGATGACATAGTAGTCAGTGTCCAGGGTAAAATGGCAATACAGGACTATGTGGAAAAGTTATGTAAGAAGCATTGCCTGCTTCATGTGTTTGATCTGTGAAGAAAGTATCTGTTGTTTATTTAAGATTCTGGCCTCTTTTTAATTATGTTTTTAATTAGTTTGCTTCATGAGCACTTATAAATAGATTTTCCCTGAAAAATGTAATGACTTCAAGTGAGTAATAGGTAATTCACAGAAAAAAAATGAATGGTGCCTTAAAAGAATAAACTGGTAATGAAATTCTTCTATTAAAATCAGATATGAGACGTGATTTATATGTATTGCCACCGAAGCCAAAAGAATATTCTTTCCCTCTCTCCTGAAAACCTTCAGAGTCATGACATGATGTCCAAATGCAAACTCTACAGTTATTGCAAAAGGGAATTGATGGTAGTTCCAGCCTTTTTGGTATTTCCAGATAAAAGTCTTCTTAAAAAACAAAAAAAAGACTATACAGTACCATAGAATAGTTTGAATTGGAAGGGATATTTAAAAGTAATCTAATTCCAACCCCCCAGCAATGAAATCAAGATCATAGTATAATAAGCTGAAATTATACAAACATATGCATCTATTTCCTTTAAGCAAAATCTACAGCTAAGTTAAAGGGTTTTTTTGGGATGAGAAACATTTTTATCATAGAAAATTGTTAAATAACACTTGTCTTTTTGTAAAAAAAAAAGGAAGATGAAATTGTCACAGCTAAAGATTTTTTTCTGTAGCTGGGTAAATTGTTTATTCATTTCTAAGTGATAACCTTCAGATGGTTTTAGATTCTTCAGAGAACCCACCTGGTACTTAAACTCTCTCTTTAAGGCAAATTTTTAACACTTTTTTCGTCAAGGTTCAAACATTCTGGCAACCAGAGATGGACATAAAAAGCCAAGTCAAAAACCGAAACAACATTCAGCAATTGCTACAAGTTTACTAAATTGCCTAAGTTACACAGATGTTGTGCGACTGAATTAACTGAACACCACTGAAGTTAAAAACACAGTTTAGCTGAGGAGTTTATTGACAAGATCTTTCTGTGCTACAGAAAACCTTGGAAGTGCTGGAACTGGTTGAATTGCATGAGGTACCTTAAACAGAGCACATCTTAGCAGCAGCTTTTACTTTCAAAACTAATTGAGCAGGGGATACCAAGAGGCTTGTATTGGCCTTCAAATTACCTAGTTGTCTTATTCAAACTTATTTCACATGCTGATTTTCTGGCATAGACATGCTTAGACCCATCTGCTAGAGTGCCATTGTGATTCTTCACATCAGAAACTGATGCAGCAGTTGCAGATGAGCAAAGCACCAAGCCCACTTCAATATCTGTTCTGGGGTAAATGTGCAAAACATGCATATACAATCCTGTTAGGAACAACGAGCTGCAAATTCTGTCTGTGTGCTTCCTGAGAAGGGCCACAGCAGGAGCATTGGCCTCATACCATCAGTGAACACTTTTATCCTCAGCTGCCTTTGCTGCACATTTCTGGTTTGGGGTTTTCACAGAAAAGAAACAGTTCTCTGAATGCACACAGTTATTTGGGAGCTCAGCCCTCTGCACAGCCACTCTCTGTGACAGCTAGAAATAACTGAATTTTCAATGCAGTTTTCAATACAGTCTTTCTTTGTCACTCTGCAGGATCACTTAGAATAGCAAAGTTTTGACATTTTTTGTCAAAATCAGAAAATGCCAAAACATGACTATCACATGTTTAGGATGACTCATGCCCAAATCCATGACTTCCAATCCCAGCTACAGCAGGAACTTCCTTCTTCTTTATTCTCTCTCTCCTGTCCTCCTAGAAAGAAGGCAGATAGTACTATTTTTCCTCTATTCCTCTCCATCTACCCAATATAAATGACCATTTCACAAATGGAGCACATCTGCACCTGATCAATATTTCACCAACACAAAAGTAGGACTTTGAGAATTCTGAATAAACTAGCATAAAGACAAATGAATAAACAAATAAAACTGCTTATCCTGAAATGTTCCGTGAAAAAAAATGAAAAAATAAGGAGATGGAAATATAATTCAAATGGCAAGGAGAAATGTCTATCTGCTAACTAGTTCAGAGATTATTTCATCAAACTCCAAACCTGAATGTGAAAACTCATTCTGAAGCAGCTTCTAAGATGGACATTTAAGTAAAAAGGCTCTTTAGATAATCCCTTTGAGGAAAATTACTTTCTATCTGATTCTAAAGGCAAAGATTGGCATCAGGGCAGGTCAATATGCACCCAGGATGAGTTAAAAATGTGTGTGGAAAACCCTGTGACAGAAAGGATGGCAGTGGATGGATCAGGAAAAGAAGGAAATGTATTTTTGCCTAAGCAAAAACCATGCTTGTGGGATATAGTCCTGTTTTATATCCTCAGTTCATTTTGCTTGTCATGGTGATGATCTGTGGCTTGCTGCCATGAGCAGCTTCCAAGAGGAAAGGATTGCCACCCCACCCAGGACTGTGGTATAGCTGTGCAGCACGTGGCATGGGGTGTCCCCAGGATCAATTGGGGATGCAGTAATCTGGCTCAGAAATTAGTGAGAATAAGCAGAATCCAACTCGTAAGGCATCTACAATCCCACTTTTGATAACTAAAGCAGTATAAAAGGGATAGGAAATGTGATCGGGCTCCAAATATGTTTTCTGTGAGGGCCAGAGGGAATGATTCTGATAAGAGGGGAAAATATAAAGGATGTTTTTCTGAGGTATTTATTATATTGAAATATGCACAGAGAAAAACTAGCCCTGAAGAAATCGAGGAATTTTTTTAAAATTATTATTTATTTTAAAATAATAAATAATATTTAAAATAAAATAAAATATTTTGTTTATTATTTATTTTAAAAATTTATTTCAGTATATTTCACCGTGTGACTACTCATCAAACTTCCCAAAATACCCCTTCAGACCCATATAATTGACAGTGGGGTGGCTTCAGATGTACCAATTGAAAGACAGTGAATTTCAACATTTTCATTAGGAATTATTTGTCTATGTGAGAAAAGAAAAGGAACGTGGTATTTCACTTCATTTGCCTCTAAGAGAGATGGTCTGAGCCATGCTGTAGTTCAGGCCCTGGCATTATTCACTGTCCATGCCTGTTCCAGTTGTTGGAGTCCCAATGACACAACACACCAGTTACTGTCATGTTAGTGAAGAAAGAGATGAAGGCAACAGAAAATATAGGATTCAATCACCTTTGTGCTTGTGATATGTGAACACAGTTCATTTTTTGCAGAAGTCATGTGCTCTTCTCCTCCTGATCCCATCACCACCTCCATGACCCAGCTCAAGGAGTACAACCTTTATGGAGTATGTGGAACTTGTAGTTGAAGTGACAACAGTCTCCAAAACTGGACAATTAGAAAAGTTGCACATGACAAGGCAGAAAAGTGCCCAGGCTTCTTGTAAGTTCTTCCAATTGCTCAGACTATCTGTCTCAGGAAGACTTTGAAATCCATGCTAGGTTTTCATCCTGAGCAGAACAATACTTCTTTGCAGCATGTTCTGGCTTTGGGGCAAAATACATTTGTATTTACTGAACACTAAGAAGCATTCAGCTAGCTTAAATGGTATGAAAGAGAAAGATGTATTTATGCCCCAAGGTTTTACTTCTCTTAATGTAAGACTCGTATTAAAAACACCCTCCACAATTAGAAACCTGGCAGTTGCCTGCATTTTGGGCCAGGAATTCACAGCTTGGGGGTCTGTAATGAGCTGGGGAACAGGAGAAGATATGCAGCAACAGAGAGCAAGGAAGGCAGCTTCTGGTTTGTTTGGTTTTTTGGGTTTTTTTCCCCACATTTTTATCTCCTTACAATTTCCCAAGGCTCATAAAAATAATGATGAAGAGATCAGCAATCCAGTTACAGGTTTTTTTTCCCAGTAAGGGAGCCTCTGGCCCTTTGTATTTTACAAAATAGAAGAGCAAGAAGGCACAGTTAAAAATGCACAGTTAAAAATGAAAGGCACAGTTAAAAATGAAAAGATGCAAAATAAAATATATTTTGTCATTTAACCCCTGGGGTTTATTATACTTACAGTGATCTTGAACATATATCTTTTCTTCTCCCATGGCTCTCACTAGTATCCACATAATGGAGANCTAGTTCAGAGATTATTTCATCAAACTCCAAACCTGAATGTGAAAACTCATTCTGAAGCAGCTTCTAAGACGGACATTTAAGTAAAAAGGCTCTTTAGATAATCCCTTTGAGGAAAATTACTTTCTATCTGATTCTAAAGGCAAAGATTGGCATCAGGGCAGGTCAATATGCACCCAGGATGAGTTAAAAATGTGTGTGGAAAACCCTGTGACAGAAAGGATGGCAGTGGATGGATCAGGAAAAGAAGGAAATGTATTTTTGCCTAAGCAAAAACCATGCTTGGGATATAGTCCTGTTTTATATCCTCAGTTCATTTTGCTTGTCATGGTGATGATCTGTGGCTCGCTGCCATGAGCAGCTTCCAAGAGGAAAGGATTGCCACCCCACCCAGGACTGTGGTATAGCTGTGCAGCACGTGGCATGGGGTGTCCCCAGGATCAATTGGGGATGCAGTAATCTGGCTCAGAAATTAGTGAGAATAAGCAGAATCCAACTCGTAAGGCATCTACAATCCCACTTTTGATAACTAAAGCAGTATAAAAGGGATAGGAAATGTGATCGGGCTCCAAATATGTTTTCTGTGAGGGCCAGAGGGAATGATTCTGATAAGAGGGGAAAATATAAAGGATGTTTTTCTGAGGTATTTATTATATTGAAATATGCACAGAGAAAAACTAGCCCTGAAGAAATCGAGGAATTTTTTTAAAATTATTATTTATTTTAAAATAATAAATAATATTTAAAATAAAATAAAATATTTTGTTTATTATTTATTTTAAAAATTTATTTCAGTATATTTCACCGTGTGACTACTCATCAAACTTCCCAAAATACCCCTTCAGACCCATATAATTGACAGTGGGGTGGCTTCAGATGTACCAATTGAAAGACAGTGAATTTCAACATTTTCATTAGGAATTATTTGTCTATGTGAGAAAAGAAAAGGAACGTGGTATTTCACTTCATTTGCCTCTAAGAGAGATGGTCTGAGCCATGCTGTAGTTCAGGCCCTGGCATTATTCACTGTCCATGCCTGTTCCAGTTGTTGGAGTCCCAATGACACAACACACCAGTTACTGTCATGTTAGTGAAGAAAGAGATGAAGGCAACAGAAAATATAGGATTCAATCACCTTTGTGCTTGTGATATGTGAACACAGTTCATTTTTTGCAGAAGTCATGTGCTCTTCTCCTCCTGATCCCATCACCACCTCCATGACCCAGCTCAAGGAGTACAACCTTTATGGAGTATGTGGAACTTGTAGTTGAAGTGACAACAGTCTCCAAAACTGGACAATTAGAAAAGTTGCACATGACAAGGCAGAAAAGTGCCCAGGATTCTTGTAAGTTCTTCCAATTGCTCAGACTATCTGTCTCAGGAAGACTTTGAAATCCATGCTAGGTTTTCATCCTGAGCAGAACAATACTTCTTTGCAGCATGTTCTGGCTTTGGGGCAAAATACATTTGTATTTACTGAACACTAAGAAGCATTCAGCTAGCTTAAATGGTATGAAAGAGAAAGATGTATTTATGCCCCAAGGTTTTACTTCTCTTAATGTAAGACTTGTATTAAAAACACCCTCCACAATTAGAAACCTGGCAGTTGCCTGCATTTTGGGCCAGGAATTCACAGCTTGGGGGTCTGTAATGAGCTGGGGAACAGGAGAAGATATGCAGCAACAGAGAGCAAGGAAGGCAGCTTCTGGTTTGTTTGGTTTTTTGGGTTTTTTTCCCCACATTTTTATCTCCTTACAATTTCCCAAGGCTCATAAAAATAATGATGAAGAGATCAGCAATCCAGTTACAGGTTTTTTTTCCCAGTAAGGGAGCCTCTGGCCCTTTGTATTTTACAAAATAGAAGAGCAAGAAGGCACAGTTAAAAATGCACAGTTAAAAATGAAAGGCACAGTAAAACCCCAGCTTTTGCAAAATAAAATATATTTTGTCATTTAACCCCTGGGGTTTATTATACTTACAGTGATCTTGAACATATATCTTTTCTTCTCCCATGGCTCTCACTAGTATCCACATAATGGAGAGAAAAAAAAATAAATGATTCCTGCAACTTTTAAAGTGCCTCAAATTTGCAATGACTTCTGCAAAAATGAGGAGGCTAATAACCATCAAACACCAAGAGATGAGTTACATTACCCCCATTTGTCTGCTACTTCTTCTATGTGCAGAAGCTGTGCAGCAGGTGGTAACTTCAGCTAATCTTTGTTAAGGTTGCTTTATCTACATACAAATCAGTGGTTTCTTTTCTTCTGTATTATTTTTTTGTCACCATCTCTCCTCAAATTTGGCAAGTGGAGAAATACGAATGACATTGCACTACAGATGTTGCTTCCATAAATGAAGCCTGCTGAGAACTCCAGGCTTCTTATTCCAGATCAGACATGGACAAGTCAATTAGATCTCTTCCCCCTTCCCTGTAACAGTGCTTGTCTGTCTATGAAGGATGATGCATGCCCAGATATTTTAGTGGAACACCTGAAATCAAGAACAGAAATTATTTTAAGATCAAATATTAAGCAAAGATAATAGTGTAACAAATATTTTCTCTTTAGAGGGACTAAGCCTGTCACTCCTGAATGTGAAAATGTTAACTTGCTCTAGTGATTTGTGCCCTTATTTTTTGGACTGATGCATGGGCCACATACTTATTCAGAGGTTTCTCTACAAGGAAATAAGATCTACTGCTGAGCTGATATCAAAACCTGAACTAATAAGGCCCATTATGTGTCTAATCATCCTGTACAATTACTTGGGGTTTGGTAGCCTTAAAATGCCCTAGAAAGAGAAAAAAAATAAATACAGGGTAGAATAATTCTTCCTACCAGGTACAGTAATGTCCAGAAAGTTTCATTCCCTCCACCTAGTCCAGGCCATCTCTGACATGGATTTGTCTGATGACTAAAGGGTTGTTACCATCATGTTGTCCCAAGGATTGTTGCCACTTTGGAATTCCAGTGTCTTCGTGGATCATCAGATATGACTGTGGATGTGCACCCTCTATATTGTATCAAGGCTACATCTCTTGCCTCTCTGCATCTCTCTGAATGTTTCACCCTCTTTCCTCAATCTATTCTGATTGAAATTTTTAGGACAGCAGCTCTCTTTTGAATGTGCATAGATGAAATCCATAAGAGGATTTTTTTAATAGCAGCAATAGAGCACAAATACAAAAACATGTTCCAGCATGAGATTACTGTTGTTTCATTTCTCACATTCCCATTGAACCCTCTAACAATTGCTTGGAACAACAATTTGTTTTGACACCTTCTTTGTTGCTGTTTTAACATTTTCACCTCTAATATTTGAGTATTAAAAATTCTCTCACAACTGTAGTTGATCATGGCTTTTTGAGCTCTCTCTCAGCTTGCTATTTTATCTGTTAATTATAGATATATATTGAAATTGTAGGTTTCCATGTCAACAAGGTTTCTCTCTTTCCATCCAGCAAGAGAGCTCTTCTTGAAAGCTGGCCAGCTGGCTTTGGGTTTTTTACCTTGGCCTGAGTTTGTGGTGAAAGTAGAAGGCTTGTATTCCTTTTTAACTGCTTGTGTGGAGGTTGGCTGCATTGTAATGAATGTGGGCATATTACCTTGTATTAAATATTTGTAATAAGCCAAGGACAAAGGCAGCATCTTTCAGCCTTGGCTGTCCTTGGCTTCAAGCATGTATTTTGTGTAGCACTGTAGTAGAGAAAAGAGGAGCAATCTCACACTCAAGAGTGTGTGTGGGGAGCTGTAACTATGACTAGGTTCTTCATAAAAAGTGAGATGCATATAGAGAGAAGGCTCAACAAATCTGTCCTCCCTGGTTTATGTAATCCTAAAATTTTTGGACCATCTGTCCCATAAGAAGTGTTCTCCATTTCAGAAACAAACCTTTAAAAATACCGAAAGAGTGGTGGAATAAAAAGAAAAATACACTTGGAAACAAAAAATACACTCAGAAACATTTCTTAGGCTGTTTCCTGAGTTCAGCAGCTCTTGAAAGGAACCAGTTTCCAGTCAGTGTCAGATCAGGGATTTCCAATCAGAAAATATTTGTTCTATTTACAACCAAATGGTTTATTAAGATAGAAAGGTGGCTGGCAAGTTGGAGACCAAGGCTGAGGCCAGTCAGAGCTGGGGCTGAGGCAGTTTGGTGCTGCAGGAGGTCATGCTGGGGATCCTCTTTGGATCTGACCGTGATGCAGGAGGAGCACCTGGACACCAGAACCCAGTGGGAAGGGCAGTGGCCTAGGAGGGAAAGTGTGTGGGGTCACCATCTAGCAATGGGAAGGGTGACACTCAAGCAAAAATAAAAAAACTTTTAATCATTCAGCAGCCTTTTGATTTGATTAATTTTGTTATATTTATAAAATGCAATCTCTGTGTCTCACACTGCCTATATATATGTAGTTCTTGATATAGGTTTTGCCAAGCATCCAAGTGAAAGGCAGTGAAAATGTGGGGCTTCCAAAACATGCCTCCTTCTCTGGAGCATGCTCAGGGACAAATGTTTTCATTCCTGCCTAAAGGAATAAAGAGAGGTAATAGATTAGCACTCATAAATGCAGGATGAAAACCTATGAATAAACTCTATGCCAATGCATTTGTATGAACAACTAATGTAGTTGCAAGCAAAATACATCACAAATTAGAAGTGCAGGGCTTACAAGGATATTCATAAATGTAAATAGCTGTAGTGAAAAAATGAAATCTTTCAGAAACACAACTGAGGAAATGAAAAGATACAAGTAATTCAAACAAGCATCAAAAGCCTGGATTTCTGAGGAGCTGGTGCTAATGAAGAAACAATTGTCTCCACAGAGCAGCCATGCTAATGAACTGGGCTTTACAGATGATAATGAAGTATTTTTTATGAATGCCTAATAAAGACAAAACTGGAGAGACAATGAATAGTAATGGAAACTGAAAATCTCTTAGAAATTAAAGGAATTGTGAACAAATATGCTTATGCTGTACTGAGAGCAATAATTACTTATGTCCTCTTTGCATTTTCAAAAGCAAGAAACATAAAGTCCTAACTCTACAGTATTTAAAAATAAATTTAAAGCAGGGCAGCAGATTAAATTTGGGTCTTAGCAGGCAGAATGGTTTAGTAGCCATGGAGAGTAACATATATCCATAGATAAGGAAATGCAAGGTCTGATATGGATAAGCATGATGTATGGTTGCTAGGCTGGGCTGCAGGGGAAGCCAGGGGGCAAATACACTGTGCTGTATGGCTGGCACTGGGCAGGTCTGCCCCAAAAGTTTGGTAGTCACAACTGCTGCACATAGATGCTGCAGACAAGGGTAGGAAATGGTTTGAAAACCCCCAAAATACAACATGGTGTTTCCAGTAGAGAGATCTACAGGATTAAAATACCAGGCTCTGAACACAGGAAGGATCATACAGACTCCTGCTAACAGACTATGGATTTTATGGTCAAAAGCAGTGGATTTAGGAAATATTAAAACTGCATACATGATATTTTAAAATTTGTTAAGATTAAAGTCTTTTGCAGTGCATTTAAAGATATTTTGTCAGCATCTGTAAGCCTGGGAGCAGTTACCTGGCATTGTTTCCCAGAGTGACATTCAGCTGTATACTTAACCTCCTTGCACTGTCAAGGCTTCCTACTTTCGAACTTCTAGTCAAAATATTGTTCCTTACATCAATTTTGGTTCCAAGGACTATTCAAAAATAAAATAAAGCTTATCAAATCAAAAACCTCACAGAACCTAAGGCCAGAGACTTGCTGATCTACCGCCAGGTGTCAGTCTGCCAGTGCTGGTTTCACAGCAGCTGCCACAGCTGGAAATAAGACATGGGGGGAAAAGGGAGGGAAGTGGGAGTGGTGGAGGGTTCGGAGGTGGAGGGAGCTGATGGAAGACAGGGGGTTGTTTGCAGTCTTTTCTGTAAACCTATTGTTTTCTAGACACAGGTGTAGCATAAATACTGAGGCATCCAATATTCTTTCTTAAATACTGAGACCTCTTACATGGGAATAACCTTATATGAATTATTATGGCTACCAAAGTAAAAATAAAAATGTGTTTACCAGTTAAATGTAAAAAAAACACCTCATGTTGATGTGGAATTTAAAATGTCTTTACTGGGAAGCCACTAAGCTTTTTTTCTCTTGGTGCTGAATCATAATATTTTTCTCCAAAAATCTCTAAATCCTTGTTAGTTTCTGGATTTTTTTTCCCCTGTTATCTCGCAAAATGGTTTTGAAAGTTTATTTGCTCACAGATTTTCACTCATCTATGGGCCCATTTATATTTTCTCCAGCACAGCATTTATCCTGTGCTGAGGAACGTAGGACTCAGCCTGTGAGCAGAGCTGCTGCAGCAGCAGGGTCCTTGGGCCTCAAGAGGAGATGTAGGTGCTTCTGCTGGTTTAGAGGGAGAAATTTGCTCCACCCAGAGGATGTCATGCTCACCTTACTAGAGAAAGATGAGGCACTGAAAGAGCACTTCTTTCCAGCACACCTGTGCATGGGCTCATCCAGCTGTAGGGATTCCTGCTGGCCACAGGTACTGCCAGCATCTTTGAGCATATGATAAGCTGCAGGAGAGAACCCACCAAGCACAGACCCATATGTCTTATTATATGTCTTTTAATTTTTAATTAAAAATTAAAAGTTTAAACTTAACCACCTTCTTAGTCAGCTGTTTATGTCCTTTGCTGTCCTGGACTCACAGGTTTTGGTGTCTCAAGCAGTGAGCTTTTTAACTTTTATTTCTGCATCTGATCTAGGCCATTTGTTGGTGTCATTTAAGTGATAAACAGGGAAATGCTGTCACCTAGGACATAAGGTAAACTTTTTTCTCCTGTATTAAGGTATAGCTTCTTTATGTAGAAAATGAGGGTATCAAATATGCCGACAGCATATCGACTGTTACTCTAAAATCAGTGTATACCCTTTGTCACATCACTGAAATATTTGTTTATCCTAGATTCTGCTCTCAGCCATTTATGCTTTAAATTTGACCAAAAAAAAGGTGAATATCATTCTGGGCTTCTTCTCAGCCTTCCAGCTGGATGAGCAGCCACCCATCATGTTCTCTGTTAAAATTATATTGAATGGTGACAGGGTGTGGGGGGGTTGTGCATTTTAATCTAATGAAAGCATCCTATTAGATATTCACTATTCAGTCTGAGGGCAGCCTGGAAATGAATAGATGAGACTAATGGAATTCTAATGGCCTGTAAAAATGAACCTTCTATTGTGGTATTTTAAGTTCTTAGTGTGTTCTCTTGCTTCTCTTGCTGTCTGAGTGCAGAGTATGAGCACAGTGCTTCAACATGTGAGTGAATTTGTTTTTGTTTTCTCAGTATGTATATGCAGGTGCCTTTAGTCAGACTCCATTCATGTAAGTTGGTAAGCAAATAAATAGAAATATATTTAAGGCACTAATATATTTAATTTACACTCTGAAGAGTTTTTATGGCAGTTGGGTGCCTAGGAGAAACCAAGACTATAATTGCTAGTTACCTGTGTGTTTTTATGCTTACGATGAGTAGACAGGACTTGGCACATGCTCACTATATGCTCAAAAAAGGAATGTGACATTTTAGATGTTGACAGCTTAAAAAATAGAGCACAGTAGCCAAGAATTATAGTGTGACTTCAGTTATTTAATTTATTGACTGACTTGTCTAATGCCAAACTAAAGCAGTAAAGCACTTAGCTGAAGTGAGACAGATGGTCAGTGAATCAACATTTCTGTGGAGAGTGGTGCTTTTATCCATTTTTTCAGTTCTCTTAGTTTTATTATCACAGTATTGATCCAAACATTGGACTTCGTATCAATTTACATCACCTGATACGTGATCAGGATAAGAACAAGTGTAATCTTTCTCCAAGAAAGATTCAATTTTAATAAGCCTTCTGGAGAAAACAGATACGGCAATTTTCATGGAAAAATAGAGGTCAACGCACAGTTAAATACATATTTAAATCCCTTAAATGCATTATTCTGCATATACATTTCTGTTATATTACCTTTAGAAAACATTTTGTTCCTTGTTGCTTAGGAAGATACCAGTGATCCGTAATGCAGAACCTCCTGTTTTGAGTTCCACTGTACTAAATGGTACTAAACAGGTTGCTGCTAGCCCTGTTTTACAATTTTTTGAAAACAAAGTGGTTTAGAGTTTGGAGACCTTTTTCATCATCACAATGAAACATTCATATTTTTGTGAATCAGCAGCTTTTAAGATGGAAAATGTTACAACTATATTTTTGTGACCAAGTTTACTGCTCAAGTGAGTCTCAGTCTCTGACTTCCTGCTCTGGTGGTTGTAAGTAGATAAGATCAAATGGGGTTTTTTTAATTGTCCTCCACATCCTGCATCTGTGCTCTAGGGCAGTAAAATGGGAGTTTTGGGTGGGAGTGCACCTGCACCAAAGGCTCCCCTCGGCCCTGCCTGAAATGGGCATTCCTCACAAGGCACAGACCCAGTCATGGCCTATGAGAGCAGCCAAAGTACAGCCCACCACAATATTTATGCAGTGGGTTTGACTGCAATTTTTATTTTATCTCTCTCCTCTATAGGCATGACAGTTCTCAGTGTGGGCTGGTCTATGAAGCAGCCCAAGCAGGGATCTTCAGTGACTTCAGTTCTCCTCCCCAATTTCCATTCTCTTACATAATACATGAAGCATTCTCAGTTTTTATTTGTTTCACTTGCTCCATATTTTCTTTTTTGCAAATTATTTTTGGTCAGAAAAGTGAAAAAAGGGATGCCAGAGTACAGCATGGAAATCGCAGTGAACTGCAATTCACCTCTGGGGATGTACTGCGATGTAAGGAGAGTGGGACTGAGTTAAATGGCACTGAAATGGTTTTATGTCCACACCATTGTGTGCTCAACTGCTTCCATTTGGTATAGTCTCATTTCATAAAAAAAAATTTAAAAAAATTTAAAACCCCAGCTTTTTTAAGAATAAGCAATTCTCCTTTACACTGGATTTTTGATAGAATATCAAAGCTACTCTAGAATACAGATCTTTTGCTTTCAAGATATCCAAACAGCTGAACCTCTTCACTAAAGTACCAAAAGTCGCAGGAAAGGTAAGATATTCTTAAAGCATCCTGGAAGCAGATTTTTGTGAGCAGTTCTTGCATGATAGGAGTTTATGTGGGTGAAGGGTTGATTTGACAATTTCATGGAAGTGAAATCCTTTGGCGTTTCCTAAATACACACAAATTACAAGTCTTGTGAACTTCATGAGCTGCAAATTACTGGAGAAGACCTGTAAGTCTTGTTCTTGTGCTTTTGCCTAGACACCCATTTCTGATTATAGATTGATTCAGTGTGTTTGCTCCTATGTTCTAGCACTGAGAGCTATCTGGAGAACCATGCCGAGACAGAAGCAGGACTTTAGCCTGGAGCATGAAGCACAGTGTCCTAAACCATCATAAGGAAGTGTGGTAGTTTTGTGGACTCAGAATTTATTTCTGTTGGAAGACATTTTAAAGGTCATCTAATTCCATGTAGGGACGCCTTCCCCGAGATCAGATTTCTCAGAGCCCCATCCAACCTGGCCTTGAACATGTCCAGAGATGGGGCATCTACAACTTCTCTGGGCAACCTGGCCCAGTGCCCCACCACACCCACAACAGAGAATTTCTTTATTATACCTAATTTAAACCTGCCCTGGTTCTATTTAAAATCATTACCCCTACCACTGTACTCCCTGATGAAGAGTCTATCCCAATCTTTCCCATAGGCTCCCTTTAAGTACTGAAAGGCTTTAAAATGGTGGTTTAAAGATTCCCTGGAGCCATTGCTTCTCCAGGCTGAACAGCCCTCATCTCTCAGCCTGTCCTCACAGGAGAGGTGCTCCATCCCTCTGATCTGCTCTGTGTCCCTCCTCTGAACTTCCTCCAGCAGGACAACATCCTTGTGCTGAGGATCCCATAGCAGACACAGAGCTCCAGGTGGGGTCTTGGAAGAGCTGAGTAAAGGAACAGAATCCCCTCCCTCACCCTCCTGCCCACACTGCCTTTGGTGCAGCCCAGGACATGGTTGGCTTTCTGGGCTGCAGCACACATTGGTGGGTCATGCTGAGCTTCCATCAATCAGCACTCCCAAGACTTTCTCCTCAGGGCTGTTCCCAATCACTGAGTCCCTTCGTTTGCACTGATATTGGGGACTGCCACCCAAGGTGCCAGAACTTGCCCTCAGCCTTGTTGGGCCTTATGAGGTTCACCCAGGTGTGCCTCTCATGCCTGCCAAGGTCCCTCTGGATGCCATCCTGTCCCTCTGTTATCAACAACACCTCCCAGTTTGGTGTCATCTGCAAAGCTGCTGACTGTCTGCTCAATCCCATGTTCCTGGCAAAGAGATTATAATTACCTTATAAATAATACTGGTCCCAATAACAGCCCTGAGGGACACCACTCATCACTGGTCTCCAAACAGACCGTGAGCCATTGACTGGCACTCTGTGAGTAGGACCTCCCACCAATTCCTTATCCACTGTCAAATCTATCTCCATTTTAGAGACTGCAGGACAGTATCAAATGCCTTGCACAAGTCCAGGTTCCAGGCACTGTATGGTTTGGCTCAGAGTTAAGAAGTTGCTGTATTGTGTGGTGGTGGTGGTGTTCAACACACACACCAAAAAGAAAAACACTCCTGAAAACTCTTGCTCAAATCCAAGCCCAGCAGTGATCTACTTAAGAAAAACAATTTTACACATTCTCAAGTTAAGGCATTTTCATGTAAAACTAACTTTTGTTTATGTGCTGAGCTTCAGAAAATCTAGACTAACAGATTTTGGTTGTGTAACTTAACAAGCTATCGAAAGCAACTCTTCTAAGTGTAAGAGTGATGAGATAGTGCTAGAGCTGTTGTTTATACAACAAACCATGTCTCTCCTTTGACTAAAGTTTCCTGAATTGAAACTCAAATAAAACAATAGCTGTTATTTAAAAATGACTGTACTCTAGAAAGGGTTTCCTGAAAAACAATCCCAACTGCATGCACAAAGTAATGACAACAAAATTTCCCTCCTGCTTATCCTAAATAATACGTTGTTTTACTTTTTCTTTCTAAAAGAAAAAAAGTAACTCTTAAAGAATTTATTTTTTCTTTCACTAATATCCATTATTAGCATTTAGATAATTCATTTTTCCTGGTAATTTTTCTTTGCTTATAATTTCTCATAGTAGAAAATTTTTGAGATTCAGAAAGCATTTGGTTATCATGTTCCTCCTCTGGCCAATAGATGGGACTCTTACCTCTGATATCCCTTCTCTCTTTGATCTCATTGCATAGATAATAATGCAAAAGCCATTCTTGAAATCTGAAACATGAGAGATATGTTTCATCTCTGAAAAATGTATCAAGAAGGGACCTCAGCAGCTGTTCACATCTCAGATAAGCCAGATACGTGGGAGACTGGAGATACCAGAACTTGAGTTTAGAGCAGGTCTATCTTTCAGACAAAATGTTTTGTTTACAAATTTAAAACACTTATTGTCTGGAGGTTTTTTCCTCTGAGGAAGGATCCATATTTTAAGAGCCAGGTAACATAAAAACCAAACCACCAAACAGGTCAAGTTAATTAGGGGAGTTAGTCATGACTGTGATCCTGTTGCTCTTTACCCTCAGACACAAGACTGGCACACAAACTCCTAAAGCATATTGGGAGCTGGCCTGCATTGGAATAGCAAAACTGGATTTTGTTGGAAAGCACTGCTTTGGGTGACAGATGTTTCCATGAACCATTCCCAAGGTGAAATGGTTCATGGAAATAGCTCTTTCCTCTTATTTCTGATGAAATGTAGGTGGGTTTCAGCCTAATTGGAAAGGTCCCATGGTAGACCTAAGGACTGTGTTCCAGCTTTCCTGGCTGAGAAGTTATTGGTGGAAATACTGGAATGTTATCAGTGACATTTGGAGTCCTAAGCTTGATGGCAGGGAGTCTGGGACCTCTTTGTGGCTATTGTGGCATGTGGATAGCTCTTTTGCAGTCAGTCAGGGAGCTGAATGCCTGGAAGACCTACTGCAATTAACACTATGTTGAGAGATTGGCCCTCCAGATTTAATTTCCATTGCTTTTCCTTTTTCCAGTGAAATGCTTTGAGTAACTTGTCTTTCTAGGTTTTGGAATAGAAAGGAGAAGATGAAATCCTAAAGCAGAATTGCAGTGTCCCACAGTGGAATGCGTTTTATTTTACAGCCCTCAAGGTGGCTGTGAAATGGTGAGAGTTTTGTCTTCAAGGGTGTGTTGCTGCCTGCTGCCCTTGTTGCAATATTGTCCCTGCACATTTCCTTTTACAGAGTTCCCATGCATTTGGTTTCCCTGTGGATTGTGCCTTGTGCCTGCTGCCTGAGCACCTTGGGGGATGCTCAGCAATGGCCTGGAAAACATTTATTAGAACACAAATGTGAGCATATGCAGAGTGTGTGTGCAACAAACACAGCACTGCCCCGAGGGCATTTGCCCAAAATTGATCACATGGATGGGGATGATGCCATCAGGCCCATCTGATGGTGGTGATGTGTGAGATGGCCATCAGTCAGATTAAGCAGCAACCAGGGAATTGTGCATGACTTTTGACGCAAAGGAGTCACACAGAAAAGAGATATGAAAGTAATGTAAAAAAGTTGTGACAGAGCCAGACAACGCAAAAAGTTTGACACAGCCAGAAGCTGCCCCACCATCACCACCACCTCTGCCCAGGCCAGACAGGGCATTGTTCCACACTGCAGGTGCCTGTGTCCAGGTGGACAGCAGCACTCTGGACAACTCATACCTGCAGCATGCGAGCTTGAAAACATGGAGTGCTGGAATTGATGTATTTATTAGCGGTTCATTATGCGCCTAGAACTGTGGATATTACTGATGTCATCCTAATTTTACAGAGGACTGTCAGGAGGCTTTACCCCAGTGTGTGCCTGGCTGGACCTTGTGAACACCCACAGGCAGCTGGAGAGCAGTAGCTGCACTCCTGGAGTGTGTCTCAGTTTCCATTTCATCCAGATGGAATCAGTTTCACACAGAAAGAACTCAGCACTCCAAAACCGTTCCCAAAGCATGGAAAACAGGCAAATGGAAGTGTGGCTGACTCACCCAGCAGAGTGCTAGGGCAGTGTGTCCTCAGCTGAGCAGGATATGTTCCCATCACATGGAAGTCTTGCCACCAGGTCAGAAGCACAAAAGAGCTGCAGCAGAGGAGCATTGAAAACCCCAGTGCTGAGCTGCCTGAAACCAGCACAGCTTTACAGGTGGTGTGTCTGACTCTCACACCCATGTTTCTCTAGCAAAATGAATAATGATGTCATGTTTTCATTCTGTTCTGTAATAAAAATCCCAAATAAACTTGATTGGTATTCTAATTTCTTAGAATTTTATCTGTTGTTTTTTAAACTAAAAGCAGACCTATTTTTAAGTACAGATAATTCAAGTCTCAAAAGGCAGGGAGGAGAATGTCTTGGCAACAAAACATGGCAATCCCATACTGAGCTGTTGTCACCACTGCAGCCTCCCCAAAAATCATTTTTTATAGGTTTTTTTTTGTGATAATAAGGTATGTCAACTTATCCTGTCTTCGTGCAATACATTAGCTATGGCAGTTCTACATTGCAGGCAAACCTGCCACCTGGTAAAATGAAATATTTATTTTTTTTGGTTTTACAGTCTCAGGTGACTTTCCTTTGAAGCAAGCAAACCTGTGAGCAAACTGTCAGGTGTGCCATTAGTCAAAGGGCTTTTGGCAAGTTGTGCAGCACCCCTCTCAAAGCACATGAAAAGGAGCAGAGGTTGACAATCTACTGGTTAAAAAAGGGAAACAGGGGAATGGAGAAGGGAATTTCTTGATCATGTTGAAGTTCTGCAAACAAAACGTGTCATTCTCTTTTACAAGGACTTTCATTCGTCCCCAGGCTGTCAGCAGGCTGGCCAGAGTGCTGAGTCAGATCAAATGTCATCTCAAATGATCAAAAGTTGTGTTTGTTCACGCTCTCTGCTCTCAGTTTCCCTTTGCAACGCTCTCTAACTATTTGCACAAAACTTTGCTTGGGGTTTGCTTTAGTGAGCAAATGTGAAAGTGTATGTTCTTTATAGGACAGCTCAATGTCCAGCACATAAGTTCTGCACAGCATGTTTAGGTAGCATACATGTCTCTGCTGTCCCTATTAGGTAGCACACATATCTCTGATGTGGAGGAAATGTGCTTCCAGCTCACAGAAACACCTCCTCTTGTCACATTTTGTCTAAATTATTTCATTCATTTTTTGAACCAAGCCAACAAGGTTACAGAATACTGAGTTTTCCTGAATCTTTAAGTTGTTGTTAAATATCTCTCATATCCTAAATGATGGATTTGTTTCTCACCTCCTTCTTACCTCCCCTGCATTCCCCAAAACATGATGAAATTTATGACCTGAACATTTAGAGAGATGAAGGGAAATATCTCCTTGTGTTTGACATGATTAGCCTCTATCTTCAGTAGAGGAAGAGAGCACTACTTCAAGCACTACAGTTGTACTATGAAAAGAGCAGAACGATTTAAATGCCTTGCAGCTTCACAGACAAATTCAACTTACTGAGAGTAGTCTGTCATTACACTTTTATATTCTGCATGGCTGTATTGGAAGACAAGAAGCAATAGAGCTTCCTCTAGAAAGAGAACTGTCCAACATATCAGTGACTTTTCCATTATGTTTCTCCAAAGTATAATTGTCAGTGTTGATAGCTCGAAGCTCAGTTTATTGAAAGAATAATCTGAAATGTAAAGAAAAACAGTTCTGCTTTTCATGGCAACTTGAAACCATAATGAGATGCTTCTGGCCTATGATGCACCTGTGTGTGCCTTTTCTGGCCTCCACGCCAGAGAATGATGAGTCAAAGCCTCATTAAAGTGCTTGGAGTCTGTGGCTGTTTGGATCAGGGGTTACTTCTGTACTGTAGCTGTGATGAGGGCTGGAGTCTGGCAGCCCAGAATTCAGGCAGGCTGCACTGCTTATCATCCTCTTGATTCTCTGTGCCCTTTCCCTCCCTCCAAGGGCTCCACAATAATCCTTGGTGTGCAGAATGTGAGGACATTTTACAGTGTTTTGTGTTCCTGGGGAAATGTGAGCGCTAGGTCAAATGATGCTTTCAGCTCCCTCTGGCTAGATATATCGATTTAAATGTAGTCCATTAATATAATAATTATGAATTCATGACCCAGTGTTTTGCTCTCCTGTACAGAACAGTTACTGTTTCATAATGGCTTTTGTTGTTTTCCAGTACACTTAAAACCCTCTGCACTATCTACTAGAATGGATGACCTCCTTTGGCTCCAAGTTCAGGTAAATTATATAACCAAACATTTCTACCCCAATTCTCCAAAAATAATAGGATCTGAATCAACCAAGCAATAACAACAGAAGTGCCAAATAAACTAAGGACCCAGGATGACCTTACACAAAACTGAGGGTGATCGGTTTAATCCAGGATAGCAAAAAACTTTGTCAACTTTATTTTTGGGAGCTAGAAGAGACTGCTGTTTCACCATGCTTTGGTGGTGAGGTATGCAAGGATGTGCTTCCAAGGGAATGACCAAATTTGGTAGGAAAAGAGGGCTGAATTGCCCACCTCTACTGGCCACAATAGCTGGTGATGACAAATCCAAGAAAGAGGAAACTGAAAAAGATGAAAACAACTTTTCTGAAGATTAAGACTCACTGGTGGCAGACTGTTAATTATGTCTGTAGGGATTTGGTCTTCACCAAGAGAAGGCCACCCACTCTCCCAGGTTCCCTCATCTTTAGCAATCTAGAGTGAAGGAGGAGCAGATGGACTTCTGCTTGCCCTGGCAGCCAGCAGGGAGAAGCCCCAGCAGCTGGAGGCCACCTTGTATGGCTGTGCCTCCTCTGCAGCTGGCAGATCCAGCACTGGGAGACCCTTTGTGAAGCAGGAGGGCAACATGCTTGCCATGCTCTTGCAGCCCAAGAGGGAAAGGTGTGATGAAGAGTACAGGGTAGGAATCAGACTTGGTGTTCTTCTCCATGCAGAAGAACATTAGGGAAAGTGGTTTCCAAAACCAGCCAGCCAGCTTCTCTTCTGACAGTGAAAAGAGGAAATCACTTAACCTGCAGCCTACTGTGCCTGATGTGTGCCCGGTGTACACCACACCTGCATTGCTGTGCCCTAAGGGGAAGGTGGGACTGAAATGAAGGTGGGACTGAAATGAAGGTGGGACTCAGAAACACTAATAATTTTTGCAGACAAATTAACTAACAAGCAATTGCTCCATCTGCAATGCAGATTTTTTTTTCACTTGCTAAACATGCCAGCAGTATAAAATGACTTTGGAAGAAGGTGTTGTTATCAGTTCTGCACAGCTGTAGCTTAAAGGAGAGAAAACCCCCTGAAGCTTTCAAAACTGGCAGTGCCATGATACAGTGGAGGAACCCACTGCAGAAGGTGCACATCCTGGTGTGGGTCTCTACCGTGACCTCATGAAAAATCCTTTCATGGCAAGCGAATCCAAGGACTGGCAACAGTTTCACTGAGCTGGACTAGAAAGGACTGTCTGTATCACAATAGCTGCTAGGCAGATTTCTTATATTGATAAGCGCCAGGTCTTTGGGATGGAAAGAATTGATTGCTTTTTCAAGAAAGGGGAACAGAACAGCTTTTTTCAAGACAGAGGAAAAGATGTGGTCCTTTCCACTTTCCAAAACTTAGTTAGTTTAATTAGCAAATTTCTTGCACTTTTATTTTCCATTCATTAAGTCTTAGAGCAATTCCTCTTGGTTCTTGGTGCTCTACAAACATACAGTAAGGGTGACACTGCCAGACAGTGGTCCAAAGAGGCAACAGAGACAAAAAGTAGGATATAATAGCCTCAGTTATAGCTGGTACCAAGGCACAGAACAGCTAAGTCATTTACTCAGGCCATGACTGGTGTGGATTAATGTTTCTTGATCTGGTTCAACTATTAGTCCAATGCTTTATACAATTGGCATTATGTACAAATTGACAAAAATGCTCTTTTTGGGTTGATTTAGTATGATGAGCAAGTGAGATTTAATTGTAAGATCTGGGACCAGAAGTATCATTATTACCAGATCATTTTTTTGCTGTTGGCATGTTGTAATGGAATATAGTCCTGAGCAGTCATACATTTGTCAGATATTACCATAAAAGCTGCTTTTGTGATTAGCACCATTCTCCTTAAGGAAAAGTATTTCAGCCACAGCTATTCTTTTCTAGGAAGCAGAGCATTATAATGAATGTTCCTGTCTTATCCTCCTGCAAAAAATCAGTATTATATAAAACAGGGACATATAGTATCTGTTAAAAAAAAAGTAGTGCTTTTTAGAAAAAAGAAATTATTACTTAGGTGGATTTTCAAAAGCATCTTACTAAGGCAAAAGAAAATTAAAATAGCCAAAGCTATTTAAATAGTCAAAACCAGTGTTCAGTCTCTTCTGAGTTATATAAGAGAGTGCACTAGGAGAAGGAAAGCACAATTTATCTGAGAAAATATTTTTTCACTTTGCCATTTTTTCTCCTACTTTTTTCTTCTTTCCAATGTCTTTTTCAGTACTTCCTCTGATACTGAGTTGAATGCTGATGAGTCAATACTTGAAATAAATATATATGACCAAGATTAAATACTTGAAGTTTGTCGCCACCTCTGACTTTCCTGGCTGGAAGCTGAGAAGTTTAGCAAGGTCTGGGTTTTTTGATGAATTATAAAAAAATCAAGGTCTCACTGAATGGCAGCACAGCCTTCAGGTGTATCGGCCTCAGCTTCATAACATCAGCAAACTTGCTGAGGATACATTCTATCTGGTTTTCCCTCTTGTGTATTCACAAGTTAAAAACAAAACCACCAATTCAGAAAAAAAAAATGTCTCTAAAATCATGACATTGGCCGTGCAGCCAGAAGCAGGTGAAATATCTTAAATGAGTTCCAACTCACTTAATATCTCACTTTTCCTTTACTTCTATGTTAGACATTTAAATAAATTAAGGATATGTGGGTGCAGACATAAACTTATTTTCATGCATAGGTCATTAAATAATTGAGGTCTGCCATAAGAAAGAAAAAAAAATAATTATGTGTTCCTTCAGGTTCTTTTCAATTATGCATGTTATCAAGTAAGCAGGAAGGGGATCCAAGTTTGAAGTATCTGAACTGGCTACTCATTTTCATGAGGCAGATTTGGGAAGTATAACAGATAATTTTACACTTTGTTTCAGTGGCCAGGAAGAGTTAACCAGATAAAAGAAGGATGTAAGGTACGGAGAGACATTAAATAGACTAATATATTTCAACAACTAAAAAAGCAGGTGAAGTGGGATGCTAAAAGTCTGTCACATGGCTAACAGAAGGCAAGAGAAAAAGGAATAGTTGTTCAGTGCCTGTCTTGCAAAGAGAAGAGGATCAGATGAAGCAAGAAGCTAGAAAATTAAAAACGAGAGTGTGGACATATTTCTTTTTGTGATGGTCTGAACTAGTATGGCTGTCTTGTATTATAACCTATTTTAACATAAAACATCCAAGCCCAATTTCAACTTTGAAAGCATATCAGGAGGAAATATTTTCCAATAACTTAAAGATCCTGTAAATCAAACAGAAAGACAACCATGTCCTGGCTGCATCCACAGAAGTGCAGCCAGCAGGGAGAGGGAGGGATTCTTCCCCTCTGCTCTGGTATGACCCCATCTGGAGTTCTGTGTCCAGCTCTGGGGTTCCCAGCATAAGAAGGACATGGACCTGTTGGAGTGAGTCCAGAGGAAGGACGTGAAGATGGTCAGAGGGCTGGAGCAACTCTGCTAAAGGCTGGGAGATGGTGTTGCTCAGCTTGGAGGAGAGAAGCAACAACAACAAAATCCCACAACAAAAGAGGTCTAGTTCACAATATTTGAGTAAATTTCAAATCTATACAAGATATTTCCTCCACAAAGGAAAGCAGAATGCAGAACCTACATGTAAAACTCTTTTGTTTTGGGCAAAGGATTGAGAAAGTCATTGCTTCCTTTCATCAAACCAACATACCACATGGAAAAATATCAACATTAACTTAAAATCGCATGTTATTCCTTACTCTCCTTTGAAGATTTTGTGTCACTCACATTTTTCTTTGAGAGACATTTTACTTATCTGAGGTTTTTGGATGCATAAACATCAAGTCTGATATTACTGCACTTTTAGCCCAAAAGAACTCTATTCTGTTTTAGGAAAATAACAAACTAAGAACTGCCAGCACTGACTTTACTTAAAGGTCTCCTGATCCTTACAAGATCAGGATCAATGGATTTCATCAATAGTTAATGACAGCTGAATACCATTATGTTTGGATATAGAAATTAAAGCTTCCACTAGAGCAAGAAGCAGCTATTTCACTTGTTTAAGATGTAATATGTGATAGAACTGTACAAAAAATATTGTTTGACTCCAGTTAAAAATTTAGACATTCCTCTTGTTGCTTTCATTTTGCCTCATAAATAGACTGCTGGCAGCAAAACTCACTTGTCCTCAAAGTCAAGTGGAGGAGGGACTAAAATCTTTGGATTTTAGAGAAAAGGCAGGACCTAGTTAGTTAGTTACTGAGTTAAGAAGGGGCAGTAAGCAGAAAACTGGTGGGTCTGTCTCCCTGGGGCTATTTTTTACCATGAACTTCTGCAGCCCTCATGAATAGAAGGCACATGGAGAAATTCATATCTCTGTGAGGAGGCTCAGTCCAGCTCTCCAACATGAGCCCTGGCCACACTCTTCCAGCACATTTTTGCCCAATTTTTTGTTTAGAATAAATAAGCATTTTTTTGACTGATAGATGTGTCACTGAAGTGTTTCTAAACCCTTTAATACACAGCAAAAAAATGACAACAGCTACTGCTTGCATTTTGACTGGTTTCTGGTTTTTCTGGCAGGCTGTGCTTCTTCCATACAAGAAAAGGTATTTTAGAAGGACATCTCTTCATTTGTGACTCATTCTGCACAGTAGAATCTTCATTGAATTGAGGCTGATAAAATATTCTGTTTCCCTTTCGTGGCTCCAGAGCTTTTTTCCTTTTCAGAACTGGTTTGGT
>VWZV01014298.1:243187-288102 GCA_013397155.1 Irena cyanogastra
TTTTTTGTTGTTGTTGTTGTTGTTGCTGTTTTGTTGTTTTCTTTTTTGTTTGTTTTTGTTTGGTTTTTTTGTTTGTTTGGTTTTTTTCCTATAATACCATGAACCCTTGTTTTGTTGTTTGGGTGGGTTTTTTACCTTGGTGTGGGAACTGCTGTCTGTTCAAACACTCTGCCTCTTTCTTCTCCTGCATTTTTGGACTGGGATCTTCAGCACAATGCCATGGAGGATGGAGGATGTCTGCTGTAGAACCTTACTTTGCCTTTTGTCTTTTCCTTATTTGCTTTGAGAGCCTCAGAAGTACCTGCATTTCCTAGGTATGAGATGTTGATGCAGACTGATGAGAGCAAATCTACAAATTATATTCTGGAGACTTCTCTGGAGTTACTGTCAATTGATTCTGATACCTCCTTTTTGTACTCAAACAAAGCACTATAATAATCCACTTATTTTGCATGATGAGCATCATGAAACGGACTTTGCTGATGATTTTTAGTAGCCATTTAAATTCCTCTGAAATTATTTTATCACTTTGGTCTGAAATTACCCTTCTCAGATAATTTACTCTGTGAAAGTAATGATATGTTTACCATAACTGGCTTGCTAAATAAGTGTTGAGTCCCCTATGATTAATGTGCTTATTCTTGTCAGCAGAATGAAGCTGTAGCCTATGCAAATACATCAGACATGCCATGGAGCAATTTCTAGAGCCTTCTGGAAATCCCTTTGGTGCAGTCATGACCTGCTCAGAGAACTTCATCTAGGTTTATCTCTTTTCCCATGCAAGCAATGATATTTGCAGTTGTAAGTTAGCAAATATTGTGATTTAGGAGTGTTCTCCAGTTTAGTGCTCTTGGTAAAAACACACTGCCACTCGCAGCTCCCCTCCAATGGGAGGCACAAAAAGCAGAGATCACGGTAAATAAGAACAATTTACTGGAAACAGAAATGAGAGAAGAAAACAAACAGTAACAGCAACAATATGAATAACAAAGGTATAGAGAAGAGAAAGTGATTCCCATGCAATAATGTTCACCATGTACCCCAAGACATGAACAACTGGTGAAGAGTTTCCTACCTCCGACCAGCTTTTTCTCCATTGAAAGCCACACCTTTCTTCTCAGAAGCCAGGCAGTCCCTTAACTCCTGCCCTGGAGATGATGTGAGTGCTGTAGAATAACCTCCTGGCCATGCACATGCAGGTCTGGGCTGCACCCACTCAAGACTACTGCAAAATAAATACCTGGATGGAACCAGGACAGAGTATGGGCTTTGTGAGGCAATATTTTGGTAACAGGGGCGCTTTTTGGCAATGGAGGGGGCTACAAGAGTGGCTTCCGTGAGAGGTGTTGGAAGCTTCCCCAATGTCTGACAGAGCCAATGCCAGCCAGCTCCAAGACAGAGCAGCTGCTGGCTGAGCCCAAGGGTGCTGGTGGTAGCACCTCTGGGGTAACATTTAATGGGGGAAAGAAAGTGGTGCAACGGTAACTGAAAGAGAGGAGTGAGAACACGTGAGAGAAACCTGCAGACAATGGTTCGGGGAAGAAGAAGGTGGAGGAGGGACTCCAGGCACCAGAGCAGAGATTGCCCTGCAGCCTGTGGTGCAGACCATGGTGAGGCAGCTGTGCCCCTGCAGCCCGTGGAGGTGCACACCAGAGCAGAGATCCACCTGTGGTCCATGGAGGATGCCATGCTGGACAGGTGGATGCCTGAAGGAGACTGTGACCCTGCGAGAAGCTCGTGCTGGAGCAGGCTCCTGGAAGGACCTGTGGCCCCTTGGAGAGAGAAGCCCAGGCCAGAGCAGATTTGCTGACAGGACTTGTGACCCCATGGGTGATACATGCTGGAGCAGCCTGTGTCTGAAGGACTGCACCCCACGGAAGGGACCCATGCTGGAGCAGTTTGTGAAGAATTGCAGTCTGTGAGAAGGATTCATGTTGGAGAAGCTTGTGGTAGATCGTTTCCTGTTGGAGGAACTTCATGCTGGAGCAGGGAAAAAGAGTGAGGAGTCCTGTGCCAGGATCAAAGGTCTCTTCAGGTTCCTTGTCTCTACCACCAAGATTGATCTTGGGGCATTCACCATGGTTTTGGTGAAAAGGGACCAGCATCTGCTGAAAGGGACCAGCAGGAACACTGCTTGCTAGAGCCTTCACAATGACAGCCTTCCTGTCCACCACAAGCTCATCATAATTCAGACCAAACTTGTGTGGAGATGTGACAAGGGAAAAAAGTCCAAGTACTTTGCTTATTTCATCACTACAAACTCCCAGTGGCTTTCATCACTTTGCCTCCCAAAGGCAAAGAGTCACAGAAATTCAGATGTATGAAGGTTGCTGGCTCTGCTCCAGCTCTGAGCAGTGCCCAGTTACACATCCACACAGAGTTCATCTTTATTTTGAACCCTTTTGGTAGCTTCCATAGATTTTAGCTACTGTTTGTCTGATGTGCAAACAATGATTAAAAAAGAATGCCTCCAGTTCTTGCTATAACTTCAATCGTAATAAAATCTTGATGTAAAGAAAAATGACTGTTTCTTTTGCCTGGGGGCTCAGAAAACTGAATGACACTTCCAGAAAGACACAATACCTCTTTCAAACAGACTGATTCACTTGAATGAGGAGAGCTTCCCAGCTCTGCAGGGCCAAGTAGGATGTCCTTGATCTGCATCACCATCAGAACAAAGAGGGGAATTCTGGCAGATAGCTGCTGCAATTTTATTTTTGAAAGATAAGAGATCTGGTGCCTAAAACTATTTTATCTCTGTTCACATCCATTTCTATCTCAGCCTTGGATATGCTGCCTCAAAGCCCCTGGATTTTTCAGTTCTGCTGTTGTGAAAATGTGAAGCAAGATTAAAGTTTCTGGCACCTGCTGTCTTCAGCCTATACAAATTGCAGAGGATGCAGGCTTCAATGTATTACAGGTACTTAGAAAATCCACAGAGCCTCCATGTGCCTTAGCTGTATGTATTTCACTATTCAACATAATTTCATCTGTGATAAAACAATCTGGCCACTAATGCTGCGTTGTCAAGGAGATTATTTGACCTCTCTCAGATGGAGTTCACTGTGTGGAAAGCAAAAAGTTCAGCAAAACCAATTAATTTTAAAAGAGAATCCATGCATAATTATTGGTGCTGTACAAAAAGCATTACACATTGATTCCTTCTTTCTATCTTCATGAAAATCAATTATCCTAGTTGGAGTTTTACAGTGCCCAGACTGGATGGGGTTTGACCTCCTAGAGAAGATATCTGACCAAGTCTTCCAGGTTTTTTGTGGCTGTCAGGGAGCAAAAGATGGGAAGAAAATTGTGACTGCAAATTACTGCAGTAGCAACATGAGAGGATTTATGAGAATGATGTGTTATAAGAGCAGTCCAGTTAGAAAGAAAATATTTCACATGCCTAGGAATAAAAGGACAGAAAGTCTTTCTTTGTCTTTTCGCACAGTCAGGATCTGATTTGATGTCTTCTTGAGTCAGTGAGGAAAGCTCCCTCATTTTGGGTCCAGTCTGTATAGAAAAAGGATCATGACCAAAAAGAATAATAAAGGAGAGCCATCCAAGAAAAAAGGTCTTTAAAATCTGTAAAAGGAACCGGCTGTACATGCTCTCAGTATAACTTGTCCATTTTGAGGCTCATAACAAATTGTGGAAAGGACAGGTAAAGTGAGGCTGGAAGTATCCCAGCTCTGCCCAGCAATAGCCACTGTTTACACATGGTTAGCCACTCAGTGCTTCTCCTAAGGAAATCCCAAACCAGTTTGAGACACTGGTTTTCCCACAGAAATTGCAGACTGATGTATCCAGATTGCAAACAGTTGTTGCAGACAGGTGACACAGGAAAACAAGGCTTAGAGAAACAAGCCACAACCTCTGAAGCAGAGCCAGGCCTTCATTTTGGAAGAAAGAATTTCTCCTGGCATGATAGAAAACTAATTGAAATAATTAGCAACCATATTAAAGCTCTCCAACCAACGGATGCCTTCCAGCAGTCCCACTTTTCAAAGAAGTCACTGTTTTGTTACTTTAACAAGCCTAAACATCTCCAGCTGAACTGGACTTCGTGGGCACTTGTCAACACCATGGGCTGTGGCTGCGTGGGCCCTTCTTGGGTAGTGAAGCTGTGGCAGGAGATGCAATTCAAAATGCATTTCCCCAGTTACTCAATATTCATAGAAATTGCCCTCCTATAAAAGATCATGACTTAAAACTGTGATGTCAGAGCCGGAATGCTCAACAAGAAATGTACCTGTACAGCCTGCTGTGTTGGGAATAGAAGCTGAGGTAAACTGTCATCTTTTTTATGTGCTTTCCATTCACAGAGAATACCCAGTGTTCGAGCATCAGGGTGAATCACTGAATTAGTATTCCACCCTTTTTTCAGCAAAGCAGTAAAAAAAGGCTTTTTTTAAAAATAGAGCTTTGTTTTAAGGTGTTGATATTCTAGGATATCTGCAGTTAATAATTTCCTTTTTTTTTTCCAACTAAAAATCCTTTGCACAGGATTTGGGCCTGTAATTGCCCCAGGAAAATGTGAGCAGTAAATGTATGTAAAATGAGATTGATTTGATCTGATCAAATATATTGGATATATTTATATCCAATAATTGTGTTATATTTTGCTTTTATGCGGTTTGGACACCTATTTGTAAGGATAAGACATCAAATAATAGTGAATCCCAAATGCCACCCTGTATGTGCTGACACAGACATGGAGACCAGAAACACTTTGTTCAGTCTGTATTATGAATGCCCATTCTTATTTTCTGAATTCATCATGTTTCCAGACATCTTCTGATGCATATGTACCAGACAAATTGCTTTGAAACAGCTCATAAAGTGCCTGTTGCTAGGCTAGCTGTACCTTTTTCAGATATTTGTAAGGATGGAAGCTTCCTCCCTCTTTGGTTTTTCAAAAGCAGTTAAAAAATGAGGACTCATGTCCTCAGTGCACAAAGGGATGTGCCCAGCATTGAATTACAAATCGCAAAGCTCAGAATGTTGTTAAGTCTGACTTGGTGTATCTTCATTGCAACATGCAGCCAAGTACTGATCTGGCTGAATGTATATATTCAACCATCCCAATTTTTAAACTTAATTTTAAACATCTGGGGCCTCAGGACCTTAGGTGTTGGTTTTACACTGCTTTTGCCTTCGTTCTCTGTTTCACACTGCTGGGATCCGTGTGCTGTGGTGCTGTTCCCTCCAGTGAGCTGTATGACCCCTCCCCTGGACACCATTTCCACAAGTGGTGTTTATACCACCTCTCCTCAAACTCAAGTGCAATGCTGGGTCTTGTGCAGCCATTTCAAGGTTTCCTACCACCTTTATGAGCTGATTCCATCAAAAAGTATGACAGTGAATTAAAGGATTATATATTTTTCCTTAATAACTTCTGCAATGGTGTAAAATGCAAAGGAAGACCAACAACTTCTGATTGCAAATGGCCATGGCTACTAACAAGCTGGTTGAAAAACTGAATATGTGGCAACTTGAAAAAAATACTCCTTTAATCCATGCTAAAGAAAAAGAAAAACCAAACATTTTAGGATTTGTGTCTTTGTGTTGTCCAGTTTTGTGAGTGTGAAGTGATGCTAAGATTCACAAGAGCTGTTTGAAATTGGCTAAAAGAGCTTTGTTTTTTGGAGTGTTAAATGAAGACATAAATATATACAACTCACATTCCACCTCAACATTCTTGCTGCTGCTTCGTCTCAAGGTGAGCTGTGCAAGCAATGACTGTTGGGGCTAAGAGTCACAAATTCTCACCTTCTCTTAGCAGTGCTTATTCTAAGGCATATTTTGTCCTTGTTTAGTTTAAGTTCTGGGCTTATGAACTGCTTGTTTATATGAACTATATTTCACATTTTGTGGTTTGTGTTAGGTAAAGGTAATTTTTCTTGTTGAATGTAATTTTCTATGATCCTTGTATATACTCTGTGTGTGTGTGAACAGGGATGTCACTTAACTGACTTGCTAAGGTAGAATGTGGTTTTAAAAAATGACCAAACCTTGTCACCAAGCTGTGACTTAACTGTTCTTTGGCAATTACATGAAAAATAATGAGACTGACAAAACCCCAGAAGTTTATCCACCCAGATTTATAAAAAACCTAACCTTACCACACTGCTTGTGCTGCTCTACTGTCAGATTTCCCATTATGCATGCAATGGAGTCAGGTTCTGCCCTGCTCCAACCTGCTCTGCAGCCAAGCACAGGTCCTGGCACAGCCTCCCAGTCTGTCTGTTCCTCCCAGGAATACACTAGGGTCTCTTAGAGCACCTCCCTCTAGAGCCATGGAAACAGGCAGTGGGAAGCCACCTCTGGAGAGCATCTAGCCCAACCTCCTGGGCAAAGCATCCACAACTGGATCAGGCTGCCTAGGCAAGTTCAGAAAACCTCCAGGTTTCGAGCCTCCAAATCAGACATCCAAGCAGTTTTCCACTGAAGAGCAGTGTTACTGTGGCTAAACAGTCCAACCTCACCCAGCACCACTGACTCACTCACTCCTCACTGATTTTGAGGAGCAGAACTTCCATGCCTCCATTTCAGGTGGAATGCTGAGGATTGACCTCCATATGGCAGTGGGCTGTGTTTCTTAAGGCTGATCAGGCTTCCAGATCTTTCTCCATCATCCTCCATGAGGGGGCTGGGTCTGCAAATGTGGATGGGATGAGCAGGGGGAAGGAAACAGTCCCCAGCCCCTGGGAGACCCGTGGGATTTCTTGCTGCCTTTGTCCTGTACAGCAAATCAGCAAGAAGGTGCTCTCTCCTTCAGTTCACCCACGGCTTGGTCTCCTTCCAGTGCTGCTGTCAAGACCCAGTCCCAAGCCAAGTTAGCCTTTTGTCCTTTTCTTGGTTTTGTTTGTTTGTTTTCATTTTTGGGGGTTTGGGTTTTTTTGTTTTGTTTTTTGTTTTTTTTTGTNTTTTTGTTTTTTTTTGGTTTTTTTTTTTTTTTTTGGGGGGGGGTTGGTGGTTTTTTTTGGTTTTTTTGTTTTGTTTTTTTTTTGTGTGTGTGTGTGTGTTTTTATGTGTATGGGGCAAGGATGATGGTGAATTTTTTTGTTTTTTCTTTTCCCAGTTTATTTTTTTCAGTTATGTGGCTTTCTTAACCCTCCTATGTCTTTTAAAAAACAGCCTTCAGCTATATTTCCTTCCCTGCTGCTTATCCCCCACCTCTTTTCTTCTCAGCTTTCCTTAGCATCCCCTTTCCTCATTTAGCATCTCCTTCTGCTGCTGGCTCAAAGCCTTCTGCAGAAGGCAGCGGGGATCCCCCGACCAGCCCGGCTGTTTCCCGGAGCTGCCTTAGCGGCTGGTCTCAGGCTGGCGGCGTCCGCGGGGAGCCGGGGCGGGGCGGAACCTCCGGGCTGCACCCGCGGGACAGCAGAGCCCTGTGTCCTGCGCTGTGTCCTGCGCTGTGTCCTGCACTGTGTCCTGCACTGTGTCCCGCTGTGTCCTGCATTGTGTCCTGCACTGTGTCCTGCATTGTGTCCCGCTGTGTCCCCCTGTGTCCTGCACTGTGTCCTGCATTGTGTCCCGCTGTGTCCCCCTGCGTCCTGCACTGTGTCCTGCACTGTGTCCTGCACTGTGTCCCGCTGTGTCCCCCTGTGTCCTGCACTGTGTCCTGCACTGTGTCCCGCCCTGTCCCCCTGTGTCCTGCACTGTGTCCTGCACTGTGTCCCGCCCTGTGTCCCCCTGTGTCCTGCACTGTGTCCCGCGCTGTGTCCCGCACTGTCCCTCGCTGTGTCCCAGACTGTCCCCCCTGTGTCCCGCACTGTCCCTCCCTATGTCGCTCACTGTCCCCGCTGTGTCCCGCACTGTCCCTCGCTGTGTCCCGCAGTGTCCCCGCTGTGTCCCGCACTGCCAGCGTGCAGCCCGGAGCACGCAGGCATGAGCACCTCCCCCTGCAGTCCTTTCCCATCTGTGAAACATGCCCGGATTTCCTCTAGAACCACCGAGAGGAAAAGCAGGAGGAGGTGCAGTGCTGGATTGCGTGTAAGCACAAGAGAACAGCACTCTGGCATGATGGGGAGATCAGGAACCTTCCCAGCCCTGCTCCAAGGGCTTCTGCTGGGCCTCACACAGATCTCTACAGCAAAAACCTGTGCTGGTGCTCTGCCAGCAATTTAGGTGATGGTGATTGGCCAGGCACAGGATTAACTTTTCTTTCAGACTATTACATCCATTTTCACTGCTACTTGTGTCCTCACTCGCTGTTTTTTGTCTTTCTTCCTTGTTTTATTCCACTCCCATTTTTCTTTCTGTCCTCAGGACAGTATTAACCCTTTTAGACTCCACACGTGAGGTAACAATCTGCAGTGTGAGTCTTAACTTCTGTGATATGTCACACCTTCTGAACCTGTTCTTGATGGTTTCTTTTTCTCAGTCAAGCCATTTATTCTCCCAAGATACTGGCAAATAGTAGGAAGGGCTGTTTACATGCTCTCATGACCTCATTCATCAAACGTGCACAGTGTGCAAGTACAAAGCAGCATCAGGGAGAGAGTCCATGGTTCCCTGTTACCATTCTGTTTGTATTTATGGAGAGTTGATTTTAGTCTGTGGTTCTAACAGAAATTTTTCTGGCAACAGCTCGTTACTGACACACGACAGCTGAGTCTGGCAGCTCACCTTGAAGATAAAACCAACAGGTAATAAGAAACAAATGAGGAGCAGCTCCACTGAACTCTTAAATCTCCATACATTATAAAATTACTGGAATAGCTGCTAGGGTGATGATGCTCTGATGCTCATTCGTTTCAGTGACTGAGCCCTTCTTCACTTTCTGTCCCATTTGAAATGTTTTGCTGCCTTGTATTTACCTTCTGTGTTGATGGGTTTAAGCTACACCTGAGCCACCAACACCCCACTGTGCAGGTGATCACCTTGGAAATAAAAGCTAGAGCACTAGAGTCAGCCAAGCCTCCACAGGGGGTGGTACCAGGCTGAAGTCACCTCGGCAGGTATTTTTGCTGGCTGTTTTCACTGTCTTCAGCTTTGCAAGTGAATAGGTGAGAACCCCATGTGCCTGTTCCAGCTCTGACCTGTCACACCGGGGGGTTGATGGGGTGGCTGTGGGCTGAGACCACGGCAGACTTCTCCCTTTCTGCTCCAACCTGCTGAGCTGAGAGCTGCTGGGGGAGAGGGACAGCTCTCCAGCTGTGAACCTGTCTCTGACAGTGCAGCCTCTGAGCCTCCCTGCTAACATGATCATGAAAAAGGTTCACAAAATGTAACAGGCCTCTGGAGGTAAGGCCAGGGGGGAAAACCTCATGGAATTGTCTGTTGTACCACACACAGTCATAAAGGAGTTTATGGGGAAAGAAGAGAAGGGGGAGCAGAAGGGAAAGAGCTGTGCATGCTAGGAAATTGTCTTTCAAACTATGCTATCCATTAACAAAAACATGTTCTTACAGCCTGGTAAATTAATGCATCAACTCTTAATTATTAATTCCATAATAATGTATAGAAATATATCTAATACATCCAAAAACTTTGGTCTTGCATTCTCCTAATGAAAATATTTACTTTGCATAAAGGACATTGTTATAGCCATGGTGTGATACACTGAATTAAAGGTATTTTCATATGTTGGCTGCATATTCACTGCTTATTCCCAATACAATTACAGCAGAAGTGAATGAAGTTCAAAAGGACCAAACTTGCCATTTTTTTCACTGCTGCATTCTAAGCAATAAAAAATTAAAAGAGAACAAAATCGAATCTCCAGGAAGGAAAGAGCATTTTTTTGGCTTTGTCCCATAGAGTTACTGCTTGAGTAGGTTTTGATTCAGACCTATTTTCTCATCTCTAATTAATAACTTCAGTCATTTTTTCCTTTGATAATCTGATATCATTGTGGTGGTTTTAATTAGCTGTTTCACACAGATCAGTCACTGCATTGCCCTCAAGACTGCACATCTCATCAAGTTTATCAAACCTATACTTATAAAATCAAGGGAGCAATTGTCAGAGCAACAGAATAAAAGTAGCTGGCTCTTTGCAGAAATTCATCTTTTTGTTAAATTCTCTGGTATCTAATGAGGCACAAATTCTGATCCAAGTTTCTCCTCTCTTTTATGCTGTGTTCCAGACACATCTGTAACCTTCTGTTCTTTATGCACGTACTTGTAATATTTGCCAGGCTTAATTTATTTGAGATTGATAACTAGTCTGTCAAATGCATCAGAATTTCATTAAAGCCTCTGAGAATTACTGAGGTTGAACAAAGGCATAGAGGAGGCACAAGCCTCACTCCTTTCTCACACCAGAATGGAAACCAGCCACCTAGATTCTAATTTGGTACAGGCCCAAGAGAAGGCATTCCTGCATCTTTTGCCATGGACTCGTCTTAATTCTAACAGCCACCCTCTGGCCCTACTCTCTTGCATTTCCAATTCTACTGTTTGTTCTACTTTTAAATATAAATGGGTAAGTGATTTTGTGATTCACTGTTTGCATTAAAGAGCAAACATGCCCAGAAAGATTAACTGAAGTGAAATAAAAACAGCTGTTTCCAAAACTTTTATGAAGCTCAGAAGTTATGAACAAATAGATTTACATTTTCAACTGCGGAACATGATTCTTTTCTGAATTACCTAAAATTCTTCAACATTTTGAAATTACAATGTGCAACTGCTGATTTTTTTTTCTTCCCAATGAAAGTATTTTACTAGGATTGAAAAAAATTTGGAAGCTGTTTCAGTCATCCTGGTTGTATTTGTTTCTACACGAAACATTCCTAGAGGTCACTTTACTCAGCTGTAGCAGTAGTTCTGTGTCCTTCCAGCATGCTCCCATCTACTGATGGAAGTGTTGTGTGCAAGAAATCAGGGTATAAACCAATTTTGCACTGCCTTTGCATAACAAATCACACAACATGGAGCCAAGGATGTACAACAGCATATTGTATTCTTATGTTTGAACAAACAGCTTTCAGTCTGCTCCGTGCTGTATTCAAACACCCAGCCACCATAACCAACCACCTCAGGCTGACAGAAACCTTTCCTAAGGCTTTTTGCCATGCTCTGGTAAAGACTGGGATCACAACTCCCATCTTCCACATGGGGAGCTCACATCTTCTGCCATGTTTACAGGGATCAACAGCAAATAGCTGAGCACACTTGGTTAGTCAGACACCAGATGCTTACATGCTCCTTGGTATAATTCAGTTTTTCATTGCTGGCTAGGAAGAAGTTACCAAGCTGTACATCAATTAGGGGTCTGGACCCAGAAGGCTCAAACTGGTCTGATGTCCTCCCTCCATGCTTGGAGGGCTATGGGGGAGCTGCTGGACTGTGCTTGGTCTGGACTCATCCTGATAATGCATGAGCTAGGAGCTGCTGTCCCTGACACTATTTTTCTATTACTGTTTTCTAAGATTTTGTTGAGTTATTAATTCATCAAGGAAAAAAGTGCCTAGCTGTGAATTGCTTTGCAATACCAAGTGAGTCAACCTCCTTCCCAGCTCTCAGATTATCATGGTGAACCCACTGAAAATTTCATTACAGATATGCCAAACTGCCTGTTGGTGATCAAGGCACTCTGGTGAGATGAGTAATTTTCACAGCTAGGAAGAATTTGCATTAAAAATTACCAAAAATATAGTATCTTAATGAGTGAATTAATATCCTTGTGCTGCTTTTCTTCTGAGCATAAAAAACTGGTATTGTGCTGAATTATGACAAATCTTTCTACTACAAATTTAGATGAATATCCTGAAATTCTGTCTGATCATTCAGTACTTTATCCCCTAGAATAATACACAAGCAACTATATTCTTTATGAAAAAGCTCTATTCAGGGTCATGGTAGAACTGGTATTTATTCTCCTGTCTTGATGCTCTCTAGAGACACAAACAGATGACAGAAAATTGGTTTTACATAGGAACTGGGAAGTTCTGCCTTTGAAGTAAAACTATGGGATCTGTGAGATCTAAAACTCATATCCATCAAAAACAAGAGCTCTGCTTTGATCTTTTAGGCAGTTGTTTTTCATTTGTTTCAAGTATTGGATCTCTTGTACAGGCAATTTGTGTTAATGCCTACAAAACTGTATGCTCATAGAATCTGAACCTTAAGGAATGGGATTCCAGCATAATTTTAAATTTTTTTTTATTAATAATTTGAAATTATAATGTAAATTTTGTCCATAATCACAGAAGACTTTCCATGGTGTTTTTTTTAAAATAGGGGCAACAATTTTAACCCAAAGTACATGCATGGAATATATGCACAAAGCAGACTTTGACTGTATACATTTTCTTCTCTGAAATGATGCATTATCAAATAGCATTAACAGTTGTGTTTAAAGAATGGAAAGACATGATACAAGCTAGGAGAATGCCCAGCTTCTGCTGATACACTTTGGATGAAAGTTGGATTTCACATCAGTTTCTCATCAGCCTTTGTCCTGATGGTTACATGGCTTGAGCAGCTTCTACAGAACTGGGTACTTGCTTGCTCCTGCCAAAGTGTACCACTTTGTGTTTTTCCCTATTGAACTGCACCTCCTCTTTCTTCAGATCACCTTTCAGTGACAATTATGGCTTAGCTGATAGTCCCTTAAGAAGCACAGTTGAAGGGAATGCAAATAATTAAGTGATAAAAAAACACATAAAAGCAGTCTTCCTCACCCATTTTTAATTTTTGTTTTGGGCTTTCTGTATTTATTCTGGCAAATTTCCTGCTCTTTATAATAAGGCTCTTGTACACTTTATCTCCACTCAAGCTGATAGAAATTAGTGGAAAAAAAAAAAGCAGCCCTCTTAAAGTTCTTCCAGTATCCTTTGCCACATGATCCCAGATCTGTCTCAGCAAACCACAGTATTCAGTGACCTTGTTGACAGGCAAGAGATAAAGTAAATTTCCCATCAGCTAGCTGATTGCTTAAATCCATTTTTCATACTTTTTGTGACAATTGCCTTTTCAGAACAAGTAAATTTAAGATTCCTTATCACTTGCCTTGAGCCAATACCAGTCCAAGATGAAAACTAAAAGAAAAGAAATATGCAAAAACCCTCACCTTTGAGACATGATTTAGACTCTCCTGAAGATTAAAAGCCCTTAAATCAAACAGCATTTTTCAGACACAGTTATGATCTCCACCTCATCATGAGTCCTCAACCACTTAGGCATATCTGGAAAATCCATGCAGGATTTCAGCAGTAGTTCAGTGTTCTCCATTGACAGGCAACAAAAAATAAGTTAGAAAGAAGGATGCCTGCCTTGGGTAATGAGATTTATCTCACAGAATACATGCTCAGTCCCTTCACAATCTTTACTTACAAAAGGCTTTTCCAGGTGCAGGTTTCTCCCACAAACCAAACACTTACCCACAGGTTCACTACCTCAGCACAAAAACACAGCTATGTGGCACAGCAGGTGTAGGAATATAAATTCTAGTTGGCCACAGTTGCTACCACAGTATTTAACAATGCCAAGTGTAAATCTCCCAAATGCATTTGGAGCTGATCATGCCAGTAGCTAGTGACAAACTTTAAAAGCCAGCCTCTGGATGGTAATAAAGCAGTTCTCAATGATGCCTTCTGCTCCCAAAAAATGCAGCCTTGGAAGTACAGCAGTAAGTGCTTGGTGTTTCATCAGAGGTGGATGCAGAGCAAAGAATCCAACTTAGCTGTGATTTTTTTATGAACCTTGAGTACAGGAGGTAATAGACTATGGAATTGCCTTTTTTTTTTTTTGGAGTTGTTTATCAAAACAGAAAAGGCCCACTGGGGAAGTTATCTGAGTTAGAAAAACAGAATTAAGAATAACTCATAACTAGTAAACTGTTTATAAAGATTCATTGTTCCACCTCAGTGTGCACTTAACATTATCAGACAGTTTGTTATGGGTTAGTTGTGACTCAAGTGAGCAGAGACACATTTAATTGAGACAAATGGGAAAACAATTTGGACAAGGATACTGTTGGCTAAACGTACATAGAACAGGTGGCGTCAACATGCCTTCCCCTCTCCCTCCTGCCCCAACAGTTGTACTAAAAGAAATGCATTGGCAAAAGTGTTTTTCTACTCGTTGTTGTTGACTTGCAAACTGCGTCTGTCCTCATTTCTGCATGCAATGTCAACTGATGCTGGACCATTTTGTACAGGTATAAAATGGAGTAACAGATGTGCAGTAAAAGTTTCACAGCGATCCCTGGTCCACCTTCTCCCAGCATTTCCCTGGCACAGCTGCTGGGCCTGCATGTATTTGTGCTGAACTGCTTTTGAAACCAGCCATCGCATTTTGAGAATTGCATTAACACAGCATCAGCTGGGAGAAAAGATTGGTCCTTTACTGATTCCCAGATTCAGTATCTGATCTCTGCCTGATAATCATGTTGACAGGATCATTTGGATGTATCAGGCAAAGTGTATCATATGATGTTTCAGTGAAATCCACAGCACCAGATACTCTAATTACACAGAATATATATTTCAAGTCTTGAATTTCCTTCTGCAATTACTGCAGGTTTTACAGAAACATCGTAGGTTGTGGAAGCATTTTATGAAAAGAAAAGGGAAATGTTTCCTTATGTTGATAATGGTAGTATATAAATGTTTCAGTATGGTGATACTGATAGTATTTTCATAAAATACTTTGATAAAATACTCATTTTTTGATAAAATACTTTAAATTTTGCTTTTGATAAAATCTTCTGAATGCTTACTGTAGATTTACTTCCTTACAGCTACACAGTGACAACTCTATACCTTTTTCACTACCAGAATGCAACACTTGATAAAAAGTCATAAATGGTGGCTGAGACAAGACAGTCTATCTTCTCTCTGACACAGACCAGTAGCAGATGCAGAAGAATGAGACAAGCATCAGATAATACATGTCTTGCACGTCTTCTAGAGCAGATAATACATGTCTTGCACATCTTCTAGAGCAGATAATACATGTCTTGCACATCTTCTAGAGCTCCAGTACTTACTTCAAAGCCCTGGTCTTTTAAATATTCCACAGCTTCTCTGCATGCCATGTTCTCATGTTCCTGCACTGCAACCACTTGCATGCTCTCAGATGTGCTGATTCTCGGGCCAAATCAGAACATACACGTTGCCTACATCAGCCAGCAGGATACACAGAAACATGAACAGCAAGACTCCATGGTGTGATGGTGTGGCAGAAAGGCATCAGTCATGCCCTAAAGAGAAATCAGTCTGTGGAGGTGCCAAAAACTTTTAATTCAGCTGAGGTCCCTGAGGATTGAGGAGTTTATCCACAGTGCCATCTCACTCAGTCTCCTGGTTTGAAACTTTGATTCAGTGCCCTGCTGGGTTTGATCCCTGCTGGGTCCCTGAGTGCTGACACTGACTCTGTGATCTCTCAGTCCTGGGCTCCCTCGTGGTGCATTTTATGCTGTGGGCTTGAACATCAGGGGCCAGCCCCACTGCAGCCACACAGCTTTAAAAGCATGGATTCCTAAGGGGAAATCTGTCCATTTTGAAGGACAAAATGTTGTGGAAGGAATATCTTTTATGACACCCAGGCATTACAGTAGCACTCACCTTCCTCCTCTTTCAGCTGTGTCCAAAATAACAGGATCTGCAGATGGTATGAAGGACAATCAAAATTATATATTTCTGCTGATATACTGTTTGTCATGTAATCAGCAACTTGCATTTTCCCACAGGCAAGACCACTGAAAAAACAATCTAATTCTTTTCACCCCTGTTTCTTAATCTATTAAACAGGAAAAAGGATATTTGCTTTACTTCATTAAGTAATTTTGGATCTACAGATAAAAAGTATGCGATCACAACAGGAATGTGAAAAGGCAAATGAAAAAAATGACTGGAAAACTTAACTGAGTGGCTTCAAACCTCTGGAATTGAGTCTAATTTTCAGCTCTGATTCAGGTGATACTCTCTTTTTGTCACCACCTGTTGTTTAAGTCTACTTAAAATCCTAGTTCTGCAAACATGTGCAGTGCTAAACACTATGGTCTGTTTTGAAATCCAGGATGCCTTTCCTCAGTTTTTTGCTGAACCTTTCCTGAGCAAAGAGTAAAACCAATGCAGAAAAATAAGGGATTTTAAGACAAATTTGCTCTTCAAGCTTTTAACACAATAGTACAAGGAGAAATGGTGGGCTGAGGGACTGTGACTGGGAGCTGACAAGGGCACTTTCACAGAGCCTTACAGAAGGGTTTGCTGTTGTTTCTCTCACTAAGGCATTTAGATAGCAAGTGAGACTGGAAAGTGCAGTCTGCAGGTGCAGCTGGGCTGCTGAATTGGTAGGGTTTCATTTGCACTGCTCAAAACAATTATTTACTCCAGTCTTTGATTTGTCTGTGGTTTTACACAACCTCACTGACCACGGAGGATTTTGTTCAACCAGAGGAGAATCTGCACTGAGGAAAGAGTGGTAGATTAGTGACCTTGTGTGCATGCACACAACACACACGTGTGCACGTGTGACTGATCTCCTTGAGAAGCAATTTGTGTTGTGATCATTTCATTGCTGCTCTGCTGCAATTCGAAAGAATTGAAAGGACTCAGGAGTGATGACAGCTGTAGCGACAGAGGTTTTGAACAGAATTTTCTATTAAGTAAAAAAAAAAACTAAATTTTTTTCTGCTATTTTCAAAAGCTGGGATGCGTTTGTTTCTGTAAAGCCCTGAAGGGACTATTACAGCTCCCTGCAAAGCAGGAGGCAAGGGTAAATCGCCCTTACTTTCACAACGGCACGGCGGCAGTCAGAAATTTAAAAATCAGTGCAATTTTGTTGCCAGTCAGCTCTCCTTTGTTTGCCAGTGTGGATCAATGCGATCGATGCTGTCATGATAGCTGTCTGAGAGCAGAGAGGGAGAGCAGCGTGAAGCAGAAAACTTCACGGATCCCTCCGGTCTCACCTGCTGCTGCTGTCTCCACCCTCGGAGCTGCGGCTCCTCCTGGCGAGCGGCGCTGCCGGGCGGGGCAGGGGCTGCGCTGGCCCTGCCGCTGCGGGCAGGAAACTCACACCTCCACGGTGCCCATGCACGCCTCAAACCAGCCGGGAGAAAACAGCCTTTTAGCCTGGGCAAGTCAGCTGGGGCCTTAGAGGGATTAACCCATCTGAGAGTTGACTTTACAAAGACTGAAAGTCCCAGTGCTTTAGGGGGAGTGGAGGACGGTACAGGAATGGGACTGTGACTGCATGGAGAACGTGTTCTGGGGCTGCAGCTCACCCACACCCTGCTCCACTGACCCTTTTGCAGGGGACCATGGAGAGCAGGTGCTGAGATCGAGTTCTGCTTGGCAGAAGCAGCGGTGGGCTAGTGAAGATGGAGAATGGCACAGGAGACGAGCAGAACCAGACTGGGCTGCCACTGTCAAGCCAGGAGATCATTACAGCTGAATACCAAGTGGTTACCATCCTCTTGGTTCTCCTCATCTGCGGGCTGGGCATCGTGGGCAACATCATGGTGGTTTTGGTGGTGCTCAGGACCAAGCACATGAGAACTCCCACAAACTGCTATCTGGTGAGTCTGGCCGTGGCAGATCTCATGGTGCTCGTGGCTGCAGGGCTGCCCAATATCACAGAGAGCCTGTACAGATCCTGGGTGTACGGCTACGCCGGCTGTCTCTGCATCACTTACCTCCAGTACCTGGGAATCAACGCCTCCTCTTTCTCCATCGCTGCCTTCACCATCGAGAGGTACATAGCCATCTGCCACCCAATCAAAGCTCAGTTCCTATGCACTTTTTCAAGAGCCAAAAAGATCATTATTTTTGTTTGGGCTTTCACCTCCTTATACTGTATGCTCTGGTTTTTCTTGCTAGACCTTAACACAGTAGCCTACAAAGAGACTACTGTTGTGTCCTGTGGCTACAAGGTCTCCAGGAGCTATTACTCTCCGATCTACATGATGGACTTTGGGATATTTTATGTTCTGCCAATGGTATTGGCGACTGTCCTCTATGGCCTGATTGCTAGAATACTGTTCCTGAACCCCATCCCTTCAGACCCAAAAGAAAACTCTAAGACCTGGAGGAATGATGTGGCTCACCAGAGCAAGCCTGTGAATTCCAAGATGACTAACAGGAGTTTCAATAGCACTATTGCTTCTCGAAGGCAGGTAGGAACAACTATTTGAAATGGCTTTCTGAAACCTAAACAATTCACTTAAAGCTCACTTGTCTGAAGCTGTGAAAAGAGGTAAAATATATTCTTCCTTTTTTGTAAGTAGTCAAGTTTAAAATCAGTGATACACATATACATAAAATAGGTATTTTTTCTTGCCTGTACATTATTGCCTACTGCAAGGACCAAAAAAAAAAAAAAGAAACAGTATTTTATTTCCTATATCAGCAATTAGGAAGTGTCAGTTATGATGGAAACAGTTTTAACTATAATTTCTTTACATTACAGCTTGTTAGTAATCTTGTCAAGTATACAAAGTGACTCTTTACTTATTTTTGAGATTTGAAGGGAAGGAACTATCCTGGGAGTTTGGGACACTTGAGGCTGAGTCCCAACTAAGGCACTATGTCACTCAGCAAATGCAGACAACCTGTAAATTTTCCTGTCTCTAACTCTCCTGTGAAAAGTCTGTTTAAGAAAGTCTGTACATAAATTGCTTTGTAAATGCTAAATATCTTTGTTACTCTGTCTCTCAGAAAATATTTTTTTGTATTGATGGCTCAAAACTGAGGCATAGGCTTAACTGGCTTATTTTTATATTGTTGAATATGTATGCTGTTGTGTGTAATAATACCAGTGGAATATAGTGAGCAGATTAATTGCTGGCTGTTTGCAGTAAACCACAGCAGGCTGCACAGCTGGTGCAGTGATGGGAAACACAGGGCGCATCTTTTGCAGATGGCTCTGGGGATATTCTTCTTATTCTTTATATGCTTCTTATTTTGCTTCAGTTGCTACTGTTTACGAGAGGGACCATGTTCTCTTATCACAGAGATGGCAAAAACCTCAAAAGTTAACTGAGCTGCCTTTGAGAGCACCGAGCCCTCAGAGAGCACTAGAGCTGTGCTTGGAAACACACAACAGAAATATGTGGGCTGTATTTAATTATGTTGCCAATTGTAGTTAATAGTCAGATAGGAAGTGTTTAATGTTGTTTTTCTTTGTCCATTAATTAGTAGAAGAAGATAATCTGTTCTTCAAGTTCTTAATATTACTTTATGCTTGATTACATGTGCTTAGTATCACTTGAAAAACAGACAAATCTTTTGCATTAAACACTGATGAATATGGACACTGTTATATCATGAAACCAAAAAGTGAAGATTAAAATGTAATATCTTTTATGTCTTGTAAAGACAGAAAGACTTTCTCTAAAAGCCTAAGCAACCTGATTGCTTAAAGCAGCTTCGTTATAAGTAATGCTAGAATTTGAATATAATACAATAGAGGAGGCAGAGCAAGGATAGTGTGGCATAATTAGTAATATTTTTTGTATAATAGCTGCATGCAAAATATAGGCAGTGGTGTAAAATGAGAAAAAACAAGTACATATTCAAAAAATCTAGAATCTCAACAGTTAGTAAGATAAAAAAGGGAAAATTTCCTGCCATGCTGACAAGGACATGTATGGCTGACAATACAGTCTGTCCTGACAGTGAGTCCTGCTGAAATGTGAAACTCTGTGTCTTCCTGGATCTGTGTTTGCATTACAAGGATTGAGTAGTGTACAATATCCAGCACGTGATCTGTAGAAAAGGTGTCTGAAAATGTGGTGTTCACTTCCTACTTCTGTAGCAGTTCTCGTATTTATCCAAGAACATTTCTATGAAATTAAATGTATGCATGTTTCTATAGGGGGGTTACCTCCAGCTGAGAATGGGACAGAAAATGGGAAGTGCTTCTGTTATCCATGATCCAAGACAGGCAGACAGAGTATCAGTTATTGTCATGGGCAGTGCAGACTCAGCTTGGGGAAAATTAATATTGCCAATATATTGCCCATTGTTATAGCCACGAGTTACACTCAGTCCCTTCTCTGTGGCAACCAGCAGTGTGAGGCCAGAGAGTGTTGCAGTCAGGTTGCAGAGGTTGGTCCCTGTCACTCCTTCCTTCTCACCCTTTTCCTCTGTTTCAGTGTGGGTCCTGCAGCCCACAGATCCCAGATTTTTTTTCCTTTTCCATTCATAATATGAACACTGAATTACACATTTGCAGTAGGTTTCATACTTTCCCCAAAGGAATTCCTACTTTCCTCAGATATCAAGGTGCCTGAGAAAAATAAATGCATAGCAAATATGTTGGTTTAAATTTGAGATGGAATCCAGCTCAGTGAGCAGTATGTGTATCTCACAAAGTTAGTTGATTAGTCCAATGAAATCACCTAAGGTCACCATGGCTATCATGGTCAGTTACAGCAGGTAGATTGCCCTCTAGAGAAGTCCTCTCTTAGATAGTGTTGTGTGATGACCTGCTCACCAGAGAAATCCCTCTGTTCCCTCACAGCACAGCAAGCACAGATTCCAGCTTGGTAAGTTCAAGATAAGTTCTTCGTGCAAGATAAGTTTTGCACGGCTTACATGAAATCCTCAATCTTATCACTGGTTTCACTTGTGGTGTTAGTATATCAAGACCTTAATCCTTCTATATATTTAATCCTCCTCCTGATTGCACAACTTCTTTTTGATTAGGAAATCATGGACTGGGATATACAATCTCTGTGTGTTGCAATGAACACGACCAGGCACAAGAAGACAGATGTTATTACATGGCTTTAAAACACCAGAGTGACTACTGCTTTTACCTGTCAGTGTAAGAAAGATTGGTACTAAAAGGAGAAGGAAGCAATATTAAACTGTTTGTACCAGGATAGTGAAAATGTTTTAACAAAAACACTTCCTTAGAATAAGAAGCTTTTGGAGCAGGAAGGAAAAGGAGGATACTAGTTCAGAATTAAAATATTGGGACTCTGTTTAGAAAAATATATTTTAAATATTCTTTAGAACATCCTCAGAAATAAAAAGATAGGGCTTGAAGAATGTTTATATGCAGGCAGGACCATATTCAATCTCAAGCTCTTTGTTATCATTCAAACTACACTTGAAATTTGGACTAAGCTGAAATTACTCAAAGTCTTTTTACCATGTTTCCCATCTCCCTAACTAAGAATAATTTGTACCCTGAGCATAGGACATACAGTGCACATCCACAAGAGCAATCAGTGTATGTTTGCCTTCACCTGAGCAGTGAATTGAGGATGTAGTGCTGCTGCTTTCAGGGAGCTTTGGTGTATGCTTACAGGTAATCAAAACCATGTTCATTTAAAATTTGTCCTCTTAGCACTCCACTGATGTCAAATAATTAGCCTCCCCCCAATGTATGTTTAGTTCTGTTTTATATGAAGTGATTTCAAAAAGGATATGGCATTTTACGTAAACAAAGAGGACCAAACTTTCCTCTAAATGATTTAAGTTCAGCAATAAAGACTTTTGGTGTGGGTAAGAATGCAGCTTTGGCCTCAGTCATGTATTTAGATAATGGGTTCACCTATAAAGCAAGTTGAGGTGAATTTGTGTCAGAAGCCCTGAGTGGTGCTCGCCCTGCAGTGGGGTGACAGCCCCCAGGCTGGGACAAAGCAAGCCTTGCCAGAGCACCTCCTCAGAGCTGCTGTCATTTGCACATGGGTCGTGGTCTGAGGTAGCTGAGCATGGGGAGCCACTCCAGAGCCAGCTTAGGGAGGATTTACCAACGAGCAAATAACTGCCTGAACTCAGGGCCTCATCATGTGTCTCAGAGACAACCACAGCCAGCCAGATGGACCAGGAAACTGAATTTCTGACAGGCAATAGAGACCTCGTGAGGGGTTTGTTATTTTTGGCAGCTTTGGAAGGATATATACTGCAGACAGTTTAAAATTACAGTGAATTCCCCTGATTGTCCTGCATGGACTGAACCACCAAGAGATGCCACCAAAGAGCTGCCACCCATGGGTTCTGCCTCTTCTCTTGCACTGAATGTGGACTCTGTGAAGGCATATGAGCGCATGAGTTGGTTCATTGACTCGAGCAAAATGAAAACCAGCTCTACAGAGTGCTTAGTGTCCAGCAGTAGAAGCTTATGGTGTTAGAAAGAAAACGTGCCTCCAAATGCCAATTTACACAAATTCAGCTAATCGTTTGCACACTGCATACATACATACAAACAAACACACATACATTATATTTGTATTTGTGGTGTATGGGATACAGTCACTTGAGGAGTAACAGCCTTTTTTTACTACTGTACAGTGTTAATTGTGTGACTCTGAATTACCCCCTCCTTGACAGTAAGGATAATTTACTTCTAGTCCAGATTCAAGCTGATAGCTGCAACACTGCAAATGATCCTCTGAGCAATTTTTCCTGAAAGAAATGTAAATGACTGGTAGGTACCATAATGGAGTGCCCTGCTGAGCTTCTGGTAGCAAAGTACTCTGATGCCTGTGTAGGCTGTTATGCACTGAATGCCTGAGCTGATGGAATACATCTGTTGGTTTGGCTCTGTCCCATTGTTCACCCAGGCTCCACAACTGGTGGCTTTCTTCCTTTAAATGTGCATTATTTTCTACAGTGAATGATTGCTCTCCACTGAACGGATTTGCTCAGTTTGGAGGCATAGGCTGGAGCTGAGCTGGAGGGATGAGAGCCAGGGTGGGTCAGTACTGGGTCAGCTCTCTCCTTGCCACCATACTCACAGGAACGGCCCTTCCAGAAGTGGAGATAAGGAGAGATCATCCTTTGAGTTACCTGGAACATTCACATTTGTATTTTGCTCTATTACAACGACTGTGCACAGAAAATTATGAAAAAAACAGTGTAGAAGTCATAATGAAATGTATCTGTCAAGTAACAAAAATGGACATAGCATTTCTGTCTTATTTTTAACTTACACTGAACCTAGCTGTAGAGAAATCAAAAGTAAGGGTGAGGGGAGGAGAATTGTAAGATAAAATTGCAGCCTTTGAATATGTACATTTAAAGACCAATAAATAATGATACATCAATTTGTAGAGTAACTTTGTTTTTCATCACATTCTTTATTATAATACCTGTAACAAACCAAAGAAATTGGCTTAAAAGTGTGTCTTTCTAAATAGACAGGAGAAAATACATTCACTAGGCAATGTGATGGCAGCTTTCTATACAATGAGCTTATCTGGGCAGAAGACAAGAGAATTATATACTCACAACTTCAAACTAAAGCCCACTTCTAAAACCAGCATGTGTGAGAGATCTTAGCAGAGTTATCTCCTATTGAAACTCTTCTAAATCTACAATCAAAAGACACAGCTGTAGCTCACCAAAATGTGTGCCAATATTTTCTATTTCACACAGCTAACCAAGTCATCTCCTGACTTCCATGAGGCTGTGCCAATGTATCTTCCCATGTCACATTTCTGTGTGCTTTCTGCTTTCTTTATTAATATCCTTCAAACTTTCTTTAGTGTAGAGACTATTGAACACTGTCTACACTAGAATTAAATTATTAACAAAAGAAAGACTAATTTTAAAGTGTGTTTAATTTTTTTTTATTATTGTTCATTTAATTTCAGCTGTCCTGGGTATTCCCAAAGGTTGTTCTTTTGTTTTTGCAGAAGAAAATTAAATAATAGAATAAAGTTCTTATAACAATTAAATTTTATTGATAATCCTTTTTTCCAGGCTCTGTAAATTTTATTTAAGTTTTCAGAATAAACATCAAATAATGAAGATCTAATTAAATATTGAGGATTTGAGGAATAGAAATTAATCTAATTGTTCTATTTTTTCCTTATTTTTGGCTTTGGGAAATTGTTTTAGGCTGACTGTTAAACCAGATAACCTAACCTAATTCACATTCAATTACTCTACAGGCTATACTAGTCTAAAGGAAAAGATCTAATGTGTTTGGAAAAAAAAACTTTCTATCCTTTTTTTCCCATTTGAATCAACACCCCTTTCCAGCATAAGAACTGGAAATGTCTAATGTCTACAACAGTTAGCTTACTGGGGTATCATCTGGAAAGAGTAATTTAACAAAAACTAGGAAGAATTTGAAGCCAAGGTTTTTGTACTTCCTACCGTAGAAAACCTTTCTGAGTCAAACATTCCTCAGAAATTCCTGCTGAAGGATCTGTCCAGAGGCTTGGTTTGGCCCTAGAGGTGTAAGAATGCTCGTGTTCATCCTGGGGGAGTACTGACCTTCTGCCCCTCTTCTGTGTCTCCCTGTGTTCCCTCAGGTCACCAAGATGCTGGCCGTGGTTGTCATCCTGTTTGCCTTCCTGTGGATGCCCTACCGCACCCTGGTCGTTGTCAATTCCTTTCTTTCCAGACCCTTCCAAGAAAACTGGTTCCTGCTGTTTTGCAGAATCTGTATTTATTTAAATAGTGCCATCAATCCTGTAATTTATAATCTCATGTCCCAGAAATTCAGAGCAGCCTTCAGGAAACTGTGCAACTACCAGCAGAAACAGGAGAAGAAACCTGCCAGTTACAGCATGGCCCTAAATTATAATGTCATCAAGGATTCTGATCATTTCAGCACTGAGCTAGAAGATATTACCAATACCTACCTGTCCTCTGCAAAGTTGTCCATTGATGATACGTGTTTGTCACCCAAGGTAATAGTTAATACTTAATAATAATAGTTAATAATAGCTCGGTGTCTGACTGGAGTGCTGCAGAGCCAGGGCACGTTGTGGGCATGGGGCTGTGCTGGGGTGGCTTCCAGCCAGGGCAGTGCTGCAGAGGGCTGGGAGAGGCTGGCAGTGACAGGGCACCCACCAAACAGGGCAGGGCAGGGAGGGACAGCTGCCTGGCCCTGCAAAGTTATGTTTTCAAAGTGCCTCGTGCCAAGCATGGCGGGGCTTGGAGCATCTGAAGCGTGCGGAAGGATGGGGAGAAACAATCAGGTTAAGCCTTCTTTCCTGAGAAGCAGTGGGCTCTAGTGGAGCATCAGAAAGTGGCTCAGGCCTGGTGCCTCATGGACACGTCTGGCAGGAGGTGGTGCTGGTGTCTGAGCTCAGTGATTCCTCTGGGCGTGCTCTGGCTGGCTGCCGGGAGGGCAATGGGGCATTTTCTTGTGCCTTCCCCCTCGACTGCAGCTGGGGGTTAACTAGCCTGGTGCCACCACACAGCTGGGGCTGAGGAGAGGCTCTCCCACATCCCAGCACTTTCACTCTGTAGTGTGTAGCCCATCTCTATAACCCCGTTCTCTTGATGATGCATATTACTGGTTTTGTGATGTTTTTTTACACAATACTGCCTAAATGCTGTTTGTGAGCCATACATTTAGATCTTAAAAATACAGACAATCTACAAAGAGGCTAAGTTTTCATTTGTTTTTGAGGTTATATGAGAGTGTAAAATATTTTTTTCTCAGTTTGCTTCTTTCCTCATTTTCAGGCCTGAGGCCCACCTTGTTCTGAGCATGCAGCCACAGAAGAGTTTGGATGCTCTGTTCCCACCAATTGTATGAACTGTAAGGACATTTCTGCTCACAGAATTGCAGAAGCTGCCATAAATTTTTACATACCTGCCTGTGCTCTACAAGAAAATGCAGCATCTCGGGGAGTGAAAAGAGTATTTAATTGAGGCTGACTGAATGAAGTACTTAATATAACCTGACTTCAGGCAGATGAGTTGGCTTCAGTAGAATTCCTAAATCCTTCTCCCATTACCTGCCCGAAGAGTGGTCTGTGATCTCAGGGTGAGCAAGGCTTGCCAGGACATGTCCATGGACACAGGGCAGGGCAGAGGAGGATACTCCCTGTGAAGGTGAGAGGTGAGGATAGGAGCTGCTCCAATGTGTGCCTGCACTGGGCACTACCCAGGGGACCTTCCAACAGCAGCCAAAATTGCTGCTAATAGCAGAAATTACCTGCCAGTGACTCCCTCATCCCACATCTGTGCAAATCTCATTGCAGCTATCACAGCACGCTTCAATAACCAGGTATCTGATGGCAAAAAGCACAAAATCTTTCTTTTCTTTGGTTTATTTTTACCTTGAGCAGCGTGAAATAGGAAGACTATTCAATAAATTTACAGCAGGGAACAAACAAATTAAAAAGTCAATAAGAAGCATTTGAAATATCTTATTTTTTTCAGCAATCAGGCTTATAGATGTACGACTTTAAATGTAAGTCTCAGCTATTACTGAATCCTGTTGAAAATTGACAGATATTGAAGAGTATGCAACAGGCTTTTAACAGCTCCTTTTATCTTGGTTCAATACCAATTGTATCAAAGAGCACTTAGAGCTTTAATATCAATAATATCTGGGGAAAATAGGAAAATTCAGAGAAAAATAACACTTTTTAAATGTTTTGTCTCCAAGTTTATCTATTAGAATACTTTAGGACATAAAGTGTTGTCAGAAGAAAAGTCATCTTGGCTTTTTACTGGCCAGCATAGCCACTTCCCCGCTCTTCCCTCACAGGCCCATGAAAAGCAGCCTGGGGCCACAGTCTCCCTGAGGTAGCTGCAGACAAAAGATTGCTTTGGCTTTGCTCTAGACCAGCTCTTGGTCTTGCTAGAAGTGTATTTTCTCACTTCTGTGCTGCAGAAACCCAGGAAAGTACCTCTGTATTGCTGTGTGTCGTGAACATTTTGCACAGCTTTTGTACATGACATTTAAAAACCTGTAAAAGACCCAATTCACAGAATCACAGAATAGGCTGATTGGGAAGGGAGCCAGCAGGTCCAACTCCCAGCCCTGCACAGCCCCTTTCCCAAGAGTCACAAACCTGCCCAGTGTGGGTGAAGGAGGCAGCCTCTACAGCATTGTAAGGCTTTCCTACCCAGTATTCTTCTGCCTACACAGCCACTTCCCTAAATCAAGCCACTTTCACTAAGATTCAACTATACTTGCAAACTTAGAGAACAAAAAATACCCTGATAGACCTCAGATTTAAATGTTAAAACCGTGAACCTGTGTCTGCTGCTTCCAAAGGACTCTGTTGGGCATTCTCTGCATGGCAAGGAGGAAGCACACAAATTGCCCAGAGAGGTTGTGGAGTTTCCCTCACTGGACTTAGTCAAGAGCCCTCTGGACTCAGTCCTGTGCCCCGTGCCCTGGGATGACCCTGCCTGAGCAGGGAGGTTGGACCAGATGAACCACTGTTGTCCCTTCCAACCTTACTCTGTGCTTCTGTGATTTTGCAAACAGTCTGGATCCTGCTCTGTCCGCATCCTTGCTTTGACTCCTGTTTCACCTTTGCAGAGCTCCACAGGCACTTTCCAGCCTGGCACAGTGATGGCAGGGCATGGAAGAGACCAACCAGCAGTGTAGGTGTGACAAAACCCCAGAAGCTGGCAGAGCTTTGTCTGGAGCAGAGCCAGAAGCAGGACTCATGCAGGCCATGCTGCAATCTTTCCCAAATCCTCTCTCTGCATTTCCCAGCTTGCCAGGTTGTCTGTCTGAGCAGCACGGGCCACCAGGCAGGCACATGCAGTGGGGTCTGTTTCTGTGCAGGTGTCTAAACCCCCACAGGACTGGAAGATCAATGCTTTTAAAATAATAAGGAAGAACTAAAATGACAAAGTCACATGTCAGCCAAGTCAGGAAAGTTGGCTCGGGCTCCAGAGAGAAGGATACCCACGTATTCACAAATTTTTACCTAGCAGTTAATCTCATAAACACAATTCTGTGGCTGTGACATACACTTTGGACAAACCTTTCCTTTGTAGAGCTTGATGTGAAAATACCAAGTTCTATAGGATTTTACTGCTTACACTTGCTTAAAGCTACAGTTTGCTATGATAAAGGAAAGCCAGGGAGAGATACGACAACCTGTTCAACATTTCCTCCAAAGCACCTGTCACAGAGAAATTAAGTTACTTGTGAACCTTAGACAGGAATTTATGGCTGCTTAGCCAAGAGACATTCAAAGCAAAGGCAGGTTCCTGTGTCTGACTGAGCAAAGTCTTCGTCTGACTTTGCAAACCCTTGTGATGAAGCCAGCTGGGAACTGATTCCCAGTCTGAACTGGAGGGAGAGGCTGTGGGGGCAGCCACTGGTGGGGCTGGTGCCTGGAAATCCTTTTGCTCTTCACATGCTGTTTTCAGCCAGGCATCTATTCAGTGCTTTCAGAGAAGGCACTGCTTTCCAGAATTTCTCAAGAGGTGCTAGAGCTAGTGGCTTTTTTTACTTAAAAAGCAAGACGTGCAGGACAAGCAGCAGGCAGAGAGGGCATTCCATGGAAACCTGGCTGTCTGGTGAGGAGCACAACTGGCTGGGTAAAAACTGAGCTCAGTATTTGTATAGTAGCAGTAATACAGACTTACACTTTTATCTCAATGCTTGCAGAGCACAGACTGAATTACAGCTTTTATAGACCAACAGTACCAGAAGTGAATTCTCTCCTTGGTTTGCCTTTTTGCTCAGAAAATAACTGTCTGCTTTCTCAGCCTCTGCTCCACCAAATGCTCAAATTAGATATTTAAGCCCATATGTTTTGTGATGCTTCATCAAGGGGTAAAGTCTATGTAGGTGACTTTGTATCCACCATCACCGGGAACAACAAAAATGAAAAGAAATTATTTCTTTCTGATATTTATTTGTGCTAGCAGAAATTATTATGATTGCAAAATTGTGTGCAAAAACGCAATATTTAAAATTGTGTATTTAAGCTAAGGTGTGATCTTAACTGGTAATGTGATGTGACTCTATCTTTATAGATGTTAGTTGTGAAATCTGTGCTAATTTTATATTGATACACAGCTAACACTACAAAACTTTGTCAGGTATCATGCTGATGTGGCTGTTTCTGTGTTTGCTCTTCTGTTTAGAACAGCAATCAAACTTTTTTCTTGTACCCAGATGTTGTAAATTATATATGTGAGAATGTATTTTTTAAAAAAAAAAACTTGTGGTTTTAAATTTATTGATAATTATATCAAATTATTTTTTTTGCTAGAAGTGAAAGTGGCTGGATGTCAAATACTGACTGCAGTAATATAACTATCTTTGTTTATTTATTTTGTGGATAGCAAAGTCCTTTGCAACATTTAGTCAGGAAGAATTGTCTGAGTGGTAGCAATATTGAAATCTATGCCTATATCTTTATTTAACATCTTCCATGTAAGGGATTGCATTCTTACTGGACTTTTATTTAGAATTTTATCCAGAATGTAACAGAAGAGGTGCTGCTTTCACATCTGGCTTGGGGAGCTGTGCTGCTTCCTTTCTGAAATGCTGAGATTTCAGAACCATCAGTGAAGGTAAGGTGTGCAGCTGAGAAAGGTCAGGTGTATTTGTAACACGCTTTGGTTCAAATTATCACATGACCTCCCTGACTTCAGAGTGAAGGATGTATCAAAGAAGCTCCAATGTGCTGTAAAAGGGTTTATGATGCTTCTGTGGAAAGGGATGGCGCAGGTCAAATGATAGAGATCTCACTAGCATCACTGCAAAAACAATTATCTGGAAAAATGGACTGAAGGACTGGTTCTGCTTCTGCTGCAGTACCTCCCCAGCTGCACAGTGAAGGCTTGGATCAGTCACTTTGGAAGTTGACAATTTTGCTTGTTTTTAAAAAAGTTATTCTAAAAATAAATAAATCAATAAATTTCACACACACTCACACCCCCCAGATCTGAGCGCTGTCACCATGGAAAAAAACCCATTATTTCAAGAATGGGAAAAGATAAATTGTTCTTTCAGCAGTGAGCTAATTTCTCTGCTATGTGTGTTTCTTTTGTTGCAAAAGTTGTTTCTTTTGCTACAAATTGCAGTGAAATTTGAAAATGATCTTTCTGTATTCTGTATCTTCTTCAGACAGAATTATTTCTTTGCTCATTTGTTCTTTTCAATGAGAGTTTGTTTTCCCATGATTCTTTCATTACTACTGGGATATAATGATACAGCAAATGCCAGTGAACTGGCTCAGTAAAAGTGATTTGGACTCCTGAATTCATTAATTTGGGAGCTGATCTTGGGAATTTGAATTCTAACAAGCTGTGTAAGAGCAACTGGTTTAGAGGGAATTTTTTCTTCACCTTCCCAGAATAATTCCGGTTTTATTGTGTCACTTCGTGTGGTTTATATATTTGTTTTTTATAAATAGTGTAAAATTGTTCAGAAAAATGTACTACTGATAAATGCAGAACAATTTTTGTTCAAAAGAAGCATTTTGTAATTATTGGATGCATGCTACTGTGGGGATTAATTTGTAATGGATTTTTGTTGCTATACTAATAAAATGTTGAGCAAGATAATTATACTGCAATTTAAATTTTTTAACAACTACTTGAATACACATCTTTTGTCTTGCTGTCCTTGGCAGTGGACAGACAATGTAACATCTTTTTTCATCTATAGGGGAATGAGATCCTGAAAAATGCAGTCTTTTTTTTTGTTCTGAAGGAAGAGCAGTGTGCCAGTAGTCTAGCAGTAGTTACAGGGCTTAAATGGGACAGGATTCATGTGAATCCTTGTCCCTGTTAGAAGGATTATTTGTGTATTTTACATTGGACAGCATTAAACAAAATAAACAAATGAAAAAGGAGCAAAACCCCCACATCTTAGGAGTAAGGCAGAGACCAGAAGCCACTCTGTTCTTTGGTCACTACAATCAGCAGAGCTGGTTCCTGTACTCAGTGGGTACTGCTTGACTTTTCTGTGATGTCAGCCACTTGTGCTTGAAGCCAGCCTCAGGAGGATGAGTGGAGTTACTTGATCTGCTGATTTTCCTCAAGGTAGTGCACAGAAAATTCAGTCTCCTGAGGATCAGGATATACAGAAAGGCTAAACTCCCTAGAGCTAGACTAAAGCCCAATTCATGCCTCCCATTTCTTAGGTAAATGCTCCACCATTAGTCCTAAAGACAGAGGGCTCCCTCTCCAGTCAGATCTTGCTGACTTTGTGAATCTCAGGTAGTAGGTTTCTTAATATTTTCATTTGTACCCAACTCAAGTTGTGTGCATGGGGCTGGATAGCCCCCTGCACTGGTGGGTGCTGGGGGTGACCTCAGAGCAGCTCTTGGGGACATGAGGCACTGTGGGACCACGAGGCAGCAAAAGCCACCTGCAGCAAAGGCAGCCAGGAACCTCCTGGGCCATGCTGGGCAGGACATTGTCAGCAGGCCAAGGAAGGTGATCCTTCCCCTCTGCTCAGCCCTGGTGAAATACATCTGGGATGCTGTGCTGGGGCCTCTCAGCACCTGAGAGACACAGACATGCTGGGATGAGTCCAGGGCAGGTCACAGAGGAACAAAGGAACTGAAGCATCTGACATATCAAAAGAGGCTCTGAGAGCTGGGATTTTTCAACCTGGAGAAGAGCAGGTTCAGGGAATCTTACCAGCATGTATAAACACCTGAGAGAGAGAAGCTCCAAGGCTCTTTTCAGTGATGCTCAGTGACAGGGCAAGAGGCAATGGGCACAAATTGAAATACAGCAAATTTCACTTAAACATTAGGAAAAAGCCTTTCACTGTGAGTGTGGTCAAACTTTGGAGTAGACATCCCAGAGATGTTATCAAGTCAAGCTTAAGTTCCTCCCTACAAACTTCACTCTTTCAGCTTTCTCTAACAGCTCTAGATTGTATCAGCTGTATATTTTCTACTACTAAGATGACCTATTTGTTTGGTGAACGTGCTTAATTGGCCCGTTCCTCCTGCATTTCTCTCTTACTGCAGGTGAAAGAGTTAATTTGTCTGCTTGTTTTGAGAGTTTCCATGGAGTTTATAATATGTGTGCTCTTATTGGTGGTTTGATGTGTAGAGCTGAGCAGGGCACTGCAGAGGGCACGTCCTGGTCTCAGCAAGGGTGCTGGGCTGCTGGGGGGAGAAAATGGGGCAGGGCACGGGTGTCTGACAGAGCAGCAGCCCAAAGCAGGCCCAGATGGGGTCAGCATTCCTCAGCCATGGGAAGGGAGCTCCAAGTCTTCCTACAACTCACTGAAATACGTGTGCTCACACCTCCACTGGTGCTGTTCCCAAAAGCAGTGCTGTGATATAATACAGCACCCAGCACTCTACAGAAATGCACCAGGACAGCCCTGGCAAACACCTGCTGCACCCTCCAGGTGGGTCAGAGCTCTTCCATCAGAACTCCTCACGTCTCTTCAGGCTTTTGCTGGCATTTGGAGTCACTCTCAGCACTTGATTTCAGTGGGGAAAGATTAAGGGAAAACAAAGTTGCATCTGTGCTGAGAGAGCTGCAGCCTGAGTGCGTGGTATTCCCTCAAACAGAGAGGTATTCCTGCCCTGCACTCATTTTGGATCCAAACAGGCAGAAGAGAAAAGCTCTTGGTCTGTCAAGGCCAAAGCATGGGACAAAAAACAAAATACAAGAAACCATGGAAAATAGTAACAATCTCATATGATAAACTTCTATTTTGTGTAGAGGAGATACATGCTCCTTCTCACTGTTAACAAGCATTTATATCCTATAGCTTGGATATGCAAATATGGAATAATGAAAATAAGATTATAGTAGTAGACTTTCACCCAAAATCTTCACTTAACTCATAGTTTCTAATAAAATAAAGCACATAAAACATGTAATATCTAAAATAAGTGCCACCCATCCAAAAAGTATGATTTTTGAGATGAGCTCTATTTGTGATGGGCATACCTTGAGCTTATGTTAATTTCAGAATGTAATTATGCAACTCTACTGCCAGCTCCACATCAGAAAGAAGTCCTGTAACAACGGATCAAATCTCTGCTGATCACAAACAGATTTTTCCTTCAAGTTCTAGACAATAACTGTTTGAAAGCAAATAAATAATAACACGATGCAGCTCCCAGTGTCTGGGGAAACTACAGCCAGCAAATTGGGATAACAGATTTGTCTCATATGCCACTGATTTATATCTGAAATACAGCAAAGCACATTTAGAAAGTGATTATGGAAAGATCTAGGGTATCTTGAAAGGCAGGCTGTATTATGTTCAGGCAGACATCGTCATTCAGAAGAACAATGAGCAGAAATTACAAAAGGTTAATAATTATTTAGCATATAGGACACACATTTAGGAAGGAAATAGGAAATGGCAGCTCTGAAGGGAGCAAGCATCTTCAAAAATTGACTCTTTATAATGTAAACATGACATTTTAATATGCTGTATTGTATCCTACCCTGTTTATGCAGAACAATTAGAAGAGTGAACAAGGCTGTGGGAGGATACGGTGGATGTGTGGGAGAGGCAGATGGCCACGTCTACTGCAGTGAGAACAGGTTGGGCTGATTTCTTAGAGATCATGTCTAGTAACAAGTGTCACATCGGAGAAGCTTCACAAGCTGTTGCTGTTACACTAAAATAGCATGAGACAAGATTGAAAAGAGACTGTTTTGTCTGATGTACTGGAAAACATAAGGGACCATGGACAGGGCTCACATGACAAGACTGCATTTTTCTGAATTACAAACTCTCGTTTCTTTTCCCTAGTGCTGTGACATTCTGGACTGTCAGGCTGAAGTTCAACAGGCTACTTCTATTCTGACTTCTTGAAATTAATGTTTTGGTGCTGAGGAATACTATCCTGCAGGTGATGTTTGCCTGTAGTGAGTGGCAGTGCATGAAGCAGCAGCTCAGGCTGGCACTGTCCTGCTGCCACCGACCCCGTCGGGCTGTTGCTCAGTCCCTGGAGCACATCTAGCCCCCAGCAAAGTGACACTTTCTCAGGGAGTGGAATATTGCCTGGCCTGGCAATATTCCAAATAAGCACTGCCACCCTCTTTGTGAGGGTAAAGGAATTTATGTGACACAGACGCACACATGTGGTGCCTGTTGGGTCTGAAGCTGGCAAACAGAGGGTGGTCTAGTTTGAGTGTTAGCACAGGCACAGCCACTCTCCCTCATGGGAAATAAATGACTTTACTGTCCTTTATTTATGACTCCTCTTGTCCGAAGGTTTCCACCCAGTGTCCATAACAAATTTAAACTAGAGCAGTTGTTTTGTTCTCTGCCAGCAGTTTCATCCTTCACATCCAGGTCTGAAACAGACCTGCACTGGAAAGTGTCTCCTGCCTGGAATGCTAGGATAGGTAATAAAAGATACTATTTCTCCCTAAAAGTATTATTCTTCTATTATAAACAAGAATAAGAAAATAAACTTTATTGTAATATGGAATTGTGTTTTTTCACAGAAAAAGTGTTTTATAGTGTTTGCAGATTGTGTTGTTGTTCACCAGAGGCTAATGAAAGGCCAATAGAAATGAGTGTTATGATGCAAAGAAAGAACAACTGGACACAGTTAAAAAGCTGTATAGAAGGGGTAAATACCATCTAATACAGCACTGTAATACCATCTAATTACAGTTTCGTAAGTGCCTGTCTCAAAGGTTTGGACTTTGTGCTGAAGTGCTATTAAAATTCTCTCCACCACCAAATTCATCAAACACAAATACATTCTTGGTGACCTCTGTGTGCTAAAAAGCTTTGCAGAACAGCATTGGCTAATTAATTACAAATTATTTTTAAATAAGAAGACACTGGAAAGGATTTTCTTTTGCCACTTAATGAGAGCTGTGAAAAGTCAGATTTTTCTGATTATGGTTTCGGCAAAATTGCTGGACTTCTGTCAGTATTTCAGAAATCTAATCTCCAAGACTGTGCCAGAAGCAGCAAGTCTACATGAGCATATTAAATGCACAGCGGGGAACAAAAGACTGCATCAAAAATACCACAAGTGGGAAACACATTCTTTTAGTTTTTTCTACTTCCATACTCAAAAGACACTCTTTGAAGGGATATCCCTCAGTAAAGCCAAGTGAACACCGTGGATATGTAGGACAGCTGCCATCAGTGAAGCAGCTAAATGTAAATTTAGAATGTATAGCTCATAAGGCTAAAACCTGTGTTTATTAACAGTGGGTGTAATCCACATTAATTTGCATTACCAGGGACTGTGTCTTTATGAGGTTTGAGTACTTAAAGTTTGCAAAGCTCGTTTGGCAAAGGATTAATAGATGTAATGTTCAGATCCACCTGCTTGTTTTCCCCAGGTAACTCTGTAAAAGAGAAACAAGTTATGAGGGGGAAAAGGGAAATTTTCTCTTTAATTAAATTATAAATCACTGTAAAGGTTGAAGTGGTGTGTTACTGTGGTGTCTTTTACAGACTGACTAAAGGGTTAAAAACCTAATTTTTGTGACATGAAGAGAGACTGTCACGTGAATCATTCCTTGTCAGCATGACTAGGAGCTGTACCAAACTAATCCATCATTGCTCCACTCTTCAGAATGTCATTTTTCATAGTCCCTCATATGAGGAAATTAATTGAAAATTAATTAGAATTAATTGAAAATTGCTGTAATGTTTTACTGATCAGGAATGGAAGGACAAGGCAAAAACACCTTCTGCTTCTTCATCTGTTACCATCAATCCCAGCAATAAATAGAAATAAGTCAAAAATTGGTTTGATTTTTTTTCAAGTTGGTTGAAATGTGCAGTATTAATTACTTATGCATAGAGTAATTACTCTGACTGTTGATCCAGCTGGTAATAGAATGAAAGAAAGCAGTGAAAAGCTTGTGTAGCACAGAATTTGCCTTTCAGGATGAGTAGTTTCAGAATTGCAGTGTTAGACTATGGAAAACCACAAGAATGCACTACACTGTGTCTCCTTTAATAATGCCACATGAAATTGGAGGGTAAAACTTGGTAAGAAATATTTTTTAATCTGAATTTTATATCAAGAACATGGTTCAGAACTTGCAAATTGAGGAGACAAGTATGTGAACCAGAGATAAAGATACCAGATAAATTCAAGGTACCAGAGTCCATCACAACATGCCCCATTTCCAGCTCCTTTTTCCTCCCTCAAGCTGCCACTGCTTCTTGAATAAATCAGCATGAGGACTGATCAAGGAACTGCTTTGATTTTACATAAGTTGTTTTCAAAGAAAATATTTGCTAAGATTCCTGCAAATACAATCTTTCTGTATTCAAACTGAACTATTCCTAACTGGAAGTGTAATCAAAGCTGCAAAGTGCTTATGTTTGGGTAGCTAATCAGAGCTGCAAACTGCCTCGTTGCTTAGAGCTAGACAGGCTTTCATGTTAAGCTGAATAATTAAAATGGAATATTTTCCTGTGCAAAATGAGATACTCAAGGCCTAATTTGCAAAATATTTTAGTATTAGCAGCTTGAATCCTCTGTGGAGCTAGAAAGTAAGAACTAAAGAGCCCTGTAAGTATCTAGGCTTTGAATTAGGATTTGTTTTCTGCCAGTGGAAGTTCAGCTTTTCAAAGTAATCAAAGTTGGGGGAAGATATCTCTTAAACAGTGTCTGTCTCAGAGGTTCCATCTGTTTCAGCTAGGAAAGATTAAAAAATAAATCCACACAACTAGGTGCACCTGCTTCAGTCACAGTAAATATTAGAGTGATGGAGGACTTGGTAATTTTTGTCAGCAGTGCTGGTACTTGTGGGAGTGCTTTTCAGTTCCAAGCACTTCAGACACAAAACAGGGTCAGCAGACAGGGTGAGTGTGCCTGGGGAAGGGGACCTTCAAAGCAGTTCCCTGCATCACCCAAGACCTGTAGGAGAAAGCATGCAACATCCAGATATGAAGTGACAGAAAACAGATATGAGCAGCATGGGAGGACAAAACCCCAACAAACCATCAGCAGGCATCTGGGTCAGGACTTGAAAAGGCAGAAGTTTAATTCATTTCAAACTGAGATAATTAGTGAGATTTTTAGCCATGGTAATATAGAGTGTAATTTGTGATGTCATCCTGTCATCACTGCTGAAAGTGAGCTTGAACAAACCCACTCTCTCTCTAAGAAAATAAAGGCAACCCATCTAAATGAGCAGAGAGTGCTTGGGTGCTGCAGCTCCTCCTCACTACATTTAGCCAAGTACTAACTGAAGCAAAGGCACTCTTGTTTTCCAGTCCTAATCCCATCTGAAAATCCCCTGGCATTTCAGATGTGCCAGCACAGATGAAGGGAGGACAGAATTCCATCTGTATGATGGTGCTTCTGCCCGTGTAAATCTCTCCCCTCTCTGTGCTCAGTGTCACAGAGCGCGTGCAGGTCCCTGTCCGCTGCATTCCCTCCCAGTGTGAATGCACCTGTGCCAACACCAAATGCTGCAATTCATGCAGGGCAAGACTGGGCCTAGGGATGTCACATCAAGTGTTACATTTCCAAAATTCCCACAGACAGCCTGATTACCAAGGCCAGTTACAGCCAGTCCTCACTATCATCCTGTTTAAAACTCTCCTCCAGGTCCGTGCTGTCCAGCAGTCTGGTGTCCTTCCCCTCCTCAGGCACTTCCATGCTGTCTCTGCAATCCAGTCAGACTCCAGACTGGACACAGATTACTCCTATGTGTATTTAAGTGTTTAGTTAATGATATGCACACTCTTTGGAACAAATTGTTCCACACTTATTAGGAAGAAATAAGTCAATCCTATTTCATAGACATTTCTTTGAGGGACTTCCTGACACTGGTGCAAAAGAAAAGTAGCTCGCACTAAAAATGTCAGAGCTTTGCTTCAGCTGTGGCATTACTAGGGTTTCTTTTCTCTTATCTTATTTTGGTAAATTTATAGAAAACATACTTTGTAAAGTACTTCATGTCACTGTTGAACCGACCGGAAAACAGTCAATGTAGAAACTCAGCAAAAACAAAAATAATTTTTCATTTAGTAAGAATGTATGATTTTTAATTTAGTTGAGAGCACAATCAAGCTGAGAGCATTCTTTATACTTTGTGAAAAAGAATGTATCTTCCAAAAATTCAGTGAGTAACAATTCTAAATGGCACTTGAATGCCATGGCATATCAAAGATTTCTCTCATAGAGAATGAATGGCTGGTGTGCAACACACTAGACATGGTCTTTTGTGGTGTCACTCAGCATACCACAGAAAACACATCAATTCCCTTCTGCGAATAAAAAGCTGAAGAAAAGAGGGAAGATAAACCAGGCTGCCAAGATCCATCTTTTTTGATGTAGTGAAAACAAACTCCTGTCAACTGGAGTTTCTCCAAGTGTCACAGAAAGAAAGGTAATAGGTTTATTCCTACAGAGGTGATACTTCCAGGACATGAAAGATCTCTCTCTTGTGCCTCTTCTCAGGTTCAGACTGGTCTTTTTTCCCTTCTCCCCTCAAGTCTTTCTAGTAGCCCACTGCAGCTACAAAGCTCCTCAGGCAGACAAAAAGCAATCTCTCATGGGCTGGTTTTCTGCCCCTAAAGACACATGAAAACCATAAAAATTATGTCTCAGTTTTGACTGTCTTCAGTATTTTCTTCTGTACTAGCAGCAGAAAAGGAAAATTCTCTCCTACCAGAGAATTATCCCTTGGAATGAATGCACACCTGGTGGCCTCAGAGCGAAGGTCTCAGAGGGCAGGACAGAGCTGGGAGGAACTTGCCTGGCTCCACAGCAAACAGCAGCAGGGACAGGTCAGAATCCATGCAGGGAGAGCACATGGAAAAGGAGAGCTTTCCAGAATAACTGCATTTTCAGATTTCAAATAAAACACTAAAAAACCCCAAAGTTTCAAAATGTGCTGTTTAACTCCTCTCGCAACAAAGCTTTGCTGTGAGCTTCCAGGGCTTTCTAGGAGAATAGCACCATCTCTTTTCAGCTACTTAACTGAGGAGCAATCATAAAGAAACACCTAAACTCCATTCCCACAACCAGGTGGGATTCTCCTACTACCACTCATAGCACAAATTTTACCACAACTTCATTTATGGTAGAATTGGGTATTCTCCACAAGAGTAACTGCTTCACTAAGAAATGTTTAATACTGTAAATCAAAAACCCTTTTAGAATGGAATTTATTGAGAAAGCAGGAAGCTTTATCTCTCTTGGCTTTTGTCAAACAGCCCTTCCTCTTTCTTTCATATAGAGCTGCAGAGATGAACTCCAGAACTCGTCTGTTAACAGTGCTGACCTATAGCCAGTTCCTTAGTGCTCCTTTGGCCTCATCTTAGAAAGGCTGAGTGTGTCTGTAAGTGAGTCTGAATCCTTTCCAGGAAGGAGAAACTCTAGGAGCTGCAAAGTGCTGTAATCTGGGATATGACCCTGTGTTAGGTGTGTCTGAGCCAGCACATGCCAGAGAAAAGGCAACCCATGTACCCACTTCTCCAGCTGACTCACAAGCACTTACACACTGCTCAGCTCAGTCAATGCCAGAGCAGACTGAAAAATCAAGGTTTAGCAGTTTCCTTTGGGATCACTTTTTAACCCTGCATCAATAGAATTTGAGCCCAAGGGAAAATCCAGCAAAATACAATTTATGGTGAGAGCTGTGGCCAAACAGGTGCCACCTGAGCCACCTCTACCAGGAGAGAAAACCTGTCGTGGTTTCACATACCTGTATTTAAAACCTTAAAATGAGAAGAAACAAACAAGCTCTGCCAAGCAAGACACCAATTTCATGTTTATCAGCAAGCACCATAAATAAATGGCTCTACATAAATAGGAATCACTAAATCCTATAGTTTAGGCAGCCAGTTGGAAAGCAGTGTGAAGATATAATTCATCCGAGGTATTAATCCTCAATACGTGGTAGCCAAATAATTTCTATTTGTATATAGAGCTAGGTGTACAGAGTACTTTACAAATACATGGATCCCAAACAGCTGATGATGTGAAAGTCTGAATTTGCCAATATTTACTTTCTGGCATGCAAATGAAAGCCAGACAAAATCCCTAGCAGCAAAAAGAAGTGAGATCCATATGGAGAATATGAATTGAACCAAGAAATTGATGATTTATGTCATATCTTTACAAGCAAGAGCTTTCTACCCATATTTGACCTATGTTTTCACACTCTTAACCTGAAGATTTTTAGATGGATTTTGAGTCTTCAGTTTGTTGAGGAAACCACTGGGTTCATAAATTCCTGGGATTCAATGTCAACAAAGCAGCTCAAAAACTTAATCTGTCTAGTAATATCATGAGCAAAAAAATCAAAGTTGAGGCAACAAAGAACGTGTTTCAGTATCTCTACTCTCACTCAAATTTTTATTGACTGACCAAAGGACCTTGAATTTTGAAGGCATCACATTTTGTGGGTTTTTTCCCCCACCTTACTGCAGTCCCTGTTGAATGATTTACAATACATGGTTGCCTTTCAGGTGAAGCCAGACATATCCTTCTCTCTTGATTACTGTGACATTTGGAAGTGATATAGACCCATGCTGTGATGCTTAGCCTGCCCAGGAACTCCTCAGCCTGCCACACATTACCAAGCAGCTAGAATGGTAAAAAAAGTAATCTAAAAATAAACAAACCAAACCAAACCAAATTAAACCAAACCAAAAAACCAACCAACCAAAAAAACCCCCAAAACTCAAATCCAAATAAAACAAGAAAAACAGGAGATGTTCAGGTCATCTGAACGGGATGACCACAGAGTATGTCTTTGCTAACAGGACAACTCAGAACTCGATGTAAAAGAATAAAGGTAGAAAAGGGAGTCAGAATGGACATGCACAGTTATTTCCTCTAAAGATAAATGCATCCCCTATCCTCTCCTCAAGAGAAAGAAAAGCATTAAAATGCCAGATGATGTACATATCTAAAAAAATGCTTGTGAAGACAGGTTATTGACAGTGACATCAGCAATGGGTTTGAGCACTGTGTTGAGACTAGAGCACATTCTTCACGTCCACCACTTCAACCCAAGCCTATCCAGGCCAAATTGGAGCTGGCAGAGATGCTCAGCAAGAACATCAACTCTCTCACACTTGCAAGAGCAACGAGGCTCCATCATTTAACAGCAATCCTCACTAATCCAGGGTGTTCCAGTTGACTAGAGATCTCCAAGTGTGACAGCCAGGGACAAAAAGGGTGGGAAAGAGGATCCAGGGAACGACAGGCCTGTCAGCCTGAGCTCAGCGCCAGAGAAAGTCATGGAGCAGATCATGTTGAGTGGCATCACATGGCACAACAGAACATCCAGGGGATTGCTCTCAGCTGGCGTGGGTTTGTGAGAGGCAGGTCCTGCTTGGCTAACCTGATCTCCTCTGACAAGGTGACCTGCTTGGTGGATGAGGGAAAGGCTGTGGATTTTGTCTGCCTGGATTTTAGGAAAGCCTTTGATGCCACTTCCAATAGCACTTCCCTGGAAAAGCTGGCTGCTCATGGCTTGGACTTCTCCAGGTTCCTGGAAACATTGAATGCTGCTGGTTGTCAGTTAATTAATATCTGATTACATCTCCTTATAAGTGTAGCAATACCACGCTCCTGTGTCACATGAATATGATGTGATTTTTAATATTCCTTCAGAGTGAATCTACACAAACAGTGTGATGCATTACTACTGTTTACCATGCCTGTTCCTTTTCTTTCCTAGGCGAGCACAACATTAAGAAGTCCCCCTCATGTGGGTTAGGGCATATAGGCCTTGCAAAGTCTCAGCCTAAGTGCAAAGAAACCACTACTGAGAACCTTTGCTGGTCTGTCTATGTTTTGCTGTGGAGAATTTACCTTTGTGCAGTTGCCAGTGCATGTCTTTCCTGATAAATGTTTGGTCTTCTGACAAAGACACAGAGGACAGGAAGGAATCTTGTATACCAACTCTTAATTTTTTTAAATTAAGATGGAAAGCCTGTATTTTGACTAAAAGTGCTTGGTGTCTCTAAAGGATTCTTTTAATTACTCTGATTCAGTAATTAAAGAAGTTAATATTGATGTTAATACAATATTTTGAGAGGCTAAGACAAAAAAAAACCTGTAAACAGCAGGAAACATACTTAGTATGTACTGTAGATACAGAACAGCACAATGTATAAAAATAAACAAGCTCATTTTAATCTTATATGAATTTCAGTCTTAACAGAAGCCCCAGCCTTTTTTCTAAGTCCTTTTTAAGGGTATTTTCTCTGAATTTTTAAGCTGGATGCTGGCCGAGTGTTTTGTCTTTCAAAGGTTTGTTTATTCATTCAGCTGGTTTCTTAGAGCACCAGCATGAGAACATCTGAACCCCAGCAGGCTCATATATATCAAAGCTTAGAGTTATTAATTTCCCTAAGCAGTAGAGCTGTTTGTAACCCACTGCCATATGGCTCTCTTCTCTCCTCATCTTCTGTGCACATTTGCATGCATATAAACACATATGATACTCAATTTATTTAAAATACACCCTTGTCTTCCTCTGAATAATTTTCTCAGTTGGCAGTAATCATATACCCTGTTGCCACTCAATTTTAATGGGAAAAATTTAAAACAGCTTTAAAGACAATGCACCTTCCTCGGCCTGGCTTTTGAACAATTTCCCTGAATCTGGGCTCTGTGCTGTCATCACAGGAACTGTAACCCACACCACAGCTAAAGGCACAGAAGTTTCTACCATTAAAATAGAGAAGGAAGTGAAACCTGGCTCAAAAGGGACATTAAAGCAGCACAGCTTAGCCATGGCTCAAAAAACTGCACTGTCTCTCACAGAAACCCTTTGGACCAGACCTGCTCACACCTATCATGCTACCTTTAAACTCCTCTTCTTACAACTCTTCAAACCCATTCCCAGCATCTTTTAGCCTTCACTCCCCTGCCCCTGGAAACATATTTAGAGTTCACCTGTGCACATAGATGAGAGAATCCTCCAGCAATCCCCCAGTGTGCAATTCAGCAGTCCCCTCTGGGCTGTTCAAGCACACTCCCATTGCCTGGGTGTGCCTGGGATGCACAGACCCATTGCCTGAAGCCCAAGAGGGCTCAGTTTTGCCATTGTCCTCATTTTGGTTGGAAAATACTTAATTTTCTTCCTAGTTTGTGCTGTGGTTTAGATTTAGGATGAGAATAATTTTAATAACACACTGTTGTTCTAGTTGCTGATAAGCAGTGCTGACACTAAGAAAATAACTTTTCAGCTTCTCACTCTACCCTGACATTAAGGAGGCTGGGGGTGCACAAAAAGCTGGGAGGGGACACAACTGGGACAGCTGACCCCAAACGGCCAAAATATTTAATATCATATGGTGCTATGCCTAGCATATAAATCAGGGGAAAATCTGGCAGAGGACCACTGCTCAGGAACTGGTTGGGCATTGGTCAGTGAGTGGTGAGCAATTGCATTTTTTATCACTTGTTCTGTACAACAACAACAAAACAACATGTTGTTGTTGTTATTAATATTAATATTATTTTCTCTTCAGATTCTGTATTATTAACTCATTTTAATCTTAACCCACAATTTTTACTTTTTTTTCCCTAATTCTCTCCCCTATCCCACTGGCAGTGGGGAGTGAGGGAGTGGCTGTGTGGTGTTCAGCTCCCTGCTCTGTTAAACCACGACAGCCACCACACAAGGCAAACCCTGGCTGTGGTGTGTGGCTGTAACTCCCAGCACAAGACAGTTTCCTCTAACTGAATGGCAGAGACACTGGGAGCTGGGCACAACCTGCAGGTGACAAGGAAAGCTGGAGCTAGGCCATTTGGTACCAGCACCACAGCTGGCTACAAAGCTGAAGGGCTCAGGGCTGCAGACAGCACAGCACTGGCTGCCTGTTGGCTCATGACAAAGCATGGGGAATCATGCACCCAAAAGCAGTTAAGGGAAATGAGAGATGGACAGACTGAGCTTTGGCCTGGCCACTTTATTGTATGCTTTATATCTCACATCCAACCACACACACTTCAGAGAAATGTGCTGTGGGCATGGGCACAGCTGGACATCACTGGTACAAACACATTATTGTTTTAATTCACATAGTCAGAATCTCTGCAGAGCTGTAAAGCTAGAGGGGCTGGGTTCAGCAGGATGCTTCTTCCTAGGCTATAATCTTGCTTTGGAAAAATGAGGGCTGCTAAACTCAGGAAGTATCCAGAAGTGATGGGATTTAAGCATCTGCACTCCCTGTGTATTGGCAGATTGCTTTTAACAGGATGCTTTTAAAACACCATGAAGTTCTTCCTAGTCCTCTCTGGCCTTGTGGACTTTGACCACTGCCAGTACTTAGGAGGCAAAGCTCCACTTTCTTAGTCAGTAAGATTAAAGATTGAAAAGCGAACCAGTTCTTATAGGTTTCAAGAAATTTAGTTCATATAATGGAGGCAGAATAACCAACTGTAAACTAAATGAGAAGTGCTAATTATCTCCAGTTCTGAATTAACATTATCATATGTTTGTTTACAAATCTGTGAATAATTCCACCATGAAATGAGAGTTGTGGGAATTCATTAATTGTAAACATTAATCAACTTGTAGTCAAAACCATGCAACTGATTCGTCATGGTATAAATTACATTAGATATAGAAATATGTCTTCAAGAATCTACTGTGTGCTCTTTCCTTCCACAGCAGACACTGCAGTCAGTCAGCAAGTTAACTTATTTCTGTTATCATAGAAAACAGACAGTGCAAAATAATCTGAGATGGCAGGTAACTGAGTAAGAGCATGTGTAGGTACATAGATGGGTTCACACAGTGACATGTGCTCACAGCTCCCTGTTTGGGCACCCGAACCTTCAGTATGTTGAATTACATGGACCTCAGAGAGTGCAGCCAGGCAAACACACAGTGAGCCTATTAAAATCACCTGACTGCACTTTTCCCAACTTCCTAAAGGAACAGCTGGCAGTCTAACCGAGGTGCACACTAATTTGTCCCTGAAATGCAACTGAATCAGTGACAGATATCCTGCTGTCCCCACAGCATCAAGAGACATGAGGCTTAAACTTTGAGGTTACTGCATCTTTCTTTATAGCACAGGAAAACATTTCTAAGAGCAGAAAGAAAAACATTATTGGTTCCCAAAGTTTACTTCCCAGAAAAAAAAAGTGAAAAAATAAAGCAGTCTGACTTTTAAGTATTTTGGGATATTTTGTGCGCTCCTTTGTTTGGGTTTTTTGATCTGTGGTTTTTAAAATTTGTTTTGGGGTTTTTTTTGTCTTCTTTTTTGTTCATTTGTTTTATTTGAAAAGCCAGATTTTATCAGACGTCACATTGGATCCAAAGAAGCTCAGAACTGTGCTGCTAACTGCAGCCAATTCTTATAGCTCATAACTATTAACTATATATTATGTAACTATAATATATATTATATATAGTTATATATATATAT
>VWZV01014300.1:3807-72869 GCA_013397155.1 Irena cyanogastra
TTAGCAGGCAATAATTAAGGATCAGGAACAATGTCCACTGTTCAGCTGATGCAATATTGTGTATATGTGTAGACTGATTTACACTATTTGATAGTTTGGTCTTGAAGTTTTCTTTTACAGTTATGTCTTTGAGACTCAGCCCACTTAAAACCCAATCTATTCATTCACCCCTAAAACCTAGATAAAACTCAGCCCTTATACAGGTTTGAAGGAGTCACTTAGTAACTGCTTCCCCTTATGCATATGGATATATGGATATAGCAAGTCTTTGCTTTATGCTGAGAAAAAAGATCTGTAGTTCTTTCATAAACCATATCCATAGGAACTACATTAAAATGAAACACTGTCAAACATCTAATGTCTCATATAAACTGTAAAACTAATATATTATTAATTTTGTTTTTATTTCAGATTTTGTATTTGTAAATTATTATTGGCATTTGCACAGGCACTTTGAGAAGCCTTCTTGGTTGTAACATGAAGGAATAAATTAAAAATATAAAGAAGTAGAGACCAGAATATCAGATGAAAAATATCAAGAATCTCTGATTTGCTATGAAAATAAATTAGTCGGTCATGTCCATATTAGATATGTTCAAACCTTAAAATACTGTGTTTTCTGCTGTCTCTCCAAAAAGTCACAAATCTGAGTTATCTACAATGCTCTCTGTCAGTTTTTTAGCTCAGATATGGTCTGTAAAAAAGGCTGCTTGAATACATTTTTATTGTGTTTTAATTTTGTTTGGTGAGGAAAACAAGGAAAGTTACATTATAATGAAAATTTGAAACATTCATAATGTGTATTGATTATGAGTACTAGTTATATTTGTGGTGTGCTTGGGTAAGGAACACATACATGTACACTTCCATTTGTTCCTGTATTTGTCTTCTCTTCTAGGCAGCCACTATTGGCTGGTTTTGGAGGCAGGGTAGTGAGGAAGACCTTTGTTTTGGCCCAGATAATTTCTAATACATCCCTACAGGAACAAATCTGCTAAGAAAGTACTGTATGTCTAGGTGGACTTTACAAAAATTTTGACAACTGTATTACGAAGGTAAAGATAGGCAAAAAAATGCACATGCATGTGCGTACATTATTGTATTGCAAATGGACTGATGACTTGATTAAATCTACATTCAGAAAAAGTGCCCTTGTGAGCGTGTAATGTTTTAGAAGAAAAATGTGACTAATAAAGAGCAGCTTATAATTTGGTACTGCCAGGTTAATTTCTAAGATACTGTAAGTGGTGTTTTGTTATTATAGCCAAACCAAGGCAATACTACTTAAAATTCCATTCATGTAGTTTTTTTATGCAGTACAAGGATCTGTTTTGATTTTTGATTTAAAAATTATCTTAAATTAGTCATGTTTGAAAGCAATTTTTTAACAGTTGTTAGTGAGTAACTAAAAGACTACAATAATTTCAATATTATAAAGAGGAAAAAAAAGTTATTCCAAAAACTAATCACTGTAAAGTAATGGGAACATCAACTATGGTACACGTAACATGTACCCATGGATAGTGGGATACACTTCTATGTATCACACTTCACAAAAGGGAAAAATATGACTGGCAGATAAATAAATATTCTATAAAATTTTGTCCTCCTCTAATGAATGGAAATGCCCCTGTAAAGCCGGGTGCTAGGTGCAGNTGTAACTTGATTTAAGCCATAATTATTGATTAGCCTGCTCAAATATAGCTTCTAATCTCTTCATTCAGTGGATTGTCATATTTCAGTAAGTAGACTATTCCTTATTTAAAATAAACCATTATAGGAAATTAGTAACATTATCATGTAGAATTTTTATAGATAAAATGTACATGTAAGCCCCAGTTTGAAATAAGTGGCTTGATTTTTTTTTTTGAATTGTTAGTAAAGCAATGTGAACATTTCCTTTGAGAAAAGACGGGAAGTATTTAATGGGAAGAAAGCGGTCTTACAGGATAAGTACCAGCTATCTGTTACTGGTTATTGCATGGTTTAAGGGTTAATGAACCAACCAGCATTTGTGCAATTTAGCACCAGCACCAGCACTTAGCACCTCATACCTGTATATACCCTATAAGTGAGCTCCATGTCTTTTTATTTCATGTTGACTGGCTGTATCTGCTACCCAGTTCTTCCTGGAACCCACTTTTACCAATTTCTCCAGGGTGTTTCACTTACATCCTGAAGGTTCGCAGGCGTTTTGTGTTGTAGAAAGAAAATCTGGCTGCACGCCCAATTCTCATAGTGTTTTTATTCCCTCATAGAGATAAATGGCTTTCTGTTTATTTTAAACAGGAATCCACATTTCTGCTGTGATTCTGGAGAAGCAAGATAATATCAAAGAGAAAAAGTTTTTAAATAACAACTGAAGTGAACTCAGTGATATCCTTTTCTCATCTCACCCTCCTCCTTAGTTGGATCCTTTTCTTTAGTAAGAAAGTCCCCAAGTCTGGAGATGTTTTTCCTGTCCTTTGGAGAAGGGCAATCAGGATGTCAAGGCAAGACTATAGATGATATCAAAAGACAAAAGATTTTTTTGTTTTCTTGTAAAAAAGATTTTTTTGTACTGTCTTGACCCTTTTGAGGTAATTTTGGTTCTTCTTTCTTCACATGCTGATCTGTCATTTGATGAGCTGTGTTGGTGAGACATCAGAAAAATGCAGGGCTTTGCTTCCTTTTCCCAACACCCTCTCCCTCTGTCACTCTATTTCTGTCCACCTCTATTATCTGATCTTCTTTTCCTGTCTCTCTAAATAACCAGTAATTTTTCCAGTAAAATGTGGATTTTAGTCTCCCTGTATAACCAGCATTCTCTTAATGGGTCCGTGTTAGTGTCAAGAGCCCTATATTTCCACTTCCTCCAGCTTAATGACAGCAATGACACAACCGAAGAGTTTTCTTAAAATAACATTAAAAGCAGAAAGCAATTACAAAAGGAGTCACAGTCAAAAGACCAAATACGTTAATGAGCAAAACACTATAAAAACGTAGTGCTATGTCTGCAGGCCTGACTTCCAGGAGAAAACTACTCTCTTCTCAAGCAGCCTGAATATAGCTGTAGAAGATCTTCGGGCACAGTAAAGGTGACCTAATATGCTATGGACCTCCTGGTTGGGGTGAGGAAGTCAGAAAAATATTTTTTAATTAACCTGAAGACTGGTCACAGGGTGACCAGAATTTGATGCCTAGGAACACAGCTAAAAATGTGCGAGGATGTGATGGGACTTTGGTCACAGCAGACATGAAGGAGTAGATCCACTGTGGGTGAGGAAAACAAATAGCAGCATATGGATCCTTTACTTGAAGAGAGCAGATCTGGACCTACCTTGGAAGCAAGTTGGATTCCCATAGAAAGGAGCTCAGGAAAGCTTGCAAGACAGCCTCCTGCAAGCACAAGAACGTTCTTCCCCAGTATGCAGATGTACCAAAAGATCCATTTGTCTAATCAGAATAGTTGTGACAGAGCTACAATGACAAAATGCAATGCACAGACACGTTATGGACATGGAGGAAAGCTACAGAAGAGAAGCAGTAAAGCGTTGCCTAGGCATGCAACTTACCAGTTGGCTTTGGCTTTACTGAGGCAAAAACCAGCTCCATAAGAAAAGGAGCTGCACAGCCTTAAGTGAAATGACAACATGTAGGGTCTCTGAAGCCACTCAGTGCACCATTGTATTGTTCTATCTTTCATCTGTTACATGCCTGTACAGTCACATTTTTTTAGACCTTTTTTAGCAGTTTAATAAAATTGTTAAAACACAGGGTTTAAGGGCATTCCTACAGTATCTTGTTGGGGAAGAGTGTCAGGAAACGTGCTCAACAGTAAAGGACCAGGGGATGCTGGTCAACACAAGCCAAACATGGACCAGGGTGTGCCCAGGTGGCCAAGAGGGCCAATGGCATCCTGGCCACTGGCCTGGCCAGAAATTGTGTGGTAAGCAGGACCAGGGCAGTGATTGTTCCTCTGTATTCAGCACTGGTGAGGCCACACCTTGAATACTGTGTTTACTTTTGGGCCTCTTACACCAAGAAAGACATTGAGGTGTTGGAACATGTCCAGAGAAGGGCAACGGAGCTGGTCAGGAGCACACATCTTTTAAGAAGTGGCTAAGGAAGCTGCAGAGGTTTAGCCTGGTGAAAAGGAGACTCAAGGGAGACTTTATTGCTGTCTACCACTATCTGACAGAAGGCTGTAGTGTGGTGGTGGTGGTTAGTTTTTCTACCAAGTAAAAAGTGATAGGACAGAAGAAACAGCTTCAAATTGTGCCAGAGGAGGTTTAGATTTAATATTGGGAAAAATATTTGCACTGAGGTGGAGGTCAGGCATTGAAACATGCTTCTCATTTAAATGACATGTAGATGTGACATGATTTCATGGTTTAATGGTGGACTTGGCACTGCTGGTCTAATGGTTGGACTTAATCTTGATTATCTTAAATGCCTTTTCCAATCAAAATTATTCTATAATTATATGAGTCTCTTCTCTTGTAGATAAATATTAGTTAAAATTTTGTAACTTTGCTAAAACCTGTGGATCCCCTGGCTGACAAAGTCCAATCCTTTTTGCCCTGTATTATTAATTCTCCCTTGCACTACATGTAACACTCAAGCCTCCTCTGAGCGTGTAGTTTTTGGGTTTTTTTTTTAGCTTTTTCTTCAAGAATTGGTGAGAAATATAGGGTAACAAGACGTCTACTCAGCCTAGCTGTTTCAGAAATGTTGGGCACAGTTCAGAAATTTTTGGTAGGATCATGTTTAACCGATGACAAGTGAAGTTCAGAGTCACACAATACTTCTCTGTGAGTTTCTTTTTAGGATTTGGGGCTGTGGAAACTGTATGCCTTTATAATATGTGAGCAAAAACCTTCTGTGCTTCTCAGGTATAGTATCCTTATTTTAAAATTGTTTTTCCTATGCAGCTGAGTTGTATTTAAATACACAGCGAATGAACTTATCTTCTAAAAAAGTGTTTGGGTACATAGCACTGACATTTTAAAACAAACATTATAACTGCTGCAGAACTGGGTAGTGTTTATGAATTCAGGGAACAGAAAAAGATGAAAGAGATGCTAACATTTCAATGCAGAGAAATTATGTGAATTTAATTTCTTCAAGAAGAAATGGAAAACAGTCTTTTGTCAGGACAATATTTGCTGCTTTTTCTCGTACAGGTAAATTATTAGATACGTGATACCAAGATCTAATGTGGTTTCTGAATATCCTGCGTCTTAATCATTTTTGTCATTAGTATCAGTGGAGCTTGATGTCAGGATAGACAACAATCAGTAAAGTAGATGCCACTGGTATGGAAAGAAGCACATCAAAAATATTATCATATTTTCAAGAAAAAACATGATCTCAGTAATGACTGAACTAACGTAAATCTGGAAAAAATAACCTGAATGAGCATATATATGTATAAGTCACCGCTGTTTGTCTTTTCAAATGTGTAAGCTGAAGGAAGGGAGCAAACATAAAACAGTGTCTGCAGAAGAATTATCTGGATTTGTGATACTCCTTAGAGAATTTTAGACTTGTATGTGAATGGATTACCTGGAGAAATGGATATAACATTTCCTATGTTGGATACAAGCTGGTACTAATACGTCAGAGAAAACAATATTCATCTTCCTCGAAAGACAAACACTTCTATATCTCAAGTGATAAAAGGCACTTCAAAGCAGACATAAACTAAGAAATATTCATGACACTTAATCTGTCATAATCTTTTAAGGCTGTACGTTAGAGCAGAGTGGGTGCTGTTTTATATTTATGATTTTACAGCACCATGTGTGGGCAAAAAATGCAGGATTTTACTTATTCAAAGTCATAGATGAATTTCCCAAATGTTACCGCCTGTCTTGCACATAACATTCATATTAGAGATGATGTGTCACAATAAAGTAAGTGGCATCCACAAAACAGTAAATCAATAGAGAACAAATTGCCAAAATTATTAGACAGTAGTCTTTTCCTTCAGCACCACGTCTGAGTTCACTGCTGCTCAGAATTACATGGTAAGGTAATTAGAACATGTTCAGGAAACTCTAAACCTTTTTTTGTTGCTTTGGTCTGCTAGGGCAGCTATTGACAGAAACCTGTGGGTCACTCTTGGGCAAGTCAGAAGTCTCCATTCGGGGCCAGTGCCTGTGCTGGGACTGTCTGGAGTCAGGCTTTACCAAACCTACAGTCTTCAATGCTCAGGTGTGGATGGCAGAAATTTCCCTATGGCAAAATTTTAGCAGTCCAAGCTGCTGAGTGGTCTGTGGGATAAGCTAGCAGAACCAAAGTTCCAGCTGGCCGTTACAGGTACATGACTGCATACAGCATTTCTGGTGAAGATATTTTTAGTTGATATGTTCCTGTGTTTTCTTACTGATAAATTTCCAGATATCAGTGTATGCATTTCCCCCTACCCCAGCATTGTAGTGGTGTTTTTAAAAGGGTGTTATGCTATGTTTTGCTGAATTATATTTAGATTTGTTTACTTGGACTTAGTAGTTGCCTATAATATGTGAAACTTCGTAGTCCCTGCTGTTGGTCCTCCAAACACAACCGAAAACATTAGTTCAAAGAATTCATCATTCAGATACTGTTTTTCTGTGCTAGCTCTATAATATGCCTTTCTTTGAGCCTTAAAACTCTGCCAAAATAAATCAGAAGCAGTATACTAAATTTAGGGGTTGGCCAATATTTTTTCCTTAGTATATGTTGCATATCAAGTTCTAATCTAATCAAGTTCTATCTACTCGTAAAATGGTAAACAAGTTTGCTGGAAGGATTTTTTTCATTTTCCTATAAGTAGATAAATTTTATGTCCATTGCTGCTATAGTGCCGGAACTATTTTGGACGATATTACACAACTATGCTTTGAATTCACAAGTTTACTTTCTAAATTTGACCTAATGGGTTTTACAGTTTCCACTGCATATTATATTACTTTTTGCAAAAACTTTGTTTTCCTTACTTAATAAATGACCACATTGTGGTATAATAGGAATCTCTACCATCTTCAAAAAAGCAGTTTGCATTCTCCCTTTGGAGGAATTTTTATGTGGCAGGGGTAGGAAAAAGGGATGTTCAATTGGGGGGGGAGGGCAGGAGGGGGAGGGGGGGAGCACAGGCGATGAATTTAAATTGAAGGACATTTCTGGATTCCTAGTTCTCTGGCTACTATATTGGTTGAAGCTGAATCACACTTACAGAAGCTTTCAGGATAGCTGTCTATTCTGTGAAGTAAGCTAAATGCTTCAGGTTTCACAGGAAAAAAAAATCTACTGCTTTTACATGCGCTTTTGGATTTGCTTCTGTGAGCCTTTCATATACTGAACTCCAGCTGATGTGGATGGAAATTCCACATATGGAGGGCCTGGAGAGTCAAGCCCCTTGCTTTTCACATTTTTCCCTCTCTTTCAAATATGCAGGAATGCAGGCATTGTACTGGTGTTTTATAAATTTTATGACTAGCTCCAGACTTCTCAGCAGCAAACACAAAACCCTATCTTCAACCCCCTATCCCTCGGGGATAAAGGCAGAATGATTTTTTTCTCAGTCTTAGGCCAGAAAAAATTTGACTATCTCATGAGAGATAATCAGCTGAGTGGTTTCTGGAAGAGGCAAGAGGAGACAGAGAGCCAGCCTGGGTCACTCATGGGGCAAGGGGCAGTGAAAGGTCAGTGGGTCCATGCCTTACTGTCTCCCTTTTCTTTTCTCCTCTTCACATCCTCCCTCAGCTACCACTCTGTCACCTTCTCAAACCCCTTAACTCTATGGTACCTGTAAAAAAAATTGTTACGAAATTTCTATAACTTGAGACACAGCAAGAAGTGTAAGGAAAGAAGTCATAACAAAAGCCATCTAATAATAAAACACAGATTTTTTTTTTTTCTTTTTTCTTCTTTTTTCTTAGTAGACCAGTGGCAGAATCTGTGGAACTGTATCAAAAGGAAAAAATAATACAGAGTCTAGTTTTGGGCTTTTTTTTTTTTTTGAATGATCATAAGAGGGTAAAATTGCAGGCGTTGAGAAAGGATGTTACCTTAAAATCTGTATTCAAAAAAAATTGAAGTTCTGATTTATAGTGCTGTATGTAGCAGTCATAAATCAATGCAATTGATGACTTGCACATCACTGAAGACAGGGACATTCTTTAATTTTAAAATTTTTGTCTAGATTATAATTTTCACTTTTTTTTCTCATACTGTTTAATGTCAAATTGTTTAGACAGTCAGTATACATGTCTCCTGTTCATTTTTATTAAGGTAAATGTTTTGCAATAATGCCTTTGTAAATGACATTTTGAGGAATTTCAAACAAAACCTGACCAGTATAATTTTTGTTTGTAGTTAATGCCTGCAATCTGTAAACCTGAAGTCTGTATGCTTGGCAGTGCCAGCAAAGAGTAAAATGTGCTCTGCTCCAGAGAGCATTTGATCTGCAGTGCCTCAGCTCTCAAGTGAATTGCAGTATGTAAGTCATCAGAGCTGACAAAATGTCTGTGAGGAAGGCTTTTCCTGATTCTACAAACATTTTCAAACTCTTTGGTCTTCCACAGAGGAGGGTGTCTAAGCAGGAAGATCGCTTCTCTGATGTGCATGCAGGTCTTGTCCTGCTGAGGGACTTCAACTACACCAGCATCTGCTGGAAAAGTAGCACAGCAATCTGGGGACTCCTGGAGTGGATGGGGGATAACTTACTAAGCCAAGTGATAGAAAAACATACCAGAGGAAATGCAGTACTAGGTACAATAGTCACCAACATAGGTGATCTAATCAGGGATGTCAATATTGGGAGTAGCAGGAGCTGCAGTGATCACACACTGATGGAGTTGGCAGTCTTGAGGAATATGGGTCAGGTAAGGAGTCAGATCTGGGCCCTCAACTTTAGGAGGCCAGACTTCCAGCTCTTCAGAGAGATTGTCAGTGGGACCCCCTGGGAAACGGCTCTTAGGGACAAGGGAGCAGAACAGAGCTGGCAGATCTTTAGGGAAGTCTTCCATAGAGCACAAGAGCTGGCAATCCTCAGGGGCAAGAAGATGGACAAGGAAACCAAGCAACAGCATCACTGAGTAGGGAGCTGCTGGTCAAACTAAAGGAAGATAAGCAAATGCACAGACAGAGGAAAAAAGGACAGACAGCCGGGGGAGGGCATAGACATGAACCACAATTATGCAGGGAGAGGGAGAGGAAGGCCAAAGCAAAATTGGTACTGAACATGTCAAGGGACACAAAGAATCACAAGGGCTTCTGCAAGTACATCAATCAGAAAAGCAAGTTCAAAGAAAAGGTGTACTGCATCTGATAAATAACACTGTGAACAAGTAACTGATCAGAAGAAGGCTGAGGTACACACTAACTTTTTGCCTGTTTTCAATGGCAGTTCTTTTCTTACATCTCTTGAGGGTATGGACAGCAGGATGGGACTGGGGTGTCAAAGTGCTCCCAATTGTAAGTAAATATCAGGTTCTTGACCACCTGAGCAACTTGAATTTGCACAAGTCTATGGGACCTGATGAGCCGCATCCCAGAGTTGTGAGGAAATCCACAGATGTAGTTGCCAAGCCAATTTCCATGATATTTGAAAAGTCATGGCAGTCAGGCAAAATCTCAGGGGACTGGAAAAAGAGAAATGTTGTACCCATCTTTACAAAGGGAAGAAAGGAGGGCCCTGGGAGCTACAGCCTTGTCAGCCTCCCCTCTGTGCCCGGGATGATCACAGAACAGAAGCTCTGCTAAGGCACGTGGAGGACAGGGAGGTGATTCAAGACAGCCATCATGGCTTCAGGAAGGGCAGGTCGTGTCTGACCAACCCATTGACTTTCTGTGATGGCGTGATTACATTAGTGGACAAAGGAAGAAATACAGATGCCATTTAAGTGGATTTGTGTAAAAGTCCTTTGACACAGTCCCCCACAACATCCTTCTCTCTAAACTGGAGAGCAATGGATTCAATAGGTCAGTAGATTAGGAATTGGTTGGATAATTGCATCCAGAGGGCAGTGATGATGTCTCAGAGTCCCAGTGGACATCAATGATAAGTGGTATCTCAGGGTCCATATTTAGACCAATGTTATTTAATATCCTCATTAATGACATAGACAGAAGGACTGGGTCTGAATTTGAACCCCCAAAATTTGCTGATGGCACCAAGCTGAGTGGTGCAGCTGACACACCTGAAGGACAGGATGCCATCCAGGGCGACCTGGACAAGCTCAAGAAGTGGGCCCATGGGAATCTCAGGATGCTTACCAAGACCAAGTGCAAGGTGCTGCACCTAGGTCAGGGCAAGCCCCAGTCTCAACACAGGCTGGGGATGAACAGATCAGAGCAGCCCTGCTGAGAAGGACTTGAGGTGCTGGTAAGTGAGAGGCTGGACATGACCCAGCAATGAGCACTCAGAGCCCAGAAAGCCAAATGTGTCCTGGGCTGCATCCAAAGCAGTGTGGGCAGCAGGGCCAGGGAGGGGATTCTGCCCCTCTGCTCTGCTCTGCTGAGACCCCACCTGCAGTGATCCATCAGCTCTGCGTTCCCAGAGGAAGGACATGGATTTGTTAGAGTGAGTCCACAGGAGGCCACCAAGTCGATCAGAGGGAAAGAGCACCTCTCCTGTGAGGGAAGAATTTTTCTCATTATTGGAGCTGATAGAATTGGAGTCACTCAGGCTGAAAAAGAGAAGGCTTTGGAATGAACTGATTGTGTCTGTCCAGTACTTGAAGAGAATTTACAGGAAAGATGAGACAGTACTGTAGTGACAGGACAAGGAGGAATGGGTTGAAATTGAAAGAGAGTAGGTTTAGGTTAGATATTAGGAAGAGAGTATTTACTGTGAAGGTGGTGAGGTGCTGGAACAAGTTGTCTGGGGAGCAGTTCTGGATGTGCCATCCTCAAAGTTGTTCAAGGCCGGGTTGGATGGGACTCTGAGCAAATAGGTCTAGTTCCAACCCCCTACAGCAAGGGGGTTGGAACTAGATGACCTTCAAGGTCCCCTCCCAACCCAAACCATTCTATGATTCTGTAACACTATCTATCTATGCTGAAGCCAAATCTCTATGTTGCGTGCCTTTGACTCTTGACTTTAATTAGGTTCATTTGAAGGGAAAATCTAGTGTATTGCATATTACAGAATTGATTAGCATGATTTTGCTAAGTAATGAGACTTCTAGTATCTGTTCTGTACTTACTTTGAGTAAGTTTGAAGAACATCTAAAGAAGTTCTTTCACTTCTATTGGTATGACTTCATGTGAGCACTTTTCTTATTTGTTTTTTTAAAAGCAAATTGAATTCAAGTGCCACCTGGTTAAAGACATGTAATTAGTAGTGCTATACTGAGAATCTGACGCAGTAATTTTTTCCCTGGCTACTGAGACGTTTCATGAACAAAAGCAAACAGCCTATGTTGAAAGGTTGGTAAAGTGGCACAGAGTACTTCTTCTCATTGTTATTCTCAGAAGCAATCTTTTAATTAGAAACACAGCTATTGATCTAACAATGCAATGAGAGGCATGTTAATAAATGCCAGAGCACCATGTGACGTTTGTGTTGCTCAGTGCTGCTTAGAAAGCAGCATCCACGTGAAACACAGGCTGCTCTGAGCACTGAAAATTGCCGTTGAAAATTGAATGCCCTCAGTGTTATTTTTGCTGTTCTCTCATCTCTCAGAGAAGGGGACATACATCATTTTCAGGGTGCTTCACCACCTCCTCTGGATTCTTGAATTCTTTGAAAAAAGGATGGGAGAAGAGAGCTCATTAAGGAGCCCATTATAGCAGTTTTAATGTCCATTTTGTAACTTGAACACCTTTGCTGTTTTCACCGGGGGAAACAAATGCACTGCTCTTATAGAGAAAACCACCTGAGCTAGCACAGCAGCTTGTGACTCATTTCAAACATCTGGGAGTAAATATCCCAGTTGAGTGAAATTAAATTAATATAGCTAATTTCACATTCCGGTGGTGGGGATGCTTTCTTCTACTGCTTGCTGTCTTTCAGCTCTCTAATCTGGAGAAGATCTCATTTTCACTCTGTGGCATCCCCTTGGCTCCCCAGGAAGAGCCAGATCTATTTCAGGGGGCTGGTGGACCTTGACTGCCAACATAGCCGGGGGTGCTCCTTTTTGCAGGGGTGAGTTTTTCTTTCTGTACAGCAGAATTCTGGGGATTCATTCTTGGCTGGTCTGTTAGTTTTTCTCCCTTACCTCCATTCCAAGTTGTTTCTGATACTGCTGCTCTGTCCCGTCTTTAACTTTTAGGCATAGCCTAAAGGGGCTGCTCTACTACTGGCCTCTCTGCAGCAGTCAGCTGCTAATCTGAGTACTAAGCCAGTCTATCACCATCATCAAATTCTTGCACTTTCCTCTGGCATACACTTCATATACCTGCATTTATGTGCCTGCATGCAGAGGTGCAGGATTAATCCCTGACTGGCTTCTAGTGTCTTGAGACCGTGTTGGGAATGGGTGAGTATAAGACAGACTGCAGTGACTTTATCATTCAAAATTTGTACAAATAAACTACTCCTTAAAAAACAGTGTTCATGCCTAAATGTGTGAGAAATGTGTATGACAGAGAGCATGCAATAACATCTCAGGGAGTCAGGGAGTTTCAACAGTAATTTCTACATAACAGTACAGCAAATACTGTAAAACTATAAAAGCAATCACCATAATCACTCCTTGCCACAACTCTGCCCCATTCTCTGGGCCCCTCACTGTCAATGAAGCATGTGGTTTCTTAGAGGCATACATTAAATATTCTGTCTGGGTTTAAACTGTTCTGCCCACAAAGTTTCATATGCAGGCTTGATGGCACTAAAAATACTGATGATTTGGTTTGCAGATTACTAGTTGTTGTGGTTGTAAACCTGTTGTCATGCAAATGTCTACATGATCCTGTTTGTGAAGGCTGCTACATTTTCATTTTCTCTGGGGCTGTCTTTCAAAGATGTTTATAACTGGAAATACTTAGCAGGAGTATCGAAAGCATATAAAGTCTGATCCTAATGCTGTTCAGTGGGTTTTCAGAAGAAAACCCACTGAACAGTTTAGTGGGTTTAGTTATCTCCTATACAGGCTTTTAGTCAGACAGGTCAGGTCAAAGTGAAAAACAAATTGGGCAAACACAGGCAACCTCCTCTTGACAAATCCACTTTTTGCAAAGTACTCCAATGAATATATATTTGCAAATCCTCTGGGTCAGAAAAAACACATTATTGACTACTTATGTAGCCTTATATCTTTGGCTTAGGACTTTTGGGGGAATTTGACTTAAAGCCTTTTTGGGAAATATGTCTTACTATATTCCCTGAAACAGTATGAGTTGCTCCAGTCATTATACAGGAAGGAGCAGGATAAATCACAGCCCGTGATGACACACGCACACATTGAGGGAGCATCTATTCATGGGTTTTCAAAAAAGCATCATGAGAAGTTTTTCGTTACACACGGCAGTTCAGAAGTCTTGTGATCTAGTGACTAGAAGCCAGTGACTGTGTGTCTAGTGCTGGAAAATCTGGCACTATTTATTCCAAGATGCATTTTTCTCTGGTTGCCAGCTACATGCAACTGAATCCTCTCTGTACTGCTTTACCTCTTGTGTTGTCTTGATGAGACCGGTGAGATCAAGAACAGATCAGTCAAAATTACCCAAACTGCTGTTTTCAGTTGATTATCCTTGACATAGTCTTATGTCTTGTTCTTACTTAGGATCAAAAAATGATTCTCTGAAATGCAATCAACCGTCTATGTTCTTGAACCACAGATTCATTTAGAAACACCACTTGAAAAATGCTTATTGTAATGGAAACAAAAAGAAATTATTAAGAGAGGGGAAATAAAAATATTTAAACTTTGTACAGAATATTATTAAGAAGCCAAATATCTAATGTTTGCTTAAACTCATAATTATTTCTCCCCTAATGAATCTTCACTTAAATTGCCAATAGCCTTGAACAACGTGTAAGATTTTTTGACGTGGAGTGCAGTAGCATATAAACTCTCTGCTGTGTGGTGCAGCCCAGTGTTTTGTGGAACAGTGGCAGTAGAGGCCCCATGTTACATAGTGATGCCATAGTGAAATGTTCGTACTCAGTGTTCCCCAGAAGAATAAAAGAAAACATACAATGAACAGAAGAAAAATATAGCTGGAAAAGGATGTCTTTTCCTCAAGTACTGAAACTCAGCTGCAGAGTTTGACTCTGCCCTTAACACCCACTCCATTCTTACTGGAATCACTAGTCTGATGGTCAGACCAGAGTGAACTGCTCGTTTTTATTATGTGGTAAAGTGTTCCTTTTTAACTCTTTTTAAAACATTAAAATGCATAAGGGAGCCTGAAGTCAGCCCTGTCTCTCACAATTTAAGTGGTGGAGCTACTGATAGATTCACAATTCAGGAGAGGGATATAAAAAGCCAAGACTGAGAAAATTCAAACCAGTACTGTAACTAGTGTTTTATAAAATGCTAAAATGCTATCCTTGGATTTCCTGAAGGAAGCTCTGGGTGCCCCTTAATAAGATAGGGAAAGAGGGTTCAAAATTATATCTTCATGTTACATAAAATTAACTAGTTTTATTTTATCCCACCACATCCAGTTACTATAGAGGATGGGATAGTATCTTTTACCTTCTTGGAAATTAAATAATAGGTAATCAATGTTGTTTAACTAAAGTAGCCATGAGCAGCATTTCTTCAAACACAAAGCTCATGACATGTGGGCATACTCTTAGAAGAATTTTCTTTATTTACCACTAAGTCAGTTAGGCAGAGAATGGTTGGATGATCATTGGTCAGGATTTCAATAAACTAGAGAATTTTCATGTAATTGTCTATACCATGCACCTCACTTGTCTGTATCTCATATTCTCACATATGAATATGGAAAATAATATATGCTTTTGAATCATGTGATGGTAACTATGCTAGTGGATAGACATGAATTGCAAAACCTCTGTTTACTGTCACTTACACTGAAGAAACTGGCTAACTTTGTCATTAGTTAGACACATGGCGCAGTGATCCCAACAAGTGCGCTATATTTGCCAGGCACGCCTCATTTGTATGTGGCAACTTTGTCACAGAGGTGGATGTCTTAGGAAGGGCTGCCCTACTGTGAGCATTACTGGGACTGTAGGATTAATGGCACACAGCTTGCTTCCCCACCTGCATTTTGAAGACTCCAAGCAAAGACTGCCTGTCAGTCAGTGGAAACAAGGCTCTGTTGGAAAGAAAGGCCTTAGAAATGTAAAGCCTAATGATTACAGATGGCACTGAAGGAAGTGTATCTATGACATGTAAAATTCATGGTGTTACAGCCACTGCTGCTGTGTGATACTACAAAACTGTGAATCACCAACCTTACCCATTGCTGTTGCATAGCATTTCGAGCAGTTTTCCTCTGCCCACCAGGTAAGAGGTTTTTAATTAGCGTATATATTTCCACCTACGTATAGATTTTAGAAAGCTGAGCCTTTTTGGTGTATTTCATACAGATAAAAAAATCTATATTGTAATAAACTTTATTAAGCATAAATTGTATATCTCTGCTAGAATGAAAGCTCTTATGTACTCTCTAGCTTCTTCCACCCACCTGCATTTGTTTTTGAATTGTTGATGGCGTCATAGGAAATTATTGGCAAGCTGACAGTATTCTGCAATGGAGTGAATGCTGTTTTCTCTCCCCATGTAGTGAAGATCTGTGCTCATAAATGTTTAAACATTACAACAAAAGAAACCAAACCGCTGTGTCTCAAAGGTACTATGCAGACCTATGTTCACAAAGGTACAATGCAGACCTACAATACAAATGTGGCGGTTCTGCTTTATCTTTTACTCTGAACTTTGACAGAAGAAGACAACGTACTTGGTCAAAGCCAGGAGGGAAGTTAGGACAAGGAAGAAGTAATATGTAGAAGTAAAATGTAAATCTTAACACATAAAAAATGATCTAAAACCACAGTAAGCAATTAGGATTGATTAGGTAATCTCATCCATAGTCTTTAGTGAGTTAGATACAGTTCTTTCTTATTATATCAAAAGCTTTTTTTCCAGAACAAAGGCTTCCAACCAGTAGCCCTCTTACACTTTCACAAAAGACACACTACAGCTCAAAAATATTTCATACCATGATGTTGTGCAGGCAAATAGAATTACAAACCTAAGTGGTCAGAACAACTGTTAATGTCAAAGATATATAAAAGCAAATTTTATAAATTAGGATTCAAATAAGAGAAAGAAGGTTAACACAAAACTGCATTAAGATAGCCCCATGAAAGTCTTTATAAGTCAAATACAGGAGACATTATGCATTGTATCACAAAGGAGTAGCTTTTGAAAATAAGTATGCATGGAATACAATACCCATTTCAGTGGATAAGGTGCTTAAATAAAACAAATGAAAAACTAGAAAACTATAATGATTGCTCTGAGAGGTTTTTTTTAAAGATATATATGAAGATATCTTTGTTATAGCTATGACTCCAGGCAAGATAGAAGATGTTGCAGAACTAAAGACCAATCTGTCATAGACTGTCAAGTGAGGTAGCTAAAAAGACACTGCAAAAAGATCTCAGAGAATTTGTGACATACGAAGATTGTGGGACTTGGAGCTTCTCTTGTACAGATAAAGGAAGTCCTTTCATTGTCTTACATTTCTCATAATTATTTTGATTAAGACCTGCATAATGCAATAAAATACCTGAAAAGAGTACATCCTCATGAGAATTCATCTGTTAGATAGACTTTGTGGTTAAAGCTCTGAATTACAGAAGGATTCAGAACTCAATCTTATCTGCTTTTCCCATGTAAAAATGTTAGCACAGTAGACTTTGACACACTGACTGTGTAAATAAATGATGGTTCTAAATAATCTGGTCTGAAATTCGGTTAGAAATCAATTGTTCCCTTATACACCAGCAAAGTTAATATAAATCAGAGCGCCACGGAACTACAGCATTTAACTTCTGACTTTGAGTAACCCCAGCCACAAAAGTCCTGTTTGCTCATCCATGCAGCACTATCTGCCATCCTCTCGTGGTGTTCTTTAATACATTTTGATAATATATATTGATCAGTTTGATGAAAACTGACAGAGAGGAAGTTCTTGTATGACTGAAGGATTTAGTTTTCCATGACTAAAACTGGTGATATTTATTTGCAAATACTCTTTGCATTGCTCAGAAATTTGTGTCTACTGCAACAGTAGATTTTCTTGACTGAAAAATCACATCATTCTCAGAGGGAAGGTTTAATTCTCTTAGTCTAGACAGTTTTCTTCAGTTCCTTGGTATATGCGTACATAGTGCCATGATGATCTTTATCTTCAACTACTACATGAAATGCTTTTATTTTTGAAATTCAGATTCTATGAGTCAATATTACATGATGAAACAAATTATAATGCAGATTAAATATAATAAGAACTGGGATTTTACTTTAATTTTCACCTGTTTTGGTTTTTCAAAGGCCCTGCTGAGTTCCTTTCCGTTATTCCTGATTTCTTTCTCAAAAAAGAAAAATATTAAGTGCCTTAAGATTCTATCATCTACTTACATGCCTGGCTCAGTACAAGCTAGTCAGATAAATCTACCAGACACAATCATTCCTTAAATGATTTTTAAAAGTTTTTCTGTGATGATTCAGTCCACATATGGATTTGAATTTTGAGTTGCCAACTGTCATGAATTCAAACTAGAAGGTCACCAGATCCTACCAGTTGTAAACCCAAGAAATAAAAATTATTTCATTTTTTCACCTGTTTTTCTGATAGTGAGAATATTTTCTGCCTTGCTTGAAAGGAAAATACTATCTGTCTTTTTTCACTGCTTCCTGAATTTCTACCATTTTGCAACTGTTTAATCCATCAAGTAGAAACTGCTGCTCTTTGCACAGTGAGCTGCAGTGCTGAGAAATTTAATATGGAACACGATAACCTCCTAGTTATTAACGTTATAATTTCTTCCAGTATTTTACTGATTGCTTAAAAGTACGTTTTTGCTACAACATAGTAGTGCATTCATAGTCACAATCATACACAGGTAGGAGCTGTTCTCTTTTCTTAAATATTTGCAAGAAACATAAACAAAAAACATATGTTTCAAATATTTGACTGAATACCTTTTTCCACTCCTATGTGTATGTTGCAGCCATTTGAGTACTCTGCTGTTTCAAAATCCTACCGTTTACTCTCATGATTTATAACATATTCTTTATCTTTAAAATGTGTCTTGTGCCCTAACCTGAAGGTTTTTTTTCCCTCAACACTGACCTTCATATCTACTCCATCTCTGTAATTGTCACAAGAACAATTCCAGCTTTCAAATATGTCATTAGGTGTCTTTGTGTTATAATCTTTGCTGTTTGTCTGCATTGCTAATCTTTATTAATCTAGCCAGCTTCGGGGTAAGCAGTCTGTGGCTTTTGCTTAGAAAAACACACTGTGACTGAGTGGGTGTTCCATCCATGGGGCATCTTCGCTATTGTTTTGATATTCAAAACCCTCTCACTGAGAAAGAAAGATTTCTCCAATGCTCAAATATCTTGCTGGCTCAACATTTCAAAGTATGCTTTGTGCTGTCCTGGCATTTTCATTAATTGCTAGCACAAGAGATGGGCCAAAACCTCTCCTTCCTCCACACCTCCTCTTGTGGAAACTTTGGAAAGCTGAATATAGACACAGAGCTGAGTACTGCAAATTGGCCAAACACCTCCACCTTAGGGGTTTTCCGAATCCTGGTCCAAAATGTACTTCCTAGCCTTATTTTTTGTCTCATTTCTTTGTAAGATTATTAAAACTTGCATATTCTTTCCTTCATCCTGTTTTGGAGTTTCACGTGATTTAGGTTCACTCATGGTGGCTTATGCCTGCTTATAGAATCTCCGTTTTGATAAGAAGAAAAGGGAAATGTAATTGAATCCCATTTGCATTACAAAAAGCCATATAAATAATTACCTATGCTTTACTTCCATAGAAGGAAAAATGAGACAAGACAAAAGCCTTCTAAATTTGAGATCCAAAGATGTTGAAAACCCTGTGAGGTTTTTTCATTTTGTTTGGGTTTGGTTTTATCAGTTAAGAAATTTATAACTCAACTGGCTTCCAGATACAAAAATATAAGCTCTGTTTCTGCAGTATTCAAAAGCAGTTATCATCTGCCCCAAGTGTTGCTGTGTAATCTCTCTAAAATCACAGGCTTGATAGTTTGGATAATGAGACTTCTCATTAATGACATGTGACCTCTTTGTATCTTCTGTCAGTATCTGTTTTCTGGTTAATTTTTGCAAACAGCATGCCTAGAAACTTTAATGAAAAACAAATCTCATATATTGATTTGACATCTGAAGTCAGGCCTATGATTCAAAAACAAAACAATGACTGTAAAACTGTTCATGGATTTTTAGGTAATTGACATAGAACAAGTCTCTTGCTTGCTTGAAGTTCATTGCAAGATCTGGATGTTCTGTAAGGCAATGGAAATGCTCTGCAATTAATGTAATTTTGTCATACATATTTAAATGAGATTTACTTTCATGTGATTTCTCATGGAACTTAAGCATCATATGGGTCCATATAGCTAAGGCTGCTAGTTTGCAACTTCAGAAATGTTCTGCTATTCTGTTCTCTGTTAATGCCTTCATGTAAAATCATGGGTAAATTACTTAATCTCACTTAATCTTACTGTACTTACAGTGCCCTGTGTGTAAAATAGGAACTGATTATTTTCTGTGTTTTGCGGGCGTCTCGAAAAGCAAGGCAAGTTAGGTTTTAGAGCAAGCTGAGATACAGCACTGGCTGGAAGGCAAAAGGCATGGAAAGAGTGGAGATAAATGAGGCTTCTTGAAAAAGCTTCTGAAAGTAGATTACAAAAGGAGCATACAGCAGCACAATAACACAGGAAACAATCTTGTGTGAAGAAATAAGCCTGAGAGAGAAATCATGTTGGAAGAATGATGTATAGGTGGTTGTCTTTCTCAACTGGAATTCTCTGTTGAAACAGGAGGAGGAAGTAATTTTGCATCTCCTGTTGCAGAATTTCCCTACTTTGTTGTTGTAATTTAGGTTCTCAAGCATGTCAGTTCAAGATGTTGGCTCACCCACTAAACCGCCACACCCTTACAATGAAAAAACGTGAACACATTGTTAAATTGTTGTGAAAAACCCTGCAGGAGTCTATAACTGTTTAGGCATTGTAGTGAAGTTTTGGTTTAGATTTTATTGCTGCCAAAGGTCTAGATCTATTATTGAAATACAACAGATATCATCATTCCTAAGGTAAATGGTAACAAACTAGCAAGGAAAGGCAAGTTCTCTATAGCTCATTACTTCAATAAGTACAGTTAAATTTCAAAAAATGAACAGTCCCCATATAGGAATTCACTCAATTTTTTTCCGTAATTCCCATGGAGGAAGCAACTGTTCAGCTTCAATATTGAAAGCTTAAAATGTTTCATGTGGAAGCATCTCATCAGTCTGGTATCTGCTCAGCCAGACAAAATGGATTAAGCAATGTTACATATCATCCCTTTCTTGAGACCTCGCCTCACATTAGATGTAAGTGTTGAACACAGAGAGATCACAGCTCACCTGTTCCAAAGTGACATCATTCCACTCCAGTGCTCATGGCAGCCAGTCCCTTGTAAAGGGCCTGACGAATCTGAATGCTGAACTATGTGTCTATTTCTCTGCTAGGTGTGAATAAGGAACTTCTTACTGCTCAAGCAGTACTGTTCCTCCTATCATACTTTTGAGTCTTATCTCAAGTTGGAGGTCTAGGTGCATCAGCATCTTAACCTTTGAGGAAAGTGCTTTCATAATCTCTCATCATGTATATTTAAATGAGCTGTACCTAGACACTCCAGAATATTATAGTCCTTATAACTTTCATTCTAGTTTTTTTCACAGCCTTGGAAGGCGCACAGAGACACACACATGTAAATGCAAATCCTGTCTGTATCTCCTTATGAAGCACTGGCTTTCTACCACTTCTCAGTTTCCATATTTGCACAAGCTTCCAGGTTCCCAGAAATAAATTCAGGCTTACAAGAGAAAAAAAAAATCTAAGAACAATTGGTAACTGAAAAAGTAGAAAAAAATTTAAACATTCTGGTTGCTGCAGACTTTATGACAAAAAAGAGGTCCAACTACCAGGAAGAGACAGGTGTCTTCTGAGTGACAATGGTAACATATTCTCACTAGGGAGATCAGCTCCAAAGCTGAGTTCACTCTTTCCTGCTATAAAGTATATTGATGTTAACAGCTTTTTTCTTCTTGCATGTGTGTTTTTCAAATTCAGTATTGTTAAATCTGTAAAGCTTAAAATACTGCTTCAGTCACCCACCTTGGCTTCTACTTCCATTTCATATAATCTGTAATAGGTAGATTACAGTGGCAATAACAAATTCTGTTTCTCTCAAACAGATGCAAACAGATTTAATTTAACACCTATCAGAGGTGAAGGAAAACTGGAATCAATAACCACTTCAGAAAGTGGAAGGTGTAATTTTCAGAACACAGAGTAGCAAGTATTTGTGCACTCTCCCTTGAGATGGTGAAGGGCATGTATTTGTAAGGTCAGGGTTTGGAGGTGACATATTTGCATATGTATACTCAGAAAGTGGTGCTGAATGCAATCCTAGATTCACCAATCTCCCGTACCAGTTTTTGCAAATTATTTTGAGTGTCTCAGGACTTCATCTGTAGCATTAAAGTTTTGCTAAAAACAACCTCTGTCTTACTGGGGAAACAACAGTGCTGGGAACATTAGGCACCATCCGCATTGGCTAACTTATCTCTTAAAGTTTCAGTTATTACTTCTGCTGCAGATAGCAGTTTTTTATTGCTCTGAATTCTTGTATTCACTTGGGGTAAATGACAGAGAAAATCTGGACATGAACAGTTTTTGCACTCTTCAGGCAAGGTTACTTTGTTTAGAGCATATTTTCCTTTGTAGTGTAGGCTTTATTTTTTATATATATATGTGCATCCAAAGAAGAAATACCACACTCCATACTCCCAAACTAGTGTTCCATATATGGAATGAAATTTCAGCAAGACAAATAAATTAACTCCATACGAACACATATATGCTGTATAATAAAGTCCTGGACCTAAACAGCAGGATATGGACATGTTCAGCTCCAGAACCCTTTCAGGTACTTGATGCCTTAATTTTTCAGCAAATCTACGCTTCTTTCTAAGATTTTTTTTTCTTTTTTTTTTTTTTTTCTGGTTAGGAATAATTCAAATGAGCCTTTAGGTATATGCAATACTGCTCTTCAGAAATTGGCAGATATTGGGCACGACTGCTCATTAAAGCTATATGCAAGAATTTGAGTAGACCTTTCCCTTGGACTTGATTCATGTGAGTTTCCATTCCCTGAATTTCACTTTGATTTCTAAGTTCAACTATGTGCAGAAAACTGAAAGCCAAACTGTTGGAAGAATGTGGTTTTTTATTTATAGTGGGTTTTATTAAGAATATTTATGTAGTTTCATGAAATAGTACACGGTTTGCATGAGTTCGTTGTGAAAACAAAATTCAAGCTGCATTTTAGACTCTGATCTAAATTTTAAATGTGCAACAAAGTATCAGTCCTGGTGAATTTCATGCATATTGTAATGCTATTATGAATATTGTGTTGCTGTGCTAGTGATTAAACACATATCTTGAATAAACAAAGCGCTATAAAGCTAAGTCACCTTTTTAATCTTGCAGACTACATAATTTTGTGGCATTACTGTAAGACATTCAACTCACTACCAGAAAGAAGTCGAAGTTCTGGAGCACATGCGAAAAAGAGCAAGGGAGCTGGTGAAGAGTATGGAGCAGAAGTCCTGTGAGGAGCAGCTGAGGGAGCTGGGGGTATTTAGCCTGGAGAAAAGGAAGCTGAGGGGAGACCTTATCACTGTCTACAACTTCGAGTTGGTGGTCAGTCACTTCTCCCGAGAAACAAGTGGTAGGAGAAGAAACAACCTCAAGCTGAAACAGCAGATGTTTAGGTTGGATATTGGGAACTGAGGTGGTTGTCAGGCTGTCCAGGGAAGTGGTTGAGTCACCATTTCTGGCGGTATTTAAAAGATGTGTAGATGTGGTGCTTAGGGGTGTGGTTTGTTGGTGGAATTGTTGGTTGCAGTGTTAAAGTAACATTTGGACTTGGTGATCTTAAAGGTTTTGTCCAACCTAACGATCCAACCTATGATTCTATTGTATAATAAACTCCTGTCTCCCACCATCATTCTTCATGCAACATTCCCATCAGCTGTGATGGAGTTCCATGATCAGAACACTGGCAGAATACACTGAATATAAATATAATTCAAAAAATATTACTTCATCTTAGATGATATAGTTGTCTATTGAGCTTTCTGTACTGATAAGAAGAATATCCTGTACTTCCTTTTAAAAAGGCCACATTTTCCAAAGTTGAACAAGAACCAGAATGAGGCATTCAGAAATGGGTTTATGTAATGTTAGTGCAACATCTCCAGTTTAAAGTCAGACTAAGAGAAAGAAAGAAAAAAAAAAACAAACCACACAACAAAAAAACCAAACACATGGTTATGAAAACATCTTTGTCAGTCGTTCTATCCATTTTAAGTCATGTAATCATAATTGCAGCAGTTTTTTTCTTAAAAATAAAGCAGTCATGATTCATCTATTCAATATTACAAATCTTGCTGTTAACATTTAAAAGTTTGTCTTGAGAATTTCATTTACAGGAATTCCAGGAACTACTGTAAGTACTTCTCCAATTACGTTAGTCTTTTAGAAAAGGAAAAGAGTATGGAGGGAAACACACAACAATAGCTAGGAGATGTATGGACAAAATCTTTTTGTGCAGCTCTTGGTGTGCGTGTTGACACTGCTGGTGAAGCAAAAGATATGAAGGCTTTGCTTTGGGGGGATAATGATGATATTTGTAAAAGGTACACCATATTTTTAGTAGATTTATATGTTTAGTTTTCTGAGTTTTCAAGGCCAATAGGAGAAGTCATAATTTCTCTGTTGATGTCAACCTATGGTCGCTTCCTCACTTCTGATGGTGCAAAGCGATCCATCCCTCTCCTTTCTTCCACGAAAAGGTCACTGAAGTTGCTATAGAGATACATAAAGATGTACTAGAGGAATCTTAGAGCCTGTTTCAGACCTTTTCTTATCCCTGCAATGTTCAGTTCATCTACTGCATTTTACGTCATAGCCCCTTCCTACTGAGCCTTTTCAGTCTTTCTGGCCCTGCTTCCTTGCTTGCCAATTCCAAAGGTACCCAACCAGATGACTGCTGCACAGTGAAGGCTGAAATTTGTTTCTCCCACTATTCCTGATTACTTTCATTTCTTATTTTAAATTTCTTCTTCAGCCTCATTTCCTAAAGCCCATCACCATCCAGTTGATATCTTTCTTATTTTGGCTTTCAGATATCTTCAGTGTTTATGTTTATGTTTCTGTTCCTGTTATACAAAGCCAGACACTCCTATCCTCCTATCTGACTTCTTAACATCTGTGACTCCTTTTTATTTTTCCACCCAGCTCCTTTTCTTTTATGAAATCTGTATCACTCTCCATCTGTTCATCCAGCTTTTCCTCCAGGCTGGTTTTAATTTCTACCAATGTGCGGTTCTCTTAAACAGTCTGTGGTCTACCCTTGCTCCTTTTTCCTTTCTGTCTCCAGTCCTGGCCCTTGGCAGAGTTTCCTTTTCCTTTGCTAGCTTCTGACTTCAGTCATTTTAAGACTCATGGCTAGCGTACTATTCTCCACCCCTAACACATATATACCTTTACTTTGCTCCATTATCTGAGCTTGCTGACGTGCCAGAATCACGACTTTACTGGGCTTTCTATATGCCCATCTGGACATGATGTGCCCTACAGCACCAAAATGTTGCAACTGCAAGGCATACAGCTCAGCCCAATGTGGGAGAATGCCTACTGCTTTTAGAAAGTTTTTGGATCCAGTTCACAATTTCTCCTTCAGAAAACAAAATAGACAGTAAAAAAAAATAAATTAAAAACTCAAAAATATGCTGGAGAATTCAGGCGATGCAGGAGCATAGGCAGGCAAACTAAATGATCTCTGAACAGACTGAGAGCAGTTATTTGAAATTCCTCTCTGTCAAATTAATACTTAAAAGGCAGAGTTCCCACCTTTCCTGAGGTGTGTGTCTTTGCCTTTCTGTGCAAAATTCTTCCCCCAGTAATCTCACTTTCCTTCCAATGCAGAATAGGTTAGATTTTTAAATTTCCTCCCAAAATAAAAATGTAGTTACAAAAAGACTGACACCCAGTTCCGTTGAAAACATTTTTGCTACACGATTTTAAAGCAGAGTCAGATCTCTCTATTGCTGAGCAAACGGTGTAAAAGAGAGCACTTTTCTGCAAAGAATACAAGCCTTTAGAAAACTGTGCATTCTCCCTGGAGGATGTAAGCATTTTCCTATTGGTGCTTTTTATGGCATACGTTAAGTATTGACACAGATTAAGTTTCCCTCCTGTCTGGAACAATGCACGCTCAGGAGAGCTACTGACCTAGGAATAAGCGTGAAGGGCTCAAGGCAAGTGGTGAAGCGGAGCTCCGGGAGCTGCAGGCAGAGCACTCCGTTCCGCTCTGCCACTCTGCCTCTCTCCTCCTACTACTCCTCCTCTCCCGCTCTCTTTTTCCTTCCCCTCTGTCTTCAGCTGCTACGCTTTCCCCAGACCTCTTGGCTTTGTTGTGCTGCACGTCTGAATAGCAGGAGAGGGATTGGCTAAACGCCGGCTCAGGGAGCGCTTCCCCGCAGCTCACGCCAGCGCACCCACGCACGCCTGGGCCAGGAGCTGTGAGCGCGGCTGATGGAGGCGGAGAAGCGGCGCTGAAGGCTTGCACCAGCGCTGGATGTGACAGCAGCCAGCCCAGCGCTTCGCAGCTCGCGCGTGTCCGACCGCAGGTCCGGCACCGGCCCGACCATGGAGTGCTGCCGCTGGATAACCGCTGGCACCCTGCTTCTAGCTTCCCTCATCCTGGTAAATGCCATTCCTTTCCTAAAATTTGTACCGCCTGTAGCTGATACTGTGTCTGTGTGCATATATGCGGGTGGGTATGTTTTTAATCTCTTAAGATCGCAGCTGGAGAGCGTTTATTTCGAACAAGTCAAGAAAGTTTTATCCTCTCTACAACACTGCAGACTAAGAGGCATGATATTGTGGGTTGCTGCAGGTAGAACCAAGAAGTTGATGTTGGCATCAGCTTTCTAAACTTGGAAAGCAATGACCTGTGAATGGTGATTTAACTGCTTGGGATTCAGAGAGGAGCTGTTTCTCAGCTCTTTAAATCAAACTATATCACGCTGTAATGTTCCTGGAATTTTCTTCCTTAAAAAAAAAAAAAAGAAAAGAAAAATATATTTTAGTTTTACACTTGCAGAGAAAACAGGTACAGCATGTACTGAACTTTCTCCTGGAACCAGTTTAAATAAGCTCCCGTTATTTCTGTACCTCATTACAGAGTCAAGTTTATACCAACCTTTGAAAAGACACATTCTGTGATGTCTGGTATACTTCAGGGCAGTAAACTTGATCATTGCTATATTATTTTCTTGCATACTTCCCCTGATTATCCTGACAGGATGCTTACAGCTGAGAGATGTACCTATGCTGTTTGATCGACATTATATGTTCCGTTTTGACTGATACTTAATTTTATGACTGGTATGCTGGCAATCAGAAAATCTGCAGAAAGGATATTAATATACATACACTTTTGATACCAGTGTCATCTCGGCATATGTATGTTGCCCTTTTCTTATGATTTGATTGAATGCAGTAGTTCAAACAGCAAAGCAGCTTTTAGAAATACATTAATTTTATAGCAGCTTCCCTCTTCTTATTTATCTGTGTCAACCAATCTATAATAATCATTGTAAACTAATCTTAACACAATTTTTAGTAGCCACGTGGAGAACCAAACATTAGGATAACCCTGTTCAACATGCTTATTTTAAATGATTGCATTCTTTAAAAAAGAAAAAAAAGTAATAGCTTTTGGGATATAGAGTCTCTAAATACTATTTGAGCACTAGAAATAAGAGTGCTATCTGGTCTAATCTAAAAGTCTTACTTTGTTTAAAAGTCTATTTTCCATTTATAATACTGAATTGACACAAAAGGCATAAAGTCAGCCTAGATTCTCTTTCATTTATGAAAATGAGATGTTTATTACCTGAAATAAGTCAGTAATGACTGAGACAATCCTGCAGGACTAATTTAAGGAAGATCAGTAGGAGATATGACTCAACAAGAATGTGTAAAGACTGTAGGATTTGGCCCCATGTTAAGCTTGTACTCATAATATTTGTCCATCACTCTGCTGCTTGTGAATTAAGTTCTCAGTCCCTGATTCATGAAAATAAATAATGCATTCTTTTGCCAACTATTATGCATTATATTCCACGTTATACTAGTTTTGATTTGTATGACTTACCCTGCCTCAAGAGATTTCCCCCCACTTCCCACCAAATCTCTTTGTACCTTAAGAGTAGTGATGTGAAGCAAGTTTAATTTTCTTTTTTGAATCAGACTATTCTTTTGCTCCTTCTATAGTTCAGAAAATCTCTCACTTGCTTTCAGCAGGAGATTAGGTAAACATTCCAGTATTTGACTTACAGCTTGGCTAGAGATAGGGGTAAGTTGTAGAATACCTTGGTATACTCATTCCTACTGTAGTTTATTGCAACATGAGTTCACCAAAGGAATGGTAGAAAACTCATAGATGTTTTTTGAGAGAAAAACAAGGAGTCATTAAATCAGGCTGTGAGCTGGCTGTTAGCATCCTAGATGTTAGCCTTTAGCCAAGTAGACAGAATGAGTTTGAAATCTGACAATCAATGTTTGGATTTACATGTATCACCTTGTATCTCTTCTAAAGGCCTTATCTTTCCCACAATAACCAACACCAGGAGCTTCTTGTCACGTGGCACTCTAGCAACAGCAGCAAAAGTTCACAGTTGTAAGCACCAAGGTTACTCAATAAATGCTTACAGGATTGGTCTTAGAATAATTTTTCACAGGTTTCCTAAATTTCCAGTATGACACAATAGAGCAAAGTAGCACCTAAATTCTTCATTTAGCATCCTCACCTCTGCAAGGAGGTTGCACAGCCCAGGCACTGTACAGCCTGTGTATGTGTGATGCAAAGGCAATTGAGCCTTAGCAGCCTCACAGGCTGTGACAAGTCCAGAGGCAACACAGCAATAACCCCTCCTCCTTCTCTCACTAGCATCTGCCTGGAGCAATGTAGTAGTGAGCGCAGCTCACTACTGCATTTGGGTTCTTAACCTTATTCAGAAGAAATTGTATTCATTTTCAGTTGAGTGGCACTAGAGTAAGGTCATTGGGAGTCCCTATTTGTGTGTGCATTCTGTTAACTGTCCTAAAACTTGCTCCATACTCAGAGAACCAGTTTCTCTAGCATTTATGTGGACTAAGTATTTTCGTGGCTACTCTTAGAATCTGACCCATAGCACTAAGGTGCTTGTCTTGAAAAAGTAGTATGAAAAGGCAGTTTCTCTTTCCAGAGAAAGACCTGATATTTGTAGAGTTTTGCTTATTGCTCCATGAACTTTTCATGCTGAGGAAATACTACTTTCAAGAGCAACAAAAGAAAGCAGGCATTTAGTTCCAGAGATTTTCCTTTATGTTAGTTTAAAAATAAAAGCCTAACACAAGCCATTGTCTAACTCAAAGGAATGTGGCCAAAACCATAACCAGCCATGAGCTCAGCTGAACTAGAAGTCAAATCACGTCATGTCAGAAGGACATTCAAACACATTTGCATTTGTTATTTGCATCTTTTCAGCAGCATTTTTTAGCTCTTTGTTGCTGTTGTGGTACTTACAGAAGTAACACTAGGGACTGTAATAAAGTACATGTGTTTTTCTGCAGGATTTCTTTCTTTTGCTGTGCTAATTTGTACATGGAAAATAGTCAAATACAATAGTCCATTCCTTCCAGGCTCTTTGGCATTACACTCCCCTATTATCTAACTGGTCTGTCTTGGATGACCACAAGTGTAATTAGCCAGTGAAATGAATATGTTTCTTGTTTACATCTGAATGTGTAAAGCTTGACGGTTTTTCCTTTCATACGTAGATAGGTCTACCTACTGCTGTGTCAGCTCGTCTGTCTCTAAAATTGTAGGTATATTAAATGGATTTTTTTCCAGTATGAGGTCCAAAGAACACAAATATATTTTCATGCTGGATCGTGTATACCTACAGAGTAGCATTCGCTCACATTGTTTGGGTGAGGATGAACTGAAATGAAGAGTTCAGCTATACAAAACTGAGATTTATTTATGTTACAAAGTGAAAATATCTCACCATTGTGGTTTGTGACCCATGCTGCCATACTTAAGATATGTCATGTCTATAAAAAAAAACCCATTTCTTATAGGGAGGACTAGATGCTACTAATTTCTTCCTATATTACTCTAGAATTCTGTATTGGGACATATTTTACTAACCTCTTCCTTCAGATTCTTGAAGTATAAAACATTTCTTTTTCTACTGGGTGCAGAAGCTTGCACGAGCTAAACTAAGGTTGTGTGATGAAATTTTTTTTTGTTTGGGATTTTAGTGAAAAGAAGTCAGCACTTAATGTAGGCTGTTGAGCTACTGGTCTGCTTCTCTGACCAGTGTCACTAAAGTTTAACATGTTCTTTTAATTACTTTGCTAGATTCGTAGGGCTGCAAAAGGGTAATAAAAGAAGGTATGACATAGAACTGTTCAGAGTCTGAAGATAGGAATGTGGTCACCTGTAGTCATGAATCTGTCAGCTGGACAGCCTTCAATGCCCAGAAGGTTCATGAGTCAATGTAAAGTCTGAGAAGGTCAATGACCAGGCAAATAAATCTTCAGAAGAGGAGTATCAATCCCTGCATGACTAAATTTTCACTGAAGCAAATACAATCTTAATCCCTTATTACTGTGTCATTAGGTGTCCAAATAAAACCTCATGGTTTCTGTTGTATTTCATTAGGTGTCCAAATAAAACCTCATGGTTTCTGTTGTATTGTCAAATCTGCAGACAGCAGTATTGCTTCTATTGCTTTTCTGTAGCTATTTTCTTAACCTTGTAAGAAAACTCAGAATTGTATGAGCAACAATTACATGGGGGGAAAATGGGAAATTGCAGTCTGAGGAAGAAAAAAGAATGGTAAGATCATCCTTATGGAAACAATTAAAAAGCTAAAAGTATTGAAAGAAAAAAAGGAAAGCATACCAACCACCAGGTGCTATAATAACATGATGGGGAACAGGAAAAAGAAAAATAAATTATTTGTCTCAGCCCAAGCCAAGGACTGTTCTAAAATAAGCCTTCTCATATGGTGGACAACAAAAAATCCAAAAATTGACATGAAGTGTTTATTTCATCAGAATATTGTACTTGGGTCTGAACCACAACTTCTTCCTAACTCTTTTACAGGAATGGCTAATTTTTGCTGTGGGCTTCTCCATCTTTTTGCATCACCTTATGGACAGCAGGCTTGTCTTAATAGATGGCTGACCAGTTTTGCATACCCAAGGTGTTACAATGTGCTCTAACTCTTAGACGTATGTTTAGGCAAAATGGGGGAAGTAAGCAAGAGACATACTTTTAGTGGAGTAGGATCTTCTCATAGGCCTGTTAACCCTGCGTAGTACTGAACAGAGACCAATAAAAGTCAAAGCTTAGTAAAATCTGATCACTTAGATGTCCTTCTATCTCGGGGAATGAAAATCGTTTCATCAAAGGTCTGAGATTTTCCATCATCCACCTTTTAAGCACCTTTTAAATTCTTTTTTAGAATTTCATTCCATGTATGACCACCTTTTTTTTTCTGTAATAACTGAACTTTTTCAGACTTCTTATAAAAGTAGCTGAAGTTGGGTCAAATTGGAAGCATTGTGCATATTTGTGAGATTTAATTTTCTTGCAAAGCCAGAATATGTAGGAGTCTTAGTAGTTTCACCATCTGAGAACTTCTTGGTGACTGCTTATAGGGGCAGTCCTAGCTGTGCAGAGAAATAAGTGGTCTATCCAGTGATTCTACTGTACATTAATTTTCACATTGTTTCCACTTTAATCTTCACTGCCTGTATGAAATCTCTTCCAAAGCTTCAACCTTTAAAATTTCTTCTTTTCAGGGACTTCTCACAGAAGTTCAGCAGAGAGGGTGTCAGGGTAGAGGGAAGGGTTGTGTGATAATGTAAGATACCCTGAAATAAATTCCAAGAGTCCTCAAGAAATGAGACAGGAAATTATATGCAACTTATAATAAATTCAAACTGTTGCATAAAATAAATATATTCATTTTGTTTCTATATGAATATACTGAGTGAGTGTTGAATTTCCCCTTCTAGTTTTGTTGGATATAATCTCAATCCCCGTTTGAAGTTTGCTAGTGTGTTGTTCACATTCTGCGCTGTATCAACAGAGCCAGATATGAAAGGAAATAAAGGAAGTAATACGGTCTCCTACTGTTTTGATGCTGGCATCAGATGGGTGAATTATTTATTTATTTACTTAATGGTTTATTGAAATCCTGTATTTATTTCAGTCTGAATTGTTAAAAGCATTAGTTGCTCAGGGTGAACATAATGGCCCTTAACAAGCCTAGGGCTGTCTTCTTTTATTGTAAATGTCTTTTGTATATGACATTTTCATACTTCCTGTAACCTTTTAAAAGACAGAGGATTTTCACGTTCCTATGGTATGTCTAATATGTCCCTTAAAGGTTTTTAAAACATCTTCCATGTTTTAAAAATGGAAGGTCTGAATTAGCTGAAGGGGAGAGGGAAGTATTGTAAAAGAAATATGTGAAACAAAATACTTGATTTGCTGTGGGTTTAATTGTGAAATTCTACCCCTCCACGCTTTAGCAGTCTTATCATTTTCCAATGGGCTCATCCACCCATCAGTGCTGGTAAGCACCAGGTCAAGAGGGAGTGTCTTATCACCTTACTAGAGCTGAAGACATAGAGAGAAATGCATATCCTTTCTGTGTAGCAAACTGGTTCAAAATGTGGGTATGTCATTTCTGTTATTTAGGTACAGCAAGGGAAAAATGTATTTTCATCCCAAGGGATTAGAGGGCAGCATGAGAGGAGTAGCAGCAGCTACAGTGACACTGTTACAGTGTTTAGCCACTTCCATGTTGGCAGTTCAGCGTAAATTCATGGGGAAAAAAAATACCAAACAGCTAGTCCTTCCTTCCTGCCTTCTTTCCTGTCTTCCTGCCTGCCTTCCTCCCTCCCTGCCTTTCTTCCTGCCTTCTGATTGCGTGCCTTCCTGCGTCCCTATTTTTTACATAAATATTTCCCTTTTGGTTTTCATGCCTCCACCAAGGCTTAATGTTTAATCTCTTTATATGGACCCTTCATGTTGAAATAAACGCAAACGCATCTCCTTGATGTAACTGAGGGAAATGGCAGACCATCAGGAGAAGAACAGGAGTCTTCAATTGTTTTGAACAAAGCTCATAATTGTGGATGTTGTCTGAAATTGCACAAGTCTTTGAGAAGTTCTCTTCCCTTGTCTGAAACGCCTCCTGACCAGAGTGTCATCTGTCCGTTGCAACCTATGTCACCTTGTCTCAGTGCTGTGATCTGCTCCAGAGGAGGCTGGGCTGTCCTGGGTCTGAGCAAAATCTATGCTGATCAAAATCTATGCAGATGCAACAATGTCTTCTAGCTTAGACTTTCAGAACCAGGGTTTCTAAACCCAGATGAAATGGTGTTTTGTGAAGGGACACACTGTGGGATGTTGTGTTCTCTACAGAGGGTTGGGTTAGGTTAGAAGGGTGAATATGTGAAGATTAAGGTTAGTTTACTGAAAAGGAAAATGGCCAATATAGATTTCTTCAATGTAAATGTCTTCCTCCTTGGGAGACACAGTAGAGTTTTCAGTGTCATGTGTAAAATGGCCTTTTCTTGAAGTTGTTGAGCACAGCACAGCCAGCACATACTTTCCTTTCTCACCACTTAGAAAACACTTGGCATGCAATAGACCTCATCACAGGTTACAATTTTACTTTTCTCTCATCTCCTTTCTGTGTGCATTGTGTGCTTTTTCCCTGCCCACAGTTCTTGCTACGTGGTAGACAAACCCAAAGTCCTAGAGTGCAAGATGCACTTTTGAACCCATGCTGTTGGGTGGGTTCCAAATTCTGAAAAATGATTTCACCTATGCTGCATCTGAACCAGTCCTAGCCTTAAAAACCCTGAGTCAATAAGGCGACAAGTCTGAGGCTAAGCCAGCTTGGACTTGCTCTGTATTGGATTATCCATGCCTGGTGTTTCCACCAGCACGGCAGGATTTAAATACAACAAAATGTTGTAACTTCAGTCTTTGAGAGCAAGAAAGAAAACTTTTGCATTCACATTGCCCTCCTGGTGCGTTTTTTCATATGGGTAAAGAGGAGTGAGAGATAGGACTGATCTGAGGTTTATAAGGCACTGTTATAAAATGTTACATAGAGCTCAGTGTGCACACGTTGGAGTGATGTGGTGTCAGCTCCATCCTCTGCCAGCAACCCCCTTCCCCGCCCCTCCATCTGGCTGCTGCCCTTCTATGAGAAGAAATGAGCTCACATTTGGCACATTTCTCTTGGGATACAACTTCCAGTCTAGGTTTAGGAATGGCTGTTTAGCTGTTAATGTTCTGAGATGGCTATTAATCGATTCCTCTCTGTGTTGCTGACACTGGAAGCTGTGTCCTCCCATATACACACCACAGCTATATGGTTTGCTTCAGGGCATTGGGAATTCCTTGGAACTGTGAGGACAGCACTGGCAATGTTCTTATCTTTCTGAGATGAATTGATGTGTGGAGATACAGATGTAAGAGGGTACAGCTGTGTACAACATTGAGACTACAGACACAGTGCTTTCAGGAGTTCAGTGTGACACTTTATCCTATTACTTGTGCAATAGCCATATCGGGTCATGGTTAGGAAGGGACATGAGGTTATTGCCCTCTCAATAAACCTTTGCTTTCCTGTGCAGAGGAAAATATATTATAATTTATCATTTTCTATCTCCTTAGTAATGAGTCAATCTTGCTGTTAAGAATAAGAGAAGACAAAAAGAAACACAGCCTGAAAATGACTAACACAAAAAAATTTTACTAATGTTCCGGAACATTAGTAGCTAGCTGTATGTGTATCAGGTGTTTTCCTTTAGGGTAAGGAGAAATCCACCTATTAGTCTTTCCCTTTGTTCACAGGAGCAGAATAAGCAGTGGGAGTATAGGAGTATCTTGGTGAGATTTCCTCTTCAATCCTCATCAAGATGTCTTCTGTTTCTTTTAAGTGATGGAATATTTGGGGCAAGAAGAAATGTTAAATTAAAAACAATCCAGAAAGAATTTGGGATTTTTTTATTCCTTTTTAAGAGACTGAAATAATAAATCCTGGCCCATTTATCTGCACTAGAAAAATCTGAGCATAATTACCCAAAGTTCAGAATACATGCTCACACGCCTGTGCTTCTGTGCCAGTGCCTTCCTTGGGGTTTGGAGACACTCAGATCAAGGTTTCCCTGTGCCAGGGATTTTCCATAGGAAATACTCTCTTGATCCCCTCAGAAGCCTTTTGCTTTGACTTGCAAGTAAAAAGGAGGCAGAAATTCCTAAGTTAATTTCCAAGACTGTGAAGCCTGGGGCAGTTGGGATGTTACTGTTCAGCTCGCAGTTGCATTCCCTGTAGAAGGGAGCCACCAGGCTCTAGGGAGCTGGGGAGTCAGTGTTTGAGGAATAGCTGCTTTCACCTTAAGATGTCTGATACTCATTGCAGCTGCTTTTCTTTCCAGGTTGTTTGCCAGAGAATACAGTGTTGTAGGAGTATTTTGAACAGTTCTGTAGGCATCCTTTTGATCTGGCCATAAGGAACAGCATGCAGTGGTTTGTGGCAGCAATGACACTTGCAGTCACTCAGCATCTCAGGCACGGTAAACAGCTCAGGCAGATTGGGTACAGGGGCATTTTCTCTTTTCGTCTTTTAACTTCTGTGAGAGCAGTACTTCCATTACTTTGGCAAGTCTGTCAGGTAGGCAGGATTTTTTGGTTTGTGTGGTCCTTCTGGAGACTGGCTGAGTGGCAGGTGTGGTGGCAGAAGTCCCTTTTTGCTTTTACTTGGGATACAATACAGACAAGTCAATGGGAAGACAAGCTATTTACCGTATCAGCTAAACACTGTTCATCTGTCCTGACCCTAAATCTGACCTTTGGGAAAAGAAAATAGGTTGTAGTCATTGGTTGCTAAGGCTGACTTGGGGACCTCTGGTTTCATGAGATGCATGAAATGGAAAGTTACCTGCTTGGAACTGAAGAACTATTGCCATGGGAAATCCTAGTGCTTCCAGGGAATCATGCTCCTCAGAAGGATGAGGCTTAATTTTGTGAGCCCTTTTTTCAGTATGGTAATTATTTTGGAAGTATTCTGGAAGAGTAGATGCGCTTTGGTCACATAGCACCATTTAAAATTATGTGCAACTCTTTGCCTGAAAGGATTAAATATTTTCTTTTTGTGCATTGCAAACTTGATATGTCAGAGTATTTTACGTTTTCAATATATTAACTTTGAAAAGTTGCAACAGTTAGTCAGAAATGTCTTGCATGTTAACATTTTTTCTGATGGCAATTACCAATATCAATTCAACTGGCTATGAATTTGTTCTGCCTTGCCTTTTTTCAAAAGCCAGAGATTTCCAAACAGTTTCCCACGTGGGCTTTAATCCAGTTTTTAACTTGGATGGAATACAATAAAAATACATAACTTTTCACAAATGAAATCTTATAAACCATAGTTTTGAAATACATGGTTTTTATAAAGAGTTGAGGTCACTGGCCTTGTCCCCTGCTGTTACACACCTAGAGAAGTGCTGATAGCAGTTTCTTCCTGCTTCGCTGCAGACAGCATTTCAGTATTGTGTGAACTATATATTTAATCTCAGTGACAAACTAACATCAAAGGATGCTCAAGGATTACTCAAAGAAGCATGTGCAGCTTGGCAAGAATTCGTATAGGGATGCATTAAAACTTATCTGAAAAGTCTGGGCAGAAAGACCATTACAGAAGAAAAAATACTAGTTTTATGTCCCTAACATAATTTTTACAGTAGCTAAAGGCAAGTTTAGGCAGTGGCCTCAGAGGAGCCTTGCATATTGTCACTGGCACTTCATCATACCCTGAAACAGTGGGGATATGATAAGAACCAGATGATATAAATTTATTAACCAAACTCAGTGGTTCATATTATCTGGGAAATAACTGGTCTAAATTTTGTATCAATGCTGTGGTCCAACAAGAGTTTAACTGCATTTTGCACTATCTGTATTGCTGTTTTATCTAGGAAACACACTGGGTGCTTGAAAAAAGAGCTTTAGCAGCATTTCACTGAAAGAGGAGGAAAACTGGATGCCTCAGAGCCAGAGGAGAAATTAAACCGCGTAATTTGTGTTTATACACACACTCTTCTGTGTGACACTGACAAATAGTTGGATTCTGTGGGAATAGCACTGTTCTAAACAAAATTTTAAATTCTAATCCAATATGTGGCTAAGATTTATTTTCTTAAGGTTGAACTTGTTTTATAGACTTCAGGACATGAACAGAGGTCTTGCTGCTCTTCATTTTTCTCCCTCTATGAACCCATACACATGTGTACACATATGCTTTTAAATGAAACCTGGTTCTTACCAGGTATGTGGCTCCTAGATGTCCAGGTAGCTGGATGTGTGACACTTGTATTCTAGATAGTTTAAATTATTTATGTGTACCGTAAGCAGAAAGGGTAGGAAACACCACTGAAGATAACATGAATGCTTGATGACTCTTTAGTGAATTCAGAAATTACTATTAAAAACTGGAGCTATATTTTTTGAAGAATCAGGTTGGATATCTAGGTCTATTAGTCTTACTTGATTATGTCAGATTACTTTTTTTTGTATTATGAAAAGTTCTTTGTTAGACTTGTAGTTTAAAGCCTTTTTGGTTTTTTTACTTCTGTAAGCATCTTCACCTAAGTACACTATCTACTGACAGTGATTTCATTTTTTACACATGATCCTTTTTGCTTTCTGGTCCAATAGCACAAAGTGTTCTTCATGTTTCTCTTTAGACCACTCTTTGGGAGTCCTCCTGCTCATTCCCACAGGACCTGAGGTGTGGGGGGGTAGATACAGAATGACCATCAGATTAAGATGTATATATAAAAATAGTAAGCAATTAAGGAAGATCTGTTTTTGATTAGCGCTAGCAGATTTATTTGTTTATATACGTCATCAATAAGCAAATTGCTTAAGGTGGCATTTCTGACTTGATACTTTTGATGTCAGGGCATCCTGAGTTTCACCTGGACAAAGCAATGGTAATTTTCTGGGAAGCTCAGGCAGACATCCAGCTGGATGGACAGATGGGATAAGGACAGTCTTCCTCTTCTACCAGCAATAGGGGATAATGAGCCTTGATGACTGCATTTTGCTTCTTTGACATACACTGGTGTTTTGAGAACCACCAACATGGAGTACCTCTGACAAAGTAAAAGACTTTTTCAGTGGTGGAACTGTTAGTTAAAGAAAGATTTAAGTGGTGCCAGCTTTACTCTTTTCAGCTTTAAGGGCATGTACTCCCCTCTACATTTTTTTCCCCCATTTTTTGTTCCTTCTCTTTACTATTTATGACAGGAATGTCCGGGCTTTAAAGAAGTATTGTAGGAGTTCTTGCACTGCAGAACTCTTGACTGCTACTTTAATGTGAGATCTTTAGTTCATTTTGACAAAAGTGGGTGTAGGTATTATTAACTACCAGTATAAACTACTTTTGAAAAATCTATGCTAGAAAATGAATTCTTAGCTAGTAATTGTATATACATTCTTTGAAGCTGGAATAAATCTATAATGGACAGTTGTTTCCCAATTTGAAATGACTTTTTGGGTATTGTTAGAATTTCAGGCTGAATCATAACCATGTAGCTCACAGGAAGAAAAACACTCTACTTTCTTTAACATAGAACATGGATGGCGTTGAGATGAATTATGTTTATTCCACTTGTTAAAAGAAAACTTGGAGCCTGTTCCGGGTTGAGATCACATGTTTTTTGGGAATATATAGGTCTTAAAGCAAATTTTGGAATGCAAGTAATAGGCTCACAGATCTCCTCTGGGTGGGATTACAATTTATGTCAGAAAAACTTGAACCATAGAATGTCTAGTTAAGCTGATGTGGTGGGGTAAGAGTACTTGGTTCACGTGAGTTTACCTTGCAACCTTTTTAAATTATGTCCTTGGGCCTTCAACCAGGGGTGAATGACCAGGTCATGCACACTTCTGCAGTTTGGAGATATTTGTTTTCCTATAAACTGGAAACACAAACATGTATTTTAATTTTAAGAGAATAAAATTGCAAATATTAATTTTCATTTTATAAAAATTACTCTTCAAAAAGCAGTCAGGTGAAATAACCTCAGTAAGTTGTCATGTCTTCTCCTATCTCAAATGTAAATCTGGAGACATGTAGTCATAATCAGAATCTGATCACTTATGAAACTTTAATTTTTACATTTTACATTTTACATTTAGTTTTTACATTTAATTTTTACCCTTGCAATTGCTGTGGGTTTTTTGTTTTTTGGGGGTTTTTTTTGTATTTTAATAAAGGTAAGAGAAAATGAGTGTGTCAAATAATTGTTACACACCCATTAGACAGGCCCCATATTATCTCCCACAGACTGAATTAATTTTCTTTTTTACTCATGAACAAAAATATTCAAGGCTGGTATATTTCACCATATTTCATTACTACTACCCAGCTTCACTGAAGGTGAAATTATTTCAGTGTTGAGTTATCTCTGTGTCTCAAATAATCCCTTAGTGTTGTCAACAAACAGGAGGTCCTGGTTGATAGCACAGCATGGCCAGCCGGACAGGGGAGGGAATTGTCCTGCTCTGCTCTGAGCTGGGGCAGCCTCACCTCCAGTGCTGGGGGCTGGTTTGGGTGTCACAATATGAGAAAGACAGGAAGCTGTTAGAGAGTTCCAAAAGAGTACAACAAAGATGGTGAAGGGCCTTGAAGAGAAGCCATATGAGGCTCAACTGAGGTCAGTTGGTCTGTTCAGTCTGGAGAAGAGGAGGCTGAGGGGAGACCTCATTGTAGTCTACAACTTCCTTATGAGGGGAAGAGGAGGGACAGGCACTGGTCTGTTCTCTGTGGTGTCCAGTGACAGGACAGAAGGGAATGGCCTGAAGCTGTGTCAGGAGGAGGTTTGGGCTGGATATCAGAAAGAAGTTTTCACTGAGAGGATAGTTGAACACTCTAACAGTCTTCCTGTGGAAGTGGTCACAGCACCAGCCTGACAGAGTTCAAGAAGTGTTCGAACAGTGCTCTCAGGCTCATGGTGTGATTCTTGGGGTGCCCAGTGCTCAGTATCTTCTGTGGTGCTGTGAAAGCTAAAGCTGACTGCTGTAATGTGAGCCAGCATTGATGCCTGCCAATGTTTCTCTGTTTAAGGTGTACCTTTAAAGTCTCCCTCATATTGATGTTTTGCTTTCTCATTAATTTCAAGTGCAGTTAGAACTGCTATTTGCCAAGTGCTGGCCCACAGCACAAGTCAAGTTTTGAAGGAGAACACTGCCTATCTCCATCACACACAGGCATTTTTGGTGCAACTTTGCTAGCTTAGTCAGTTTTTCCAGCAAAACCACATTACTCACTAGGGACAATATCTATCTATATGGTTAAATCATTTGTGTCCTTACAAATCTAGAGTTTCTGGAGTGCATTTGCATGAATGAAAATGAAATGTTGAGTACAGGTGTGACTGCTTTATTTGAGGAAGGTCCTGCTATGTGTTTATGGCTTGATCTTTGAAGAGTTGAGCATTTCTGGATCCTTCGGTGTTGTTTCTCTATGAAGTTGTTTGAGCACAGCCACTGGCATTAACGATAGAAATGTCTAGGTCTGCACCTGACATTGGTAACTCCTGTTCTTCAGGGAATGTTCATTTTCTTTAAGCTAGCAAACAGTAGGGATGAAACAGTTAGGGAAACTTTGTCCAGCAGGTTTCATAGACCTTTAGACAGAGAAGCAATGGTAGTTCAAATTCCTTATGGTAAGTGCATGAAAGTGATTATATTGACTGCCTTTTTAGCATGTTGATTCACTATGTAGTATTTCAATTTTTCCTTAGGAGCATTTTGGAAGGCACCTTTCAATATGCCTTTTCATAGCTTCTAACGCAGCAGCGAAAACTTCAGAGCACAATGTCGGATTTCTATAATACTCCATTTCCTAATCAGAAAAAATCTTTTGTCTCATTCTTGTTCAAAAAGCTCTCTTAGAGCAGTCTTCACTAGCCTTAAACTGAGATGAAGTAGGATATTCAGAAGATGAAAGTGAATTCATACACCATTCACTACTAGAGAACTTGTTGTCAACCAGTAGGCATGCCAGAGAGGAACGGATTTATTCATTTTATTCAGTGTCTTTAATAACCAAGATGATATCCAGTAAAAAGAAAGGTTAAACTAGCAGCAGTGGTTTTGACACTTAAATGTTTTTTTCCTGATTTTATTTTCCTTTTCCCTCTCCTCAGAGCTCCAGAATAGCTCGCTCGGAGGAAGACCGAGACTCACTGTGGGATGCCTGGGGCTCGTGGAGCGAATGCTCACGCACCTGTGGAGGAGGGGCTTCGTATTCGCTGAGGCGCTGCCTGAGCAGCAAGTAAGTGGCTGAATGTTTTTTGCTTTATTGATGGTAAGATTCAACCTACTCATATGTGTCAGACCGTAAGAAGTAACCCATGGTTGTCTTGACCCACGTTGAAGTTCCCACCTTGCTGTCAAAAAAATTATGGTGGTGTTTTTTTTAAATTTGGGCAGGCAGCCAATGTGCTTGATAAACATCTTTTAAAATCTAGCAAGAACCCACAGAGATAAAAAGTGGTATGGACAGCTTAAAAGCCTGCCAGCTCCTGAAGTTGAAACTTCCCTCCATTTCCATTTAAGCAGTTAGAGTTGTCATGCCCTAGTACCAGAATACTGATAATTTGCTACATTTAGTCTCAGTCGCCTTAACTATAAAAGCAACATATTAATTAAATGTGGCATCCTGAGCTATATAAATAAGAATAACAATTCTACAGAGGATATCTTACAAATTAAATTTCAGGTAGGAAGTATCCAATATCAACAAGGCCCCTCCCAACAAACAGAAAGAAAATGGTCTGGTACAAAGGTAAATTTTGAGTACCCAGTCAGGCATCTGAGATTTTATTCCTACCCAGTTACTGGCTTGCAATGGAAAGTGAGCAACCCATTTGACATCTTTCCCACTCTCTACTTTATGTAAATTTTACCTGCAAAATATTTCTCGCAAATATTACTTCTACTACTTAAGGAAAAAATTTACCTGCAGTAAACGTGGTATATGTGATAAATACTAACAGATTTCTGATAAAGGATATGTAGGGAAGGAAACTCAAGGCCCAAACTTTATTGCTTATTGCCATCTCTGATACCTTATATATTGTAGGATAAAAAAATCTAATACAATTTTCCATCCTGCATACTTTCTTTCGTATTTTTATTCATGTGCTTATAAAACTGATGTTAATATAACAAACAGCCATGCAGTCCAAATAATTTCCTCTGTCTGACATTTTAATATGTTGTGTTGTTTAGTGAATACCGGAAACAACATAAGGTATTGAACCATGACACCAGAATAGGATATTGTGTATTTTAGCTTTATCTGTGAATAGTCTCCTAGTAGCCCCATTTATTGAGTTGACTGTGTGCAAAGATCTGCTGGAAGAAACGATAGGCAAAGGCATCTGTTGAAATAAGTGGAAAACCAGAACTTTGCTATTCCATTCCCATGGATAAAAAAAAAAATTTGGTTTTAAACTTCGGACCATATTCTAATACCTTGTTAGTTTCATAGCCAGTTGTGATTCTGCATTCACCTCAAAAATCTAAAATTTCAGAGACAGGAACTTAATTTTAATCACAGTATATTGTTTTCCATACTTAAAAAAAATAAATGACCTTCAATATGTTATTTTAATGTAAACATGGATCCAGACATATCAAGAGATCTGGGGAATCTGAGCAATAGGTGCTTTCTCTACTTCCCCATGAGAACTGTCTCTGTAGTTTCTAGAGGGTAAATCTTGGAGTTCCAAATAGTAGTACTAGTTGTCATGGTCTTCTGTAATACGTGAGTATAAATCATTTCTTCTGGACTTCCTGTGATTCTTGTGCTGCTCAGGACAACCCTGAAGCTCAACAAGTGGAACAGGGAATAACCTCATAAATCGCATGAAATTAGGTTTCATACACTACATTACTACTGTCCCTTCAGGACACAAGCACTGCTTCCTGCCTTAAGAAACCAACCACAAGCTATGACCCATTCAGACATGGATACCTCCAATTTCTGGGATAGGAAGCAGGGAATTAATTAGGAGTGTGGCTTTTGGTAGCCAGTAGCAATAAATAAATAGCAACATTTGTCCTGGAATTAGCACTCTATCAAGTGTGTGATAGTTTTTCATTTTTCCTGGTCTATGTGCAATTGTTAATTAAGTACAGAGTTTAAATTATTAATTTTTCTGCTAAGCAAGCATTTTAAGCTGCTAAATCAAAGAGGGAGCAGGGTAAAGAAACTCATTGAAGGTCTCCAAATAAGCCTGTTCACATGAGTACTTCAAAGCTGTCAAGGCTTGACCAAAATGTCCATCTCTGAGGGACAATTTCTTGGTCAGTGCAGTTTATCTCATGTATTTGTTGTGTGTAATTTCACAGCAGCTTGAAGGAATATATTAGATTCTTCTGGCGAATGAAAACTGGCAACACATTTAGAACAAATGGGAACAAATTAATCCTAAATGTTTCTCATCCTGGGAGGAATGTTTATAATGCTTTGTGTAGTTTAGTTCTGTATGAGATGACTTTCAGAGCATCACATGAATAGAGAGAGCCTAGTGCCTCTGCTTTGAAGATATGCAAAGACTAATTGTCCATTCCTGAACACCATTAATACATATAGCTAAATAAAGGAAAACAGCTTTATTTCCAGCTTTTATTTGCCAAAGTTGTGTTCGTGCTTGTGTTGTTTGTTTTGGGAACATGTTTTGTGTTAGGCCTTCACAGCCGTGATGAAAGAATGGAAAGTGTTAGTGAAAAATTCTGTATTCTTCTGTTTTAAATAGCAAAAATTTCAGGAGAGTGGCTGTTTAGTAGTACATTTCATTAGAACAACTGCTTTTGATTATGCTAGGACATTATGATAGTGATATAAATACATATGCCAGTCACACAAGCAGACAGGGGTTTTCAGCCCAAGTCAACTGTATGTCCTGGTATCCCATGCTGACAGCAAGCACTGGGTCACTCCAGGGGCAGAATAAACCCCAAGAAAATAAAGTTTTATTAATTAGAGTACCAAAACTCAAAGGATTATGCTTTTCATGCTCTTTATTCGCATTAACTCTTTATAACTTCTGATACTGTTGTTATTTACACAAAAGGACAGACCCCCCCTTTAAATGTTACTGGGTTTTGTTTCAACTCACTTGGAGGTGAACCTCTCAGACTAATTATGCATTAGGTGGAGGGGTAAGTATTTTTATCAATTTATCAATTTAGAGTGTTTTGCCCTTCTGTTTTCCTATCTTTTTTGGGGTTTTTTGAACTGCTATGCAGCACCACTCATGAAAAACTGTACAGAGGAGAACCAGTGACTACTTCTATTTTTCTTGAGGGCCAAACTACCAACACTTGAACTTCTATAGGGAACCAAGTTTTACTAGGTATTGGCTGCTTTGGATACAGAGATTATGGAAACACAGATAGAGAGGCCCTGCATTATGGGCTGTGGCCTCTTGCTTAGAATCCAACATTTATTTGTCGCAGCAAATAAGTGTTGATTGCGCAGCACTGCTGGCATTTGTCTTCTAGCATAGCATTTGAGAATAACTCAAATACCTTCAATACAGATTATAAAAAGTGTCCATACAGATTCAAGCAAACTCAAACAGAGTAATTGTTGCAGTTTTGGAGACAGACAAGGGATATGACACACCTGGCCAGCTGTAGGCCACAACAAGTAAAATTAAATATCTGAATTAGATACCTGAAATTCATGTACATTTATTTCCTGTACTGGGATACATTTTCAAATTGTAAAAGAAATTTTAAATTCTGTTATTCATTTGTTTGCCCATCCTGATCTAAAAATATTCTGTGTTTCTGGGATTGTACTTTACGTATTGGTGAGTACTACAGGATTAGCAATACCATTTTGTCTAGGCTTGGCAAGAAGATAATTTTGATTCTTTTTCCTATTATCTTCCAAATTCATCATCACTTTCTTTTAAAGTTAGACTGCGTGTAGCATAAGATAAACATGTCCTAGAGATTTGCAAACTGTTTTTGTTCACAGTATACATGTAGTCTATTCATTAAATTGTTTAGAAACCCTTCAGTTTGCTGTTGCTTCTGTTTATGAAAAAACATAAAGCAGAGAATAATTTGAGAGTACAACAGAGCACTGAGATAGCTATGGAGTCCCAAGGTTACTGAATCTGAGCTAAAGGGCCAAAATTTGAGATCACCACCCTTAACTCTGGGAAATAATGTGTAAATTTCTGAATAGAATGGAGGTTTTCCACCATTAAGTGAGGGATTTATGTTTAGTAGCTGAAGAAAGTCAACATTAACATTTTCCTGACAAATTTCCCTCAGTATAAAAGTGTCCAAGATTAAACAAAAAAAAAAAAACAAAAACAAAACAACAAAACCAAAAACATCAATAGGACAAAACAAACAAACAAAGAAAAGCACACATTAAAAAAAAAGATGGAACGAACATGAGAGAGTTAATCCCAGCATCGTTCATACGCTTCGTACTGTCTGTGTCACTTATTGGAGCATATTTTTCTCTCCTTTTGAAATACTTTCCTTTCTTTCTTCACCTGATGACTGCCTTTTGGCCTTTCAAGTGAACCAAAAATATGAAAGAGCCTTTCTGCTAGATTGGCCTGCTGAATTAGGTGAAGTAGTTAACTTGTTTGGTTGTTCAGCCCATTGCTGTTGCATTCTGCAGAGTGAAAACAATAGATCTGCATAAATTACTCTCAGCTTTATTGTCTTGACTTAGTTCATAAAATAGCAACCAAGACATACTTCTGAAGATTAGGTTTAGTAAACTAGCTAAATTAGCTAAAATTAGGTCAATTTTACGATGTGTGTGTTTTTCATAAGACAGAAAGGGCCTAAAATAAATTAGACTTTTTTTCATTAAGGAGTAATATTTTCTAATTTTGACCACACATATTGTTGATTTACAAATCAAGAAGCAAATGGTTTCTGTTTGTCAGACGGTGATGGAATAGATGCATGTTATTCATGTTAGTTCAAAGTTACATAAGAGAATAAGAAACCATTAATAACATTTCTGACTGGCATTGAAAACAGGATACATGAAGTATTGCATATTTGAAAAAATACTGTTTTAAGTTTCATCTGTATACAACTTTGACACCAAAATGTTAGCTACTCCTACTGCTTCACAACTGAATGTAGAATGTAGTCCCAGCAAGTGGCTCTGGCTCTCATTTTCAGGCTGCATTCACAGTCTTCTGTCTCTGTGGCTTTGGTTCCCAGAGATTGTGAAGTTTTTCACATCTAACATTGATAAAAGGTCCTTTAAACTTTCTGAGTGAAAATTACAATGGTGCAGTTATGTAGCTTGGGGGTTCTTTACTAGATAGAAACTAACATATATTACCGTAATTATTGTGTAATTATATAAATGCAGCCTGCTCTATCCTGACACTACTAAATAAGCCTAGTAAGACTTTTAAACATTTATGAAATGTTCCTGTATTGGTCAAAATGATGAGTTTAAATACTATGGGTTTTTATGACTTTGATAAAAAGCCTTTTTCTAGTTTAAGGTCTATGGAATAAAGAGCAAAATATTTGTGCACAAATGCTGTCAAAATTCTTGAATACATCCTCAAAAATAAATGGCATTCTGTTGAAAGCAGTTGTCACTCATGAAGAGTACAGTCTATATCATAAAATTCTTAGGTGACCTGTGCTATGAAATTATTTAGGAGGGTGTTTCTCATTACCTTGTTTAAAACTTTATCTGTATACTAGTGTAGTATATTACTTCCTTTAAAGACCTTCACGATACCTGAATTGCTGGGTCTTTTTCTGCTTCAGTTGATATTTCTAGATGGCTTACTCTGTAAAGGACGTTCTCCATGATGTAGTGTATGATTACAAATAGCTAGAAGAAAGTTGTTGTTTCTTTAGTTTGTAGGTGCTTCTAGTTAAGTCCGTGCCACCTAGCAGTATTTTTAAAAGAAATGTATTATTCTATTTACTCTGAGATTAGTGAAATCCGTATTTATGAGAATTTTGAAACCATTTTCTGGTTTCATTTGATGAAGAAACTATTCCAAATTTTTGAGAGAGATTACAGCTCTAACTCTTTCTAATGGCAGAAGCAGCAAGCAACATATCTGAGTCAACATGTCAGCAGTATAAGAAGGTGCAAATTTCACACCATGTAAATCAGCATTATAATCTGTGGAGTAACTGCTGGTGGTCGTCAGAAAACCAGTTAGACACACTGTGCTGGCTATCTTAATTTCTAGCTTCAGTGCTTCACTGAATTATTTAAAATTGTAGAAAATGCTTTCCTAGTGTTGTTTTCCTATGGAATCCATTGCTAGACCTGACACAGAGATGTTATATATTGGTGTTTTGGGTGAAAAATTAGTGTGTAGTAGAATGAACGGTACTCAGCATTTTACCTATGGGTGAGTGATGGATATGAGCTCCATAAATGCATCTCTCTGTTAAGAAATGGCCTACCAAACAAAAATGTCTGTGAAGCCGTCACTCAGGTGATATACTGTTCATATGCTCAGGTTCACTGGAAGAGCTCTTGGCTATTCGTAAGCCTTTCAGTAAATCTGCTCCTGGACTTAAATGAAAAAGAATTAAATCAGTCAGGCATTTGCATGATGTAGAGGTTTTGTAAGCCTTAATTTTGGTAAGAAACTTAAAATGTGATTCTCTAGAGACCGAAGCACTAGATTGTACATAAGAAATTTCAGTGGAAGTGGGCTAACACGTATGATTTAGGTGTTGATGCAAACCTCCTCAGAGAATGGAAAACTTGCAATCCTGTGCAGCACATTTGTTTTATAAAGACCAGCTGCAAAACCTGGATCCTGCTCCAAATTTCTAGAATGTTCAGATTTGGGGTGTTAGTACTTTTGGGCCTGCATTATGTTCTATATGATATATTTGTGATATAGCACAACAGGTGAGATTTTATACTGTAGCTCTTTCCACCTGGATTGTGAAGTTTTCACATCCTTGTTTTGCTGAAAGATTTTTTTTTAATTTTTTGCTTTTCTGCCTTTCTTGCATAGTGAAAAACATTCCTAACTGTAATGGCTTTCTGTATATCGGCAATACATGTTAATGGGCAACTCTAAAGTTAAAGACACTTCTTAAAATATTCTTAAGAAAATAAAAAAGACTGCGGTGATGCAAACATATGTGAGACTAATTGCTGAAAATAAACAGTATCCTGAAAACACTCTGACAGGGGTTTTTTGCATTTTCCATTTTTTTCTTAAATTGGATCTTTGTTATTCTAAGTGGACTAGCCAGCCATATTTTTCTGAGTTTAGAGAGTGTTATTTAATGCCAGCTGTTACTTAGAAAACAACAATCAGTGACTTGGAATGAGACAAAGAAAAACTTGGAAATAAAAATTTACCAGATGGATACTGTGCAAATTGTATCAAGCGCTTTGCTAAATTCTAATAAAAATACACCTACTCGTCAAAGAGATGGCTGGCCTAGTTATATAAGGAAATTTAGTTAAACATGACTTTCCTCTTGTGAACCCATCTGTAACGTTCACATTCCCAGTCTTTCTTCATAGAAGTGTTTCATCCCAGTAATTATTTTTGTGACCTGGATCTGCTCACACAGCTCAGGGTCTGTCTGCTGCTGGGGACACAGACCTGAACACAACACTCCAGGTGGGGTCTCATGAAAGCATGGTGGAGGGAGAGAATCATCTCCCTTGACCTGCTGGCCATGCTTCCCTTTTTATGCAACCCAGGATAAAATAGCCTTTCTGGACTGCAAGTGCACATTGTCAGCTGATATTTTATTTTTCATCCACCAGTATCTGCAAGCCCTTCTCTGCTCCTGGCCACTCAGTCTGTATCCATACTGGAGATTGCTGCCATGCAGGATCTTGCACTTGGCCTTGTTGAGCCTCATGAGGTGCACGTGAGGCAATTGATGCTAAGAGTAATAACATCAGTTACATCAGAACTATTGATTGTCTAATACCAAGGTTGTGAGAAACGTTATTTATGGAAAAAAAGTTGGCCTTTCATGGCCTCAGATCAGTACATATGTTTTTATTTGCCTTACTGGTTTTCTGCATGTGGTGACTGAAGTTGGTATTTTCCTGGTTGTTTATCTTTTCGATTGCAGAAGAAAGAATATTCTTATGATCTGTAACTAAACTTGCCAGGGAAATCTGGCTTGTGCATCCATGCCCACTTTTCTTGTCTCAAAGTTAACTATTTATGTAACTCTTCTGATATTTCACATTTCAACATGCAGAAACTTGTAGGAGACAGTCTTCTAAACACAGAGAATGAAAGATTTCTACAGATGCATGGCAAAACATACCAGTGCATCTCAACAGCGCACAGTGGCAGGCAAAGTGCTTGTGTGACACCTTTAGAGGCTACCTAGAACAGAGGCTAGACAGTGTTAAAGAATGAAGTAGGTATTTACTAAAAGGCCTTCAAAGGATTCACCTTGGGCAGTACAAGAGCCTGGCTGTGGCTCCACCCAAGATGGACCCAAGATGCACTCCTGGTCTCGAGTTTTCACACTTTTACAAGTTTGGTCCATTTCCATGTTGGGGTTAATTGTCCAATTACAGCTTCAGGTTATGAAGTCCCATCCTCCCAGATTGCTCTCCTCAATTTGCTGTTGTTTGTACTTTTTGGGCCTGAAGCTGCAATGGTGTCCTTGTTTCTCAGGCTGGAAAAGGATTGTTTTGTCTAACTAAACTGAGAAGAGAACTTTCTAACACTTTGTATGAAGTTCAGTTATATACTAATGCAGTACAGAATCTGGAAAATTTGAAAACTAAAACTTAAGGCGTCATGTGAACCAAAGGATATGGAAAAATCTTTTAAAATCTTTGCAAATTATTGTCAATTGAATGATTTAGACATGAGTTTAGCAGACCCAACCAAATAGTTTCAAAACCTAAATTCCTTAAAGTCAATGCAGTCCTGATGCGTCTTTCTTGTTCATAACAATTTGGTGTTCAGGGCCTTCTCATTTCCTTTACAGGAAAAGAGGTATGCTGGGAGAGTAAAAGAGACTGACTATTCCTCAGAGAAGCACAAACACAGAAATTTTATTGAGGATAACAGGGAGTCATAACACTGTGCCACATTTGGGAAAGAGGTGAGAGCAACAGTGTGAAGAAAGGGAGGTGCAAGATGGTGTTATTCCCACGTGGGTAGCCTGGCTTTATGCCACAGCCTGATTAAGATCTCATGGGAAAAGACGGACCCACAGCATATTTATCTCACGAGCAATGCAGAAACCAGAACCTGTCGCAGAAAAGTGACTATCAAGGGGTGTGAAAATAAAGTAGTGGAGATTACTCCGCATTGCATCAACTTCCAGACCCTGTAGTGAATAGCTGCATCAAAATTCATGTGCACAAAAATAATCCACCCGTGGGTCATAGTTGCTTGTTTATGCGCAGACTTGTTTCTTAAGTAAAGCAATTCAAACTCTGATGACTGCTAAAAGCGGCAGAAGTTGATGAGGTCCTCCTCTGAAAACCTTTTCATAGTCTCTGGTAATTACTGGTAAAGGCAACTTTGGCAGGGGGTTGCTATTCGTTCTGGCATGGAATTTTGCAAGGCTTCTAACTCTAGCTGAGCACAAATACACATCTACTTGAGGCCTTTGAGGGGGAGACTTGAACTAAGTCCGTCTACAAACTGGAGCCTGGAGAAATAAATACCAGGGGTTTGGGTTGTTTACATTAAGAGAAGAAGAATATATTTTAATATATTAAAAGTTGTTAACCTCCTTCAGAAACTTTACTGGAAACAAGTGACTAAGTTTAAGGAATGAAACATGATTCCCAACAGCTTGCTTTTCTTTCATATTCACATGATAATAATTCCCTGTCAAGCCAAACCCTCAGCTACCTTTTTCCACTGAAAAATCCCCTGCAGTGTAGATAACAGAGAAGGCTAGAATGCTTACTTCTCCCATTCCTTCTGTGCTCCTCAAGATGAACTTGGCGTTTTGGTCAACTTCTGAGTTTTCCTGCTGGCTGTGTGTACTCCTTATTGGTAGGAGTTGTCATTTATATCCTGCAGTGATCAGAGGATAAGTAATGACTGTATCTCACACCATGGGCTCAGTAATCTGCCATGATCCTTCCTTGCATTTTAAAGGCTCAGTGCTATAGAATTCTGCAAAATATCCATGCTGAGATATGCGTGCAAATCCCATGAGTTTGAATTCCAAAATTGTTGCTTGTGCTTAAGAGAGTCTGGAATACTGTCCTGAGGTCAGGCAGAACTGAAACACAAACTGCTATGCAAATCTATTGTGAAAATGTATCATTTAAGGCTGAAAGCCGTTACCTGCTTTTGGCTGATGGGTCATAACTGGGAAATTAATGAGTTTAAACAACCAAACTCCAAAGTATGGTTTTGCTGGGGAAACAAGGGGAATTTTCCAAGAGTGTTTCCTAGTCTTCATGAATCATAAGAGCACTAGTTGCATTTAAAATTGCACATTTTATCTGGACATACCTGGCCATTAGCCACAAAAAGAAAAATGGAAGAAAACAATGGAATAGTTGTTTTTTCATATGTCTAATGAAAGAACATCTTTTTTTTCCAATGCAGAAAATAAGTGAAAAGTAAGTGGGTTGTTTTGTTTCAAAACAGAAAATTTGAAGAAACCATGAAAAGAAGAAGAAACTCAGAGGCAGATGATAGAAAAGAAAATAAAGTTTTCCTGGAAGTTCAGTGGTTCTAAAATTAATCAGTTACAGTAATTGAAATTGTGCTAATAGCAAGTCTGTGTGAAGCAAAGTAATGTCTGATGGGTGGTGTGGCATTTCTGAGAGGCACATGGGGTAGGTATCAAGCTTGGTGAACAAGCTGTTCAGTGTGGTAAATGAGGCCTGCACTAGGGCTACCTGCATTCTGCATAGTTTACTTTTTTTATTTGTTATCTATCATTAGCAAAGTACCTTTATTGAATGCAATATAAACAGGTTTCCACATTATTTTTCCACGCTTGCCTATATTGTTCAGGAATGACTGGAATAGTGTCTGTGGGAGAGGGTGTTGCTTGGGTGTTTTGTTGTTATTGCGTCTTTTAGTTGGGTCTTTTTGTTCATAGTGTATTATGAATATAATTTTTATTATTGTACTGCCGAAACCAATTTTTTCTACTGCTAGGTACTCTGTGCTCATTTTTTGCTTCCGTGCATGGTTGTCAGATCAGAATTCTTTGGCATTAAATATACAATGGTACAAAATCATTGAATTAGTGATAGTGGTAGTGATTAGTGATTTTTCTGTTATGCTTTCAATGCCATTTTTATATTCCAAATGCTACACAACAGAATGTGTTATCTTTCCACTTAGATTTATTCTGAAACTATTATGAGGTTTATTTACTTGTCTCATCTTGTGATCGTTTAGACAACTGTGATATGTAAATAACTACTGGATGAATTTCATAATTAAGTCTTGTGGATAATGAAGACAGAGAGGATGACTTCAATAACTTAAAGGAAACTTGTTACATTTATTTTAGAGTTAACTCAGTATGGGAAAAGTTTCCCTGCTTTTTTTTTAAAAAAAAAGGAGAAAAAAAATCAATGCAGATGCTGCTGTCCTTTCCCTTGGATAGTTCAAAATGGTTTTGGATTTTAAAAATCAGGCTTGGCAGGCATTTATTCCTGAAGGAATGTGTGCTTGTTAAGTTGTGGCCAAAAAAAAGAAGGGGGAGAATGGGGAAAGTTGTGAAATTAAGGAATTAAAACCGTTAGGAATTCTATTATTTTGAAGGATACATTTTAAAAGCCAAACCCTGCATTCTGATTTGCATGAGGGCTGCAACAGAGTGTACTGTCTGAACTCATAAAATACATGAAACTTCACCTAAGGTCAAATGCTCTGAGTACATGCTGCCGAGTGCTAAAAAGGTATCTGGCTGTTGACCTTTCTTTTGGGAGCATCAGGGCTGGTATGGGTGTGCTGTGGGACAAAAGGAGGAGAGCCATGGAGAGCACATGTCAGGGTATGTGCTCTCCTTGACCTCACTGGACCCAGCTGCTCTTTGAATGCTGTTCTGCACTAATGAATTGTGGGGAAGCTTTATGCTCTACTTTTTCCCCTCATACCAAATTGGGAAAAAGCTATGTCACACTAGCCTGAAAGAGGGGAAATCTAAACTGAAAGAGAGTAGGTTTAAGTTAAATATTATGTTTTTTTTTTTTTTTTTACTGTGGGAGTGGTGAGGCATTGAAACAAGTGGTCAGGAGAAACTTTGAGTGTCCCAATCCCAAAAGTGTTCAAGGCCAGGTTGAGTGGGGCTCTGAGCAAGCTGGTCTAGTGAAAGGCATCCCTGTCAATGGCAGTGGGATTGGAAGTAAGTGGTCCCTTCAAACCCAAACTATATTATGAGTTCATGCGGCTACAGCATAGTTCCTTCATCTCAGTGCCCAGTTTTTCCCCCAAAGACAAAGCCTGCCTGTTCAGACTGTGCCAGTGCTAGAGTGTGTGCCCTGGTAGACACAGAGCTATGCCCTTGTGAAATCATTAGGAATTGCTCGGAGACACAAGATATTATTCATGTCATTCAGATATTGTTTTTCAGCTAAGTTCTGTATTCTCATATCTGATCTCATTTACAAGCTGATGCTGCCTTCTAGATAGTAATTTTTAAAGCAAAGATAGGAAACTAAGGAGTTGTGGATTTCATACGTCAATATGGACAGATAACCCTTTACTTTGGGGAAGAGGGCTGGTAGGGTAGCAGATGATTAGAAATATATATGGGGAAGTTAATGACACAGTAAACGTTATGTGTTGGTTTTTTATATTCAGCTATTAATGTTTTTGGGTTTGTTTTTAATTTTTGGACACAGGACCTGTGAAGGGCGAAACATCCGGTACAGGACATGCAGCAATGTGGTAAGTGAAGTATAGCTTTGATGTGATAAAAATCATCACATATAATAATCAGGTCCATATTACTGCAAATAATTTGGTAAAGGGATATTGTAGCTATCTAAACTACTTTCATACCACAGGACCCAGAACCATGGGCAAACCTTTGTCAGTTTCTTGAAATGTGGAGAGATTATGGCGTAGCCTGATGCTAAAACTGTCTGGAAGAGATTGCAGTCACAGCCACCATAAATAGTCAGTGAAACTTCAGAGCTTCTCTTTACAACCTCACTTGCAGAACCAAGACATCTTGTGTTCTCAGCAGTACTTTGATAACCAGCTGGTTCACGTTGGGTAGTCTGTCAGGCTGGAGGATTAAGCTGTTAAAAATTGAAAACAAGTTAGTAGAAGATATGTGATTCTATGATTCTATATATTTCTGTTCACTTGTGCCCTCACAGCATTTTAATTCTGTTGTGTGTCCTAGGAAAGCAGCTTTACATAGCTTGTACCAGTGTTTTGGCATTTCCAAAGGCTCTTGTTGGTTTTTTTAATATGTGGCAAATATAGTTTTCAATACAATAAAGTAAGAAACTTCAACTTCTGTCTCAACAAAGTGAAAGTGTGTTTTCACTGTTGAAAATTGAAATAGAGGCTTTCATATGGAAAGTTTTATTGGGTGCCAAGAATAGTAAAGGCTCTCAAGTTACATGGAGAAATGTCAGTTTTACCAGTAAAGATGGAAAATGAAATCAAATGTACACCGTGCCAAGCTTTCTCATGCCTGATAGGGACATATTCAGGAGCCTTTCAATACACACTTTGTTTAAAAAGTTTAAAAGTTTAACTTAAAAAAAAGGAATATATTTGCTCATATTTAGCTTATCTTTTCTTCAACAGACCTCAGTTCATATGGAAAGAAACTGCTTCTATCTGAGGTGTAGTCTCCTATGCAGTAAGATTTCTCTCTATTCTTTAGTAGCTAGGTTTTGATAATCCCTGTGACCCCCTTCCAATTCAGAATATTCTGTAATTCTTCTGAATTTTTGTCTGATTGTATCATTTGAGTTCCTGAAAAATCTCATCAGTCTAGCCTTCACCTTCGCTAGCTGACAGCAACTGGTGTAGTTAACAAATAGATTTGCTGACAGATTAGCAGTCCAGTTTTCCTCTGAGGAACTTAGGCTACACTACATCTGTGTAACGAAAGGGAAGTTTGATTTGTGTTAGTCGAGTTGCAGCTCTGCTCTCTGACTCTATCACACACACACACACACACACACACACACACACACAAACAAGCAAAGAAAAAAAAAGAAACAAAGAGATACTGTTAAAGGTTAATTGGACTACAGTTAAACCCATTTGTTTTGTTTTGGTTGGGCATTGCATGCACATTGTGTCTTTCTGGGTCTGATCTGCCCTTGTGTATGTTAAGAGCAGTGAGACAGAGTACATCCTGCTCTGCTACCATTTGATGTTCCTGGATCACTCTGATGAAAGGCTGGGGCTTTAGCTGGGTTGCAACCCTTATTTTGCAGTCACTGGATTTCCAGGATATGGAATATTTCTTTAGATGTTATTTTTAGCTTAGGTTCTGCTTTGCAAATGTGCACCTGAACAGTTTTCCTTCAAAATAAAACCTTGCATAGTTTTGTCAGGCAATTCCTTTACATATCTTTTATTTGGCAATACCAGCCCTAGCAGTGAGGCATATAGCTGCAGAACTCAATTATTTCATACCAAATAATCCAAAATGAAGCCTTCAAGCTTCCAGCTTTACTATGCTGAAATCAGTGACAGTTTTTCTTCTGAAATATGAAGACCCAGGGCTGTTTTTATGATTTCAAAACATTTTACAGGAGACTGTAAAGAATGACTTGTGCAGTGTAAACCTGAAGCTTTTAGGAACCCCAGACTTGGATCTCTAAAATCCATTCTGTTACTTAATTGTGCAGCTGTAACACTGAAATACACTTTGTCTTTTTCAGAATAGTAAAACAAAAAATTAAATTGTGTACTTTGTCATCAATGAAGTGTATTTTTTGTCTCCACAATCCAAGCCTGCATACACACAAATTCGATCTTGAAAATGGCTCATTAAGGTCATAGCTTGTTTTGAAATCCTGGACTAGAAAATGTCCACAATATTGTGTGTATTTTTGTTAACTCAGATTTTGCCTTTAAAGATTTCATCCAAAAAGACACTGAAAATCTAGAGGATGGAAATTCCAGGCTCATGAGACCTACGTTTTCATCTGTTACATAACAGTCTTTGAAGGCAAAAGAGATCAAATCCCCCCATTCCAAGCTTTCATTACCATTATCTTGTGCATAGCTTGAGTAACGATGTTCATAAAATAACTAGTGTTTTTGTTTTTTGCAAGCTGCCTTTCTGTGAACTGATGTGTTTTTTTAATGACCATCCTCTTGCAGGAAAGGATGGGTAGTCATATATATTAAAAGCAAATTATTTGAAATTGGAAAATTGGAAGAATAGTTTTGGAGTCTGGCAATGAACATGTTTTATAGGCACTATCATTTGCAAGATTTTGTTGCAGCTGGTTTTAATTCATCCTTAAATTAAATTACAGAAGGGGAGAAAAATGGGATAAAGAAAAAGAGGCAAAGGGAAACAGTGGTATGCCTGTTTTCTCATTGACCTATATTAATTATTTCAGAGATGCTGAATAATTTTGTATAATAAAGACTGTAGAAAAGATTGATACTGCTGTCTATAAGGCTTCTGAACAGTCCTTAACAGAATAAATCCAATCCAGTATATTTGCCACTTGCATTGCCTGTTGTTGATCAGAAACTGGAAAGATTACGGGTATGAAGCCACATGTGTAAATAGTAAAAGAAGGAATGAGAGAATCTGAAGATGATTTAGGGTTGAATTGCATCTGCTTTTTTTCTTATTATTATTCACATAGACTTAAGCATATTTCCAGCCATTATAATCATGGTAGGGAGAGCAAGAGTAATCTGTTTTTCTTTAGAAAATCAGTCTGATTGCAATGAAAACATGTTTTTGCAACTATCTGAACATTATGCAAAACAAACAAATATAATTCCAAACTCTGAGTAGGATTTTTTACTTGCTCTCTTTTCCTTTTTTCCCCCCCAGTCTAGCACACACTTTTTTCCTTCTTCTATGTGCATTATTGTTTGTTAGTGCTCTCCAGCTTTCGTACCAGGCTGTCATGGCACCTCATATGCCCTTCTCTTTTTCAGTCCTGCCACTCTGCTGGCTTTTGCTTTCTCTTCCCTTCACTTACATGTAAATCACTCTGAAGTTTTTTTGTTGGATTATGTACTGTCTTTATGCCCTTCTTCTCAATTTTCAGAATTCTTCTTGTGACTGAAAACATTTTTATTTTCTCTGATATTTTTCCTTTCATTGCACTGCTTTCTGAATCAGAAAAAAAAAAGGGGAGAAAGAAAAAAAGATGAGACTGACACTGAAGCTGCACAACATTACTAGCTCTTTCAACAAGGTTCCTGTTAAGCCTAAGATAAAATTTGTAGATTGTAGATCCCATTAATCAGGCAACCAAAGCTTGTAAACACCACCTGCAACTCTTTTTATATATATATCTCACTTTCTTCACTTGGCTGAAGTACCAGCTGTAATGTCATCCCCCATTTTTGGCTTACATTCAGACAAGCTACTTCCATCCCTGTTTCTTATCAGCTCATGCTGCATTTTGTATACACGAGTACCAATGTTGTTCATCTTACTTTCTACAAAATAACACAATCTTCTTTCCATGCTCTAAATCCCAGCCTGGAAAATGTCAAACGTAAACTTCCATATAAGTACATAATTCTCAGAAGCATTGGCTTATGTGTATGAGAAATATCATCACCAAGTAGATACTATCAGACCTACAAGAGTGATTAGCAGAGTTTAATTTTTCTACCCAGTGGTGAATAGAAATGCCATTTTGCAATCAAACCTCCCAATTTACATTTTGCAATAAAATAGAAAAAAAAATTTAAACACATTATAGGCACTACACATATCTCCTTACTAACACACAATTTATTTAATGTCAATTCACTTTTTATGTGGAAATTCTTCCAAATTCAGATAATTTATTGTGACTACATTCTGTTTTTCAAACTACCAGATTTTAATAATTTCCATCTTATTTCTGATTGGCTGCATTTTAAAACCTCAGTATGTCATCTAGAAATTATTTCTTCATACTTGGAAACAAGTGCTTTTAGTATCTAGCAAATGACAGAAGCTTGGACTTCTGGATTTGAAATCTCAGCAAGCAGAACTGTGAATCTGTGACAATTAAAAAACAGAACAAAAAACCCCACATTGTGTCCAGTTAATGTAAATGTATAAAGAAACTTTGTAGCCCAGATAACCTGGATTGCTTCCCTTACAGTAATATTTCTTCATGACTTGTCAGGACTCTGGGTAAATCACAGTTTTAAGTTCAGTATTTCTGACAATATTTTTTAAAAATTTGAACAGATTATTTTTGAGGTGTTTGATAATATGGCATCCTCAATGCCTGTAGAAAAGTATGGCTTAATATTATGCACTTATATTAGTTTTTGACTGAAGTTCTTGGAAGTTTTAATTAAAAAATTTAAACTGAAATTAAACTTACTGTATCTTAATTTAAACACCTGTTTTAATATTTAAAAGAGATGGGGAAAAATTACATAGGAGGCTGCATATTGAACTATTTGCCAGAATGGGAACATACTTCCAAAAAAAGGCATTTTTTGGTGAAAAAATTATTTTATAAATATTTATAATGACAAATATTAATGGAACTTTGCATTTATAGATCATTGACAATTTTGGCCCTCATCTCATCTCCATGCCATGTTTATTTAACACAGAGAGTGTTTGCTGATGTTTCCCCATTTTCTTTGTTCCTATTATTTTTCTCAAGCTTCTCTCTGCCAGATATTGCAATATCTTGAGGTTCTTAGAGAAAGCTTTAGTAGAAGCCCCTTCCAATTTAAGCAACTAAGTGTGATCCTAAGTTATTTCTAAGTTCATAGGAGTAGACTATTGAAAAATCTGGCTTCAAGAAAGGTAATTCAAGCAGAGCGCTCAACAAGGCTTCAAGGCTGAGTGAAGTTTCTGTTAAATCCCTGGATCTCCAAAGTCTCTGTGTTTTTATCTAAAGTTCTTATTCAGTCTTAGACAAACCCGTACTTGAGGACTTCAGGTTTTCTTTCTCTGTAGGGAAGTTGGTGCGGCTGAAACACCGTCAGTACTTCATGGAACTGGTTCAATAAGCTGTTCTGTCAGATGCTGCACAGAGTAGTCCAGTTGTTAGTCATTTTTTTGCACAGAGGAAAAGCTCCAGGTATAGTAAATCATTCTTGGCCTCTGCAAATATACAAGCACATATATTGTAAATTGTTTTAAAGTTCCTCAACTGTTTCCACCTATCACTGCTTAGATAGGATCTTCTACATTTCACCCACTAAGTAAACTTTAAACAGGCTGACCCTCTTTTGTCCCATGAAATCTGATCTACCTATCACCATCAAGGGACATCTGGGATTCATCTTATCTTTTCCGCTGGATTGTTGATTAATGGAAATTGTTTTGAATGGGATTCAAACATGGCAAAACTCCATGGACCTTATGAATTACAATAGGGTAAAACAGGAGGTCAAGTTAAAAAAAAAAAAAAAGAGGAAAATGGATGTGAGGAAGAAAATGAAGCCATAATAATATGGGCCACATTACATGCCTAAGAAGTGAGGATGAAACTCCTGTGTATATTTTAAAATGGGTTTCATAGATCAAAGAGGTTTCTGTTCACCTTTAAAATTATATATATTTTCATTGCAGTAGAGGAAATCTTGACCTGACAGGATGAATAGAGATTATAGGTATCCAGCACAGGCTTGATGTTTCAGTAATATCTCATGAGCCTTTGTGAGCTAAAGGCCATAAAAGATCCACCTAGAACTCTCAGAATTAAAGGAAGAACAGTTGTTTCCTATTCACTGGAATTTTTTCATCCCTTTAAGGTTTTAATGAATAGGAAGTTTGAAGACAAATGGACTTAGATGAAACTTTCAAGTTTATTAGTTCTTTCTGATTCTTCAAGGAGTGCAATGGCAGCAGTTCCTCATATCTGCAGGTGCCCACAGATAATTTCCAAAAGAAAACAAAACTAGTAAGACTTGACTATAGTACCAAAATTGGAATAACCTGAAGCAGGACTGTAGCAGTTTTGTGGCCAGATACCAGGGCTGCCACAGGCTCCAAGCCAAACACAGGCCATGAAGATGTGGTTAGCAGAATTCCTCACAGAACTACATAGCCCGTGCAGAGATGCACTACCCTGTGTTCACTGCGGCACTGACTTGGCCCATGACTTCTGGCTGTCTCAAAGTGTCTGTCAATCTGCTGTGCAGGTAGACAAGCTGCATACTGTTACACAGCTCCCAGAATCAGACCCTTACCTGGACCAACACATAACTTCACTCAGCCTAATGGAGCAGTACTAGCTGGCAGCCATAGAGGGTCCCCTTCCCCTAAACCACCATGCAAGTACCAAAAGCAGGCTGATTTTTTTCCAGAAGACTTTTTGGAATTAGTCTGTAGTTTCTCCTGTCCAGGAGACAACAGAAAGAAGACTGCCTCAAAACAGCAGGTGGCCTAATCTAAAGGTGTACAAAGTGTTTAGAAGAAAATAGCGATTTACTGCTTGAAAATATATGCGAAAAACCACTGGTTTTACTGTATCTTCTGTTTCAGCAACTAGAATACTTATTTATAGGCCGAGAACTTATATCTGGCTTTCGTCATATGTTTGCACAAATGTCAGCATGAAGAGGCTGTGATCCCTACTGACATATAATACAAATAAAAAATAGTAAATGTAAGAGAAAAAAAAATAGATGTGATAAATTTTTTACAGTTCCTATATTTTTGGTCACAGTGACCTGCTTCTAAAAATGAGAAATGTTCAGAATTCAGACCACAAATTTTCTTAACACTGTCCATTTTGGCATAAAAAATATTATACAGCCTGTGAAGGCATTATACATGAACATGCAAGTACTTGTGCTTTCTTAACCAGTAGAAAAGATCCTACCTGAGGAAAAGACATATCCAGTGCCTTCAGGTAAATTTAGGATTCAGGATTTCAACAGGATAAAATTTACTGTACCAGGCTGTGACCCTTTTTCACATCTGTGCACCAAGATAAGTACGTATGTTTGTGTTTCTGACTGCTTGCATGTATTCTTAATTGCTTCAAGTTTCACATGAAAACTTTTTTAAACACAAGCTTTGCTATTTAAATCCATTGTTTTATTTTGATCACAATATCAAAGATCGGAAGTATTTAACATCAGTCCTGGTCACCTGCTGCGTCCTGAATGCTTGTTATATTGAAGAACATTTTTTATTTCTTTGATTTAGAAGCAAAATCCAATACAACAAACACAGTACTGAGTTCTGTACAAAGCAGGATTATGAATTCTGTGTGTCGTGTGCTTTATTGGGCCTTTTTCTCTTTGTAAAAATAAAGCTGTTACAAGCCAGGAAGTTCTGAAGGTAGAGCCAAGCTTGAACCAAACAAGAGAGTTGGCTTGGATTTCTGCAACCGAGCCTTGGCTTGGTTATCTGCCAAGCCAATAGACCTGACTGGATTCATTTACAGACAGAAATATTCACAGAAGGGTAGGCACCAGAAGATTTTGTGGTAGGAAATAAGGCCGCTGTGTTCTTCTTTTCTTGTTTGAAAATAGAACTAGACCAGATCTTGGGTCAAGCTGTAACTGTCTTGTTGTTCATTCTTTGTATAAGAGCAGAACATAAAGACCACTTTTTCTCTAATTACAGAGCTGTAGAGGAATAATGAATTCCCCACATATTTTTCTGCTCGCTTCAGTGTCCAAACTTCGTCTTGTATCAAAATTTGCCCAGATCATAAAAAAAGCCTCATTGGCCCTCAGTTTTTCTTTATATTTTAAAATCAAACTGAAATATTTGTAGCATTTTTTTTAATCTTCTGTAATATATTGATAGAAAAACCTGAGTTTTCCAGCAGTAAGATACCAGTTACAGGCTTTGACTTTCAACCTCCACTTTCAAAAGGAAGAATGAGCTCTGGATTATTGCTCTTTGATACGTATTTTTCTAGAGCTAGATTTAACCCACATCCTTTTTCTCTTATGCCTTACTCCATTGAACCTTTTATAACAGGAAAACTATTGCCTTCTCTTTAGATCACAGAACTCTTGACTGGAGTATGACCCTTTACTTTTGGGGTGCATCAGACTCAAATACAAAGTGCATTAATTGAAAATTCACTCGAGTGGTGCAAAGAAAATCAGATGACAATCTGTGGCTAAGGCTGCAGCTTGTATGTGTGTACAGTTCACAACAAGAAAGGTTTGGGGTGTTGTGATCCAAGATTATTCAACATTCAAATAAAATAGCCATAATCACATTCCAGCAGTGAATGAGAGGCCAGAATGGCTAACCTGGGCTTAACAAGGGCTTACAAGTGACAAATTCATAGCCAAGACTGTGCCATGTTCCTTTGAGAGGAGATCTGAGAGTTTAGTTTATAACACAGATTTAATTTAGATTTTAATAATAAAAAATGGTCCATTAATGTCACAAAGTGACATGCAGCCTCCAGGTCTTTCATATCCAAACCTGTAATAGTTTGCCCTTTTAAAAAAATGCAGAAAACTGTTAGTGAATGAAGGGTTAAAAAAAGATCTGAGAAACATAGGTGATTATTTAAATCTAAGAAGATATATTTACTCTCAACAGCAGTAAGACTTTCCTGGCTAGGAGCATAAGAAGTCTGTGAATAAGGTTGCCATTAATGATTGTCTAATAGAAAGAAGTAGTTTGAGGGCAAACAGAAAATACAAATCTTTTAAATGTATTGTCTAGTTATGTGATTGTGTGTACATGAAAAAGTTTTCCTACCAAGTCTATAATCAACATTTAGGATTGTCTATGATTTAGGATTAAAAATATGTTATAGTCCTCAAGCAGAGGGTAAAACAACTGTTCATTTCATCTGGTATTTTACCAGATATCACCCAGGAGCAGATCTTCTTACAGCAGTAAGTTGGAGGACTTCACAATCTTAATAATCTGAGACACTCACTTTGCCAACATTTGCTTTTTTTTGTCTCAGTTCTTAAGATGTTTAATGTTTTTTGTAATGCTTATCTACTATATTCCTGTAATTATGTGAGAAATTAAAGTTACTTCTGAGAAAACCCTAGTGAATCCCTAGCCTTTGTGGTTGCTTGCACAAGAAGACTTGAAATATCATTCTTCAAGGATCAAATACTGGAATGGAAATAAAAAGAACTCATGGTTTTTTTGCCTGAAGACTCATGATTTTAAAGCTCTTCTTGCTCTCTTGAGAACCTGTCTAATGTTTTTCAGTGTTAAGTGGGAGCAAGAAAGTATATGTGGGTAAGAAAAGCCTAAAATTCTTGTCAACACAGTATGAGTAGTCTTTGGTTTTTATATCGATAGACTGAGTTCAGAGCTAGATTTATACGTCTCACATATCTCCTGAAAAATTAAAAAAGGAATCTTTTAAAGGTCTTCTCAGCTGCAAGCCCCTAATTAAGCAAGGTATGAAATTTCAGGTTAAAGAAATGCAAATATGTATCAAATGCTTCTGATTCGTTTTGCCACAGCAACTGATTTATGTGACTGAGGCAAAAAAAAAAAAAGCTAGTGGCAAGCACTTAAATAAAAAAACCATTAAATCACATAGTTCTTCTTTCTCTCTCCTCAAACAAAGGGGAAAATCTGTCTGAAAGTGAACGGCAGTGCGCACACGTTTCTCCACATATGTGCACGAGTAGAATGAGATCCAGCAACAGCATTGTGACCCTCTTTTTCTTAACCACCAGGCTGTGGTTGAGACATGAACAATGCATTTCTTATTTCCCATTTACATATGGTCTTGGTGTTCTTTCAATACTTTCATGGAAGGAAGAAAGAAAGTTATAATTATCTGTTGAATTATGTGTATAGCTGTAGCTATTTCAATCACTCTTTTTTGTCTAAACAGAAACTCTCTCCATCTGGCAGCTGTGGAACACTGCCAGCTGCATGATACTGCAGCTGGCTCTCCTGAATAGACCTGCTGATCTTCTCCTCTTTCTTTCCTGCAGGACTGCCCACCAGAAGCAGGTGATTTTCGTGCCCAGCAGTGCTCTGCTCACAACGACGTCAAGTACCAGGGGCAGTTGTATGAGTGGCTTCCCGTTTCTAATGACCCTGACAACCCATGCTCACTGAAGTGCCAGGCCAGAGGAACGGCTCTGGTTGTGGAGCTGGCGCCAAAAGTTCTGGATGGGACACGGTGCTACACTGAATCCCTGGACATGTGCATCAGTGGCTTGTGCCAAGTAAGGAGAGAAGCCCTGCATCAATCCCTCCCCTCATGACTCCCCTCCTCAGATCTCTCTCACATGCTCACTCCCTCTCCTCTTCCATACTTGTATCATTTTAGGGTCTTTATTTTGATCACCTGTTTCCATTCGCTTAAATTCATATCTTTCACGATTTTTTCCATTTTTTGGGGACTGTATAATCTCAAAGATTACTTTCTCACTTTATGCTGCATCCTTGGGGTTATTTTCAAGGATTTTATTGTCTGTTTTTGAACTCTTCTCGATAGTTGCAGTAGCATATCTGATTTGAAGCACCAATATAAAATAATGTTGTTGCTTTTAATTTGGATAAATCAAAGTTTTCAAGGTCTACCAAATTACATTATCTTTGAGCATTATTTGAGTATTATTCTGTAAATCAGAAACCTGCATGGCAGTAGATGAGGCGCTAAAGTGAAAAAACTGCCATTCTTTCTGTAGGACTAAGCAAGCCACTACATGTCCTTGGACCATAGCACGCTTATTTGTTACCAGTGAGAAATGGGGACTTCTTGACCCTTCACTTCACAGTGTGTGAAGATCTCTTGGTCTTTCAACCAATTTAATTGTGTCCTAATTTGGTTTTTTGTTACCTTTGTGCTTATATTTGTACACTGGTGTCCTATCATAGCTCCTGTTAAATTACTTTATCTACATTGGACTTTACTCTGCTAAACTACATGTAGGCTACTGGTTGATGAAGGGAAGGACTTTCTCACCATCTCTGTTAGGCTCTGAGCACACCTGAGTCTCAAAAACAGTTGAGTGTAGGTTCATGTTTCAATGCACAGTGACCTTAAAATCTGTGTGGACTTAATGTGTTGTTGGCTTTCTAGTGTATTTTCAATTTGTTTTTTCTTTTGTTTTGTTTTTTTGTTTGTTTTTTGGTAGCTTTCCTCCCTATTTTTTTTCTCTTTGGTTTTCTGTTCTGAGCCAGAAGCAGTCCTGAAGTGAATGAAATAATGAAATAGAGTAGATAGTTCCTGGGTTCATCTCATTTGTGATCTGAAGAAGGCAATCATGTAGACTTTTTACCTAAACCAAGGGTGTGCATGTCAAAATTCTAGATTGCCTAGTGAGACAGACTATTTTAGTCTTGTTTTCTGCTTTCAAATCTTTTAAAAACTTGACTAGAAACACAAAAAACTGGATGGGAAAAAGATTCAAAGTTTTTTGCATGTAGTGACCCAGGATTTAAGAGGAGGCTGATTTCTGGCTTAGTCCAAATATGAAGCACACTTTTTCTCAAGAAAACTTCCCTTAGAAACAGAGTTCCTAAGCATCTAGTACTAAAACAAACTCATTTGCATTCTCACGACATTCTTACTTCGAAGTCTGAAGGGAGCTGAACTGCTAAAGCTACAAAGACTGATTTTATTTCTCTGTGGCTTGAGAATAGATATAATATGCTAGCACTAGTGTCCCTGAGTAATTTTAGTTAAACTAAGTCTTTTCTTATATACCCTAAAATGGTAGAATAATTTTTAATGCATAAATGACTTTATATTTCCCATGTTCTTCAGCATTCAGTTTCTTCAACACATTTGCCATATATTTACAATTACTGAATTTTTGAGGGTGACAAAAAATATTTAAAATATAAACACTCATGCTGTATTCCTTACAGTGAAAAATGGGTGTGTTAAATTTAAAGCACCTCAAAGTATTATTGTCTCCGTGTATCCCTGTTAGCCAGTCATATCTTTGTGGCAATAGAGGTACTGCATTAAAAAATCCATTTTAGATTTGTCCTAACTATATGATATAGGAGAGCAATTGCTTTACCATCTATCACAGCAATAGCTAGTTCTACGAAAGTAGTCCAGACTGGTAAAGAGTATTGAATTTGCTATAATAAATGGTGAGCTTTCTTTAAAAGCAATGATCTTGCATTGTTTCTATAAAGGCTAGTTTAAAATATTGGGAAACCATACCGTTATAGAAAAACAAGTGAAGCATTCTTTCCCTATAACATTTATGTGAATAAACTTATTTCTGTGTGTATTGGGAATGTATGTAAACTTCAGAGAAGACAAAATGTGATTTTAGAAATAATTTCTATTCATTTGCAGTAGGAGCTGCAGGCTACCACTTGCCTAAAGTGGTTGATATACTGTAAACATAATAATCATGGGTCTCAGTAATTTATGAGTGTTCATAATGATCCTGGAAGAAGAGCAACATTTTCATGAGATGTCTCTGGAACTGCATGATTTGGGCCAGTGCAGCAGACAACTGTAATGATACACATATGGTTTGTCACAACTGCAAAAAAAAAAAGTGAAGTCTCCTATGATGTATATTTTATGAGATCCTGAAGATTAAAAAGTGAAGTATGTTTCTTATGTAATTTAACAACAGCAAGAACCAGATTTTGCACCTGGCACAGGCCAACCCTGGTTTTGTATGCAGATTGGAGAATGAGATGCTGCAGAGGGACCTAGGGATCCTGGCCAATGAAAAGTTGAATGTGAGTCAGCAGTGCCCTGGCAGCCAGGAGGGTCAACCCTGTCCTGAGGGGCATCAGGCCAGCTGGGAAAGGGAGGGGATTGTCCTGCTCTGCTCTGAGCTGGGGCAAGCTCACCTCCAGTGCTGGGGGCAGTTCTGTGTGTCTCAGTATGAGACATGAAACTATCAGAGAGTGTCCAAAGAAGGGTCACAAAGATGGTGAAGGGCCTTGAGGGGAAGATATATGAGGAGTGGCTCAAGTCACTTTTTCTGTTCAGCCTGGAGAAGAGGCGACTGAGGAGAAATCTCTTTGTGGCCTTCTACACCCCTATGTGGGGAAAAGGAGGGGCAAGTATCCACCTTTTCTCATGACCAGTGATGCGACTTTAGGAAATGGCATGAAGCTGAGTAGGGGAAGGTTTACACTGGATATCAGGCAAGAGATTCTTCACTCAGAGGGTTATTGGGCACTGTAACAGACTCCCCAGGAAAGTGGTCACAGCACTAGCCTGTTTGACTTTAAGAAGCATCGGTACAATGCTCTCAGGCACATGTTCCGATACTTGGAGTGTCCTGCACAGGGACAGCTATTGGACTAGATGATCCTGATGGGTCCTTTCCAACTCAGCATATTCTATGATTCTATAGTAGCAGATTTTGGAACAATTGCACTATGTTGAAGGCAAAGAGATAGGTTTTCTGGATTGCTCAGAGCAAAACTACTGAAAGCAACTTTAAGTTTACCCTCCTATCGGCTTGCGTTGATCCAAGTGTTATGGCAACAAAGAAGGAATTGAATGTCCTTGAGATAAAATGTTATACATAAAACATATCATTAATTATGTGCAAGAATCCTGACTTAGTAAAAGTGACATTAAGATTGGTGTATGCTTACATAGACACAGAGTGTTTTTCCCTGTAGGTCATACGACAGTGTTAATTTTCTTAATTAACCATAGGAATATATTTCTTTGTATGCAAGACTTGAGTCAATGCATAGCCTATTGTGTGGTCACAAACTGTTCTTCAGATTACCAGAATTAAAGGTTCATTGGATTGCTTCTGTGTGCCTCAGTACTCACTCCTGATTTAAAGGTGATGGATTTCACTCTCATTGACAACAATGCATTTGTAAAAAGGTGCAGTATTTGGAAATCATAAGATCTCTCTCTCATATTTATCTTTTACTTTTCATATTGTTTGGAGGTTTAAGACTACCAGTACCTTAGTGGCATATTTATGAGTTTTTGTTTAATTATGAGACTGTGATCTGCAGCCTTTGTTTTGCCTGCTGGCCACTTAGTAGTTAAAGTCAGAAGAGACATCTGATTCTATTCAGATGCCAAGCAAAGCCAAATTTGTATATAGAACAAGCTGTAACTCTGAATCTTTGATTCCAGAAGGAGTATGGTCAGAGATTCTTAAAAATATTTTTAGTTTTATTTACAGAGATAGAGTTTTGAAGAAGTTTTTCAGTAGCTGATTCAGATATACTTCAAGGCATAGATCAGTACCCATAACTGTGATAGTTCAGAAATCATGCAAGCTGCAGGCATTTTGCCTCTCTCCATATTGTATAAACATGTGTGTTTCCATACTAGATAAATGTATTTTTCCCATTAAGAGATATATAACTTGTCTTTGTTCTTTCAGTGAAACACCTAAGAAATTCATAGGAATAAATAGGAATTAATTTCTGAACATAATTTTTTTTTCTCTGTAGTTTTGCTCTTAAATGCATTGTGACACAGACCTCACAACAGCATTTTTCAAACAAAAATACTCAGAATGTTATATGTTCTAGTTTTTCCTAATTGTCTTGTTCCTCCTGAACATTTAAATCCCTTCCTCTGTGGATATCTGTGTAATTTGGGTGTCCTTTTCTTTCTACTTTTTTTTAAAGAAATATAGATTACTTCTCAGATCTTTGGGTCTCATTTTGAGTCTTCTCAGCTTATATGTCTCATTGGTGTATGGCAGCTAGCTTGAACCTCAATGCTGAAGTCAATAGAATGGTCTTTAAGGAAATAGTGATTTGAAGTTCCACATTATGAAATGTCTTTATAGATAAAATTAATGGGTACGCCGAGGACAGCACATTTAAAACTTCCAGTTTCCAGTTTAATTTTCCCTGTTTGCAAAATAAATTCCTGTACTTCAAATCCTTTCTTATGGTTTTAAGAGCATAAGCAATTTCTAGATATAATAGTTGAAGCTGCCAAGTTGGAGAATGGTGGGTTGATCCTGGCTGGGTGCCAGATACCCACCAAAGCTGCTCTCTGCAAACAGATGGGGAGAGAAACTATAACTGAAGGCTCATGGGTTGAGATAAGGAATGGGAGAGGTCACTCACCGATTACCATCATGGGCAAAACAGACTAGGGGAAATCAGTTAAATTTATTGCCAATAAAATATCAGAGGAAGATAAAGAGACATAAAACATCTTCCCCTCTACCCCACCCCTTCTTTCCTCTTCTTCCTCCCTGTAAGCAATAAAGGGAGATGAGGAGCAGAGGTTACAACCAGTTCATCACACATTGTTCCTGACACTGCTCAGAGAGAGGAATCATTCCCCTGCTCCAGTGTGGGATTTCTCTCAGGAGAGACAGTTCTCCATGAACTTCTTCTCCATGCAGCTCTTCACAAACTGCTCCGGTGTGCGTAGCTTTCCACACATGCAGTCCTTCAGGAACAGCCTGCTCCTGCTTTTATTTGAAATCAAGCTTATTCTTTGTCGTCACACTTCACATTATCACAGCAAGAAACCCAAGAAATTGGCAGCACTGAGCATGTGTGTTAGAATACTGATTTATATGCTCTGTTTCATGCAGCTCATACCTTGTGTTTAACCTCTCTGAAAACGAAGCAACATAGGTATTTTTTGTCCTTCCTTCCTTCCTT
>VWZV01014302.1:8945-49373 GCA_013397155.1 Irena cyanogastra
TATTTATAGGAACATTAGAAGGCATCGTGTTTGAATTCAATTGGTTAGTAATTTATCAAAATTTTTTGAATTTTATTTATTTATTTATTTAATTTACTTTATTGGTTGGTAATGGTTAGTCTACATGTTTATTAAACTTTTTTTTTACATAGTTCACATTTTTTGGTTTTTTGGGAAGTGTTTTATAGGGGTAGAATTTTTTTTGTAGGTGTGAAGTTTTTTTTTAATAAGAATAAATTTTTTTAATAAGTGTGAAGTTCTTTTTAATAAGATTGTTAGGTAAATTGATTTTTATTTTTATGATTTTTTTTACAGGCACTTTTTAGGTTAGTTGTTAGTTTAGTTGAAATAGTAAGGCTTGATTTTATAATTTTTTAACAGTGTTTTAGTTCTGTGTAGCAGCAGAGCCCTGTCACAGAGAGCTCCAGGGGAAGCAGCCCCAGGGGAGGATCCGGCAGGATTCCCCAGGGATGGACAGGCTCCTCCAGCTGTCCCCTCACCACCAGCACGGGGCCCTTCCCGTGCCACAGACAATAACTCAACACTCTCTGCACTCACATTTAACACTGAGAGGAATTTTGTTCTCAGAGCAGCCTTAGAAAGCTTTAACTCGATCCTGCAAATGTACATTCCTGACACTTCTGATCAAAGTCTGTGGAACATCAACCAAGCTGTGCTGTTAAATGTGGGTGTCTATGAGCAATATGCTGAAAACTGACCACCAAACATCACTGACAGCCTGGATCTTCCCATCTCCTCCTGGGATCTTTGGTGGGATGGATGAGATGTGGTTACACAAAGCTGCATGGCAGTGAGGTGGGAATTAGCTGTATATTGAGAATTAACTGAGAATTAATTTGAAAATCATAAATGAAGAATTAACTGCAGATTCTGCAGTGTCCTTCAGAGGCCACAAACCCCAGAGACTGCAGCTTTACAGACAGTTTTCAGTGGCATTGTTCATGTAAAAAGGACATGGAGGCCACGGAGCTGCTCCAGGGCTGGAGCCCCTCTGCTCTGGAGCCAGGCTGGGACACCTGGGGGTGCTCACCTGGAGAGGAGCAGGATCCAGGGAGAGCTCAGAGCCCCTGCCAGGGCCTGAAGGGGCTCCAGGAGAGCTGGAGAGGGACTGGGGACAAGGGACAGAGGGACAGGAGCCAGGGAATGGCTCCCAGTGCCAGAGGACAGGGATGGATGGGATATTGGGAATTAGGAATTGTTCCTGGCAGGGTGGGCAGGCCCTGGCACAGGCGCCCAGAGCAGCTGGGGCTGCCCCTGGATCCCTGGCAGTGCCCAAGGCCAGGCTGGACACTGTGGCTGGAGCAGCCTGGGACAGTGGCAGGTGTCCCTGCCATGGCAGGGGTGGCACTGGATGGGCTTTGAGATCCCTTCCAACCCAAACCACTCTGGGATTCAGTGATTCCATGCCAAGGCAGAATCAAAGGTGTCTCCAAACTCAAACTGGTCTAAACCAAGGTTACACACTCCATGACCCCCACAGAAAGGGCCTGTGTCTCCTGACCCACAGCTCCTGGCTCACAGCCCAGCACACTCAGCCACTGATGTCCATCTGCTCCTGGAGCTGGTGACACCAGGACGAGGCCAAGGAGCAGAGGGGAGGCAGGCAGGTCCCAGACCCCAGCAGCCTCTGCCAGGGATGCCCTGACAGGCCTGGATCTCTGCCTGTGGCCTCGGGAGGTCACTGACTCCACTCCCAGCTCCACAAAGCACCCAGGGATCCCACACTGCCTGAAAATGGCTGATGTGCTGCTGGAAACCTTCCCCAGCCTGCACTGACTAGCCAAAGGGCTCAGGTACAGCCTCAGCTCCCACTGCCTCTGCACTCTTCCCAAGTGCCCATGTCCCAGGAAAACCCAGGACATCTCAGCTGGAGCCTCACCAGCCCACACTGGGACATGTCCAGGCATTCCTGTTTACTCACCCCACTGCCTGGCCTCCCGAGGAGCAGGCTGCTCTGCCACCCCACACTGAACTCCAGGACTTGGCATTTGGCTGCACTGGATTTCACAGGACTTTTTCCAGTGACATTTCACCAGCTGGCTGAGAGCAGCTGGAACTATAACTCCTCGATTGGATTTAAACTTTACAGCTTCACCTTTTCTGGCTTATCTTCCATACCAGACCCAGAGTCTATCCCCTTATCCCAGCTGTTAACTCTTCCCTGGCAGGGTGGGCAGGCCCTGGCACAGGTGCCCAGAGCAGCTGGGGCTGCCCCTGGATCCCTGGCAGTGCCCAAGGCCAGGTTGGACACTGGGGCTGGAGCAGCCTGGGACAGTGGCAGTGTCCCTGCCATGGCAGGGGTGGCACTGGATGGGCTTTGAGGTCTCTTCCCACCCAAACCACTCTGGGATTCTATGAAGTCATTTGAGGGAGTTTAATTCTTTAATTTTTCCCAGCACATCCCAGAGAGAGAGGGATCCTTTCCTTCACTCAGGACAAACTGCTGCAAAGTATCTCCACAGATCTCCACTCACACCCTCATTATTTTCTCTCTCCCCAGGTTCTGTACCCACTTGCCAGCACCTTTCCCCAGGTTATTCCCTCCCACTGGTTCCTCCCAAGCAGGACAGTGCTGGGAGAGCCTTACCAGCCCCAGCAGACATTTGGGATCTGTGATTCTTCCCTCCTGCCACAGCCAGCAGCTGTCACAGAACAATTCTGAGTGGTTTTACACAACCTGGCTTTGGCAGCACGGAGCTGCTACTCACTGCTTGTCACATCCTACAACTGCCTTGCCTGGTTAACTCCTCCACTGTTTTTTCTGGCAACTGGAGCTCAGCTAATGCAAGAGAAGAAAGCTGGGGAGGGAAAAAGCAAAAACCTGGCGTGTTTCCTTTTTTTTTTTTATAAATACTACAGCTGCCCTTTCCCCTGGTTAATGGATTCTCCATTCATTATTCAGAGATAACTCCTAATGGATGGGAGATTAGAGCTGGCTGAGGCAAACAGAGGAAATGAGTTATGGCTCCCTGGGTGCCCACGGTGCTGGATCCACCCTGGGCAAACGGCAGGAGACAGTGGGAGCACGCAGGGGCTGTTTGCTGCCCTGGCTCCCCAGCCCTTTGTTCAAACCTCTGGGATATGGCAGCAGGCTCCAAAGCTCTGGGTGGAGGCACAAACTGGCTCGCTCTCCCAGCTCACATTCATGTGGGCAAGGATTACTGAAACAGCCAAGGAGAATGAAACACGGCAGGAAAGGGGGAGAGCTTGGATGTTCAGCTTGGTGAAGACAAAGGAGGCTGTCCTGTGGGACTGGGGAAAGGAGATGCTCAAGGAAAAGGAAAAATCTATTTGAATTATTCTCATGCCAACATTAAAATATGCATAAGCTGTATCATATTAGAGGTTTAACCTGGAGAGAAAGGAATTTCTAGGACAGCTTTCCAGCTGACCTGGCAGAGACTAAAGAAACCTTAAAATGTATTATGATTTATTGATGAAAGATTTACACGGCTGCAGCAAGAAGAGATTAGATCTGATGATTTGTGAGCATCCTGCCAGTCCACGTGGCTCAAAATGAAGGTCTTCAACATATTAAACCAAGTAATTCCTAGCAAAATAATCCCAAGAATTTTATTACTGTCCCACTGTTGTTACATTTGCAGAACTGTGCAGCCCAATGCTGCACTGGAGAGACTGGGGAACACCAGGAGCTGCAGAGATTGGGCTGAGGGCTTCCCTTCCCAAGGGGAAAAGCATCCCTGGCTCAGCACTCCTGGCTGGATAAGGCACATCCAGCTGGGAAGGGGCACCAGGGGCTATGGGCTGGTCAGTCCTGCCCAACACCTCCAGGATGGGATGGGAGGGCATGCAGGGTACCCTCAGCCAGCCTGGGATGGGAGGGCATGCAGGGTACCCTCAGCCAGCCTGGGATGGGAGGGCATGCAGGGTACCCTCAGCCAGCCTGGGATGGGAGGGCATGCAGGGTACCCTCAGCCAGCCTGGGATGGGAGGATGTGCTGGAGGGCAGGATGGCTCTGCAGAGGGACCTGGGCAGGCTGGATCCATGGACAGGGTGCTCGGGCCTTGGCAGGGGCTGCCCAGGGAGGTTTGGAGTGCCCATCCCTGGAGGTGTCCAGGGCAGGCCTGGATGTGGCACTCAGTGCCCTGGGCTGGGGACACAGTGGGGACTGGGCATAGCCTGGACTTTATGGCCATGGAGAGATCTTCCCACCTCAGGGATCCTGGGGTTCTGTGCTCTGTCAGGTACTCCATGACTGGCAAATTTCAGCTTTTCTGAATAGCACTCAGCCAGGAAAACAAATCCGTAACGAGAGAATTATCCAATTGTTTTATAAGACTGCCATGCCAGAGGAATATCTCCCACCTTGAGTCTCAAAAGCCCTCAGCAAACAGAATTAACTCCTAGACATGCTTGGGGTAATTGCAGAATTTAATGAGGCTGATGGTACTGGGGAGTGCAGGTGTGTGCAGCTCTGGCTGGTCACCACCAGCTCCCTGAACACCAGGACCTGCACATCCCAGGGAATTCCCACAGCTGGCATGACTCAGGATGGCTACACCACACTGCTGCCACCTGCACAGCCATTCCAGCACAGGGCACTATTTCTGACACGAGCTCGTTGCTGAATTAGCCAAGATCCTGAGGATGCTTCTCTGGCCATGTAAATGTGCTGCCAGCAGAGATGCAGTGAGAGAAAAATGTTATTTTATAGTCCTCCACACAGCTAGGAGCTGCACACTAAAATCCTAAAGCTGTCCTAAAATCTGGAATCAGTCAGGAAGACTGTAGGAAAACAAGCTGACACACAAATGTCATTAAAGATAGGAGAGTTGGAGGAGCAACTAAGTAGGAAAAAAATAGATTTTTAGCTGACAGTTACATTCCTTTGAGCCTGTGCTTTGCCTGGATGACAAACCCAGCTCTGCTTTTTGTGCCTCCTGAGAAGCACCTCAGAGCTGTACCTGGGCAGCCCACAGGTTTTCCAGCTTCCATTTCCCAGTGGTGAAGGAATTCTGGAACCAGGAATCCCCTCTGTGGATTTGAGTCCAAACCTGACCGTGCTCTTGTGAAATCCCTTGTGAACCCATCCATGGACACCTGCAGCTACTCCTACACCCCATGAGCAGTTTCCCAGCAAAACTTCATTTCCTGGCATTTTCCACGTGCCACTTTCCAGCCTGAGGCCAGAAGTGATGTTCTGGTGTTGGAAAAAGGCAGCAGGTTCTATCAGACCCTCCCCATCTGTTCAGGATTTTCAAGATGTGCTCTGACATCCTGAAGAACCCTTGTTTTTCCAGTTGTTCTTCCTAAGAAAGTCCCTTTCTCCCCAGGCAGTGCTGATCCAACCTGTGTGCTGGGGGATTGCCACACTCACTTCCTGCCCACACCAGCAGGAAAATCCCATTTCATTTCTCAATGGCTCCATTATGTTAATGAGTTCTGGGAACTCGAGGATGCCAAAGCCTTTTGGTTTCCATTTCAAAGCAACTCAACCTGAGTTTCTTAAATGTGTGATATCACACTCAATTTTTAGCTCCACTACCCTGTCCCTTTGAAGTCCTTCAGCAAAGCCAGCACCATCTTTTCCTGGATCTCTCACTCTGCTCCTTCATTCCTCCTCTGCACCATGACAGGGTTAATATTCTTCCAGACATTCAGCACTGTGAACCCCTCCAGCTCCCAGCCTTTGTAAGTGTTTCCACTCCCAAATGTGTATGAATTCCTTTCTCCCAGGTCCTGGAGCAGGCCCATCACTGCTGTCCCAGCAGCAATTCTGGGACACTCACTAGTGAGGAGCTAGTGGAGGAGCTGGACAAGAGGAGTTAGACAAGAACCCAGCCAAGGAGATCCTCAGTTGCTGGATTGCTTCCACCCAGAATCCAACACACAGAGGTTCTCCTGGTGGATCTGCCCTGGGTAAGCTCACTCCTTTGGAAGGCCAGCCCAGGGCCCTGTCCCACCCTGCTCCTCACAGGCACATTTCCATCTGGAGCAGCAGGAGAACTCTGATCCAGCCTGCTCCTTACAGAGCAGCAGCCCCAGCTTCAACAGCTCCTGAGCATCGAGTTGCTTCTCATCCCAGGCAGGCTTTAATTCAGCCTGACCTTTGTGTTCTTGCCTTAGTCCAAAATATAAATTTCAGAGGTCGGGGCATGGCTGTGAGACTGTCAGAGGCCCTTTTTCCACACCTAGGAAGAGGCAAGGAGCTGTCCTGCTGTGTGGTGGGGTGTGGTGCCACACTTGAAGCAGGTGGCCATCCTGAGGGACTTGGAGGAGCACCAGAAGTGGCCCATGGGCATCTGCTGAGGTTTAACAAGGCCAGATCCATACTGTGGAGCAGGGAAAGCTCCCAGAGCAGCCTCAGGTTTACACAGGAAATGTTCCCCTAAATCCATCCCCTGCTCACTCAGCTGCTGCCTTGGATTGCTCTGGGAATGCTGCACAGCTCCTGCAAGTGTGGAGTGAGTTCAAAGGCAGGGAGCAGTGGGGAAATAGAGATGCACTGCACAAAACACCTCCACAAACACTGAGCCACTGCTGGGCAAAACTCCTGCTACAGGAAAAGTAGGAAACACAACAATGAGATTTTATTTACTTTTTTTTTTTTTTTTTTTTCTGTAGGAGCTTTACTTTCTGCTTTCCAAATTTCATTTCAAATGTGCAATCTGAACCTGGCAGAAACAAGCAGTAGACTCAGGCCACAACTTCCCAATTTTGTGACATTTAGAAGTTGCCACTGTATAAATCTCAGCTCACCCAACCCCACTTCCCTAGGGCACTAAACCCCACAATCTGTACAGCTTCATTACATCTTGCTCTTTATACATGCATTAAATATCCTCATTTTTCCATATTTTCTGTTTTTACATTTCATGATGGTTTTTTTTAAGTTTAATCATAGAGTCATGGAATGGTTTGGGTTGGAAAGGACCTCAAAGCCCATCCAGGGCCACCCCTGCCACGGCAGGGACACTGCCACTGTCCCAGGCTGCTCCAGTCCCAGTGTCCAGCCTGGCCTTGGGCACTGCCAGGGATCCAGGGGCAGCCCCAGCTGCTCTGGGCACCCTGTGCCAGGGCCTGCCCACCCTGCCAGGAACAATTCCTAATTCCCAATCCTATCCAAACCCACTCCCTGTCAGTTCTAACACTTCCTCAGGGTGCTGGTGACAAGAGGGCTCCAGATGCCCTGCTTAGGAAGGATAATCACCCATGTTTATCCTGGGATGACTGGAAAGACCAGAGCCCCTCCAAACTGGAACCCAGCCACCTGCATCTACAGACACCAAAGTCATAAAGCCATGGGATTGTTATGAGTGGGACAAAAGGGACAAATTCCAGCTCAGAGCCTTTCAGTGAAGCTGGAGAATGCAGATGTGAGCAGGGAGCCCAGCCAGACCCATGGGCCAGGAAAAGCCACTGGCTCTCCTGACCTGACCTGGTAAAAAGCCTCTGGTTCAAAGCACAGAACCTCAAAGGAAGGAGCTGAGGCTTTGCCTCTTGTCAGACATCCCCACAGAGCAGCTGAGTTCCAGCCAGCTGAGAACCTCTCCACAGCTGAGCATGGAAAATTCCAGCCCAAGTGCAGCCCTGGACTGCATTTTCTTGCTGACACAAAGCAAGGCTACGAGTCAATTTATAGTCACAGACTGGAGGCAACTCCTAATTTAAAAATTCCAGCTTTAAACCACTTCCCACTAAATCACAGCCTGTGAGGATGCTCTCCCCCCCAGCAGGAGGTTTGCCAGCAGCCTGGCCGAGGGAGCAGCCAGGCCCAGTGGTTACAAAGACTGCTACTGCTCCAGACACACACACGGAGTGGAGTTACCAGTGTGGAAACACAACACAGCTGCAAACCTGCATCCCTGAAGGGAATCCAGCAAGAGCAAACTCTCTCAGGAACACCTGCTGCTGAAGGAAGCTGTTTCTTACTCACCAGATCTGTAGCTTGATCTTCTTCCCTTGCAATTCAACAGTTTTAATCTTGAAGTCTATCCCTAAAATAAACAAACACATAAATAAGTAATTAGTGTTTATTTATTTAAAAAAAATCAATTCCACAACAACTCCGAATAGCTGAGACAGAACAGCAGCTTTTTTCTTCTTTCACTGAACTGCCAGGCAAACCAGGGATGTCCAGGGACACTGAAATGGGAAAGGAGCTGGGAGACCAGCAGGGCCAGGGCTCAGGGGTCTCATGGAACACCCTGAGCAGGAAGGACCCACAAGGATCATCCAGTCTGCTGGAATCCAAAATGCAAGGAACTCTCAGAACTTTGGGCCTGTGAGCCAAAGCTTAGAATTAAACACAGGATTTGATCTGAGACCTTGGAAAAGGCTTCCAAACTTAGGTGCTAAAAGTGAGAATGTAGATTTATAATTTAAAGCAGAGACACACTAAGCTAAGTAAAATGAAGTTTGGAGTTTTAGAGTTTAGGATATAAAAAAAATTAAAGTAGTTACAAAGGTAAACAAGAAGTTTAGAATTTGTGTGTCATGACATGATTGGCTAAGAAAGCTCACACTGTAGCTTAAGTCCGTAAGACAAAATATTTAAGGATTGGGTCAAAACCAGAAACATCCTTATTAGCAGTGCTTTATTAGTCAATAACTCCTTAAAAAGTCTTGTAACTAAGGGTCTTGAGACCTTCTGAACCATGCTGTAGCAATGTAAGCCAAACTCACCCTTCCTGTCTATGTAAAAAATAAGAACAATAAATAACATCATCTAAAAACTCAGAACTCCTGTCTCTAACTTACTCAAAACTCCTTCAAAAACCCCCATGCAGTCCAGCTCCTGGCCCTGCCCAGGACACCCCAACCATCCCCCTGTGCCTGAGAGCCTTGTCCAAAGGCTCCTGGAGCTCTGGCAGTCTCATTCCTTGGGGAGCTGTTCCAGGGAGCCAAGGGCTGCCCTGCTCCACCTCTCCCAGCACACACAGGGTTTGCAGACACTCTGAGCTTCCACAGGGATGCACAATGGTTCAAGCCACTCGAAGCTTTAACCAGCAAGAAAAGGTGAATTACCAGAGCCCAGTCTCCTCATCCAGACCCATCCCTGCTTCAGCCTTGAGTATGGGACAGCCAAAGCCAGGCCTTGGCAGAAGTGTCACCAAGACTCCAAGAGCTCAGCCAAGCAGAGACCATCCCCACAGACCATGGAAAAGGTTTTTACTTTCAATACCAACTGAATACAGAAAGTCCTCAAGTGCCACATCCAGAGCTGTTAAACCCCTCCAGGGATGGGGACTCCAGCCCTGCCCTGGGCAGCTGTGCCAGGGATGGCCAGTCCTTTCCAGGTGGGAATTGTTCCCAATATCCACCCTGAGCCTGCCCTGGCCCAGCCTGAGGCCATTTCCCCTTGTCCTGTCCCTGTTCCCTGGGAGCAGAGCCCGACCCCCCTGGCTGTCCCCTCCTGTCAGGAGTTGTGCAGAGCCACAAGGGCCCCCTGAGCCTCCTTTTCTCCAGGCTGAGCCCCTTTCCAGCTCCCTCAGCCCCTGCTGGGGCTCCATTCCCTGCCCAGCTCTGTTCCCTGCCCTGGACACGCTCCAGCCCCTCCAGGTCTCTCCTGTCAGGAGGGGCCCAGAGCTGCCCAGGATCCAACCTTCTCTTCCCAGGAGTCACAGCAGAGGCTACACCAGAGCAGCAGGAACACTCCAAGCCATCCCCTCAAACTGCTCTGACACTAATTAGATGCCACTGGCCTGGCTTTCAATTCCAATCAGAGAACACCACTGATCATTCCTCATGCTTTCCAAAAACCTGTTTATATTTAGACTTTTAAAGAGGCAGCAGCTGCAATCCCAAACTTCCCTCCCAAATCTACAAGGTCACTTTATACCAAGAAAGATTAAAGAGAATTTATGAAATGCACTATTATATAAGAAGTTTGCATGGGAGCTCTGCCTTGAACTCCTTTTAGCCAACACCCAGCACACAGAACTTCTTGGGCTGAGAGCTGGACACGACCCAGCCCAGAAACTCCCAGTTCTGGGCTGGAAAGACATCCCTGGAGGTATCCCAGGAAGGCCTGGGCGTGGCACTCAGTGCTCTGGGCTGGTCACAAGGTGGGGACTGGGCACAGCTGGGACTTGATGATCCTGGAGGGCTTTTCCAACCCAAAGAATTCTGGGATTCTGGGATTTAAAGGCTTGCAGTGACTTGAGGCCAAGGCTGTGCATTAATCCCAGGGTGGCAGCCTGGGACCTCCCAGCCATCTCAGGTCAGTGCTCCTTTGTTCTCCAGTCAGCCCCAGCACTGCTGCATCCCTCACATTTATGAATCAATGTAGGAACTATCACACAAACGTGACTGGAAATATAAACCTGCTGAATGATTGATTGCCAAGACACAAAACTGACCCACATCCACCCAACCCTGTATTTTTTCAGCATTTCAGGGAGTTGTTTGCTGCCATGTCGTGTCCCCAGCAACACAACCAAACAAATGAACACCGAACATGTAAATGAAATATTTTATATGGTGACAGTTACTTCTGGGCTGTGCCCAGATGCAGCAGAATGTTTGAGAGCCACTTTATATGTGTTAAGATAAAGTAAATTATTAACCCAGCCAAGGAAATTAACTCTTTGCACTGTAAGGGATTTAGCCAACTCCAGTATTTGGGGATAAAATAAATCTCTAATTCCATGTTATACTCAGCTCCCATTCCAATATAATACCAGTTCAGCCTTCAGAACAGAAAGGTTGTTATAAATAGCAATGTATTCCCCTGGAAATACTTCCAGAGGAGTTCCAACAGACTGGCAAAAGGAGACTCCTGCAGGCTGCAGTGCCTGTCCAGTCCGAGGCTGCTGACAATAAACAGCAGAAACACAAAGGCTTCCCAGAAAACAGATATGGGGAGGTTTCCAGGAAAATTCAGTTCAGGAAAGAGCTGAAGAGGGTAACGGGTATAAAACCTCACTGGCTGAAGAACAGACATCTCGTCATCACAAAGAGCTCATGAATTAAAGATGAGCATGGAATTACTCCCTCATTAAGTGTGGTAAGATATTTATCACCTTCAGCAGGACAAACTGGAATTCAAGGGAAAACCTGGAAGAACATGGCCAGGCTCACAAAAACCTTATAAACTCCAGATGTTCCAATTAAGATATGGAAATGTTTGCTACCCTTCAGCACAGCTCTCAGCAGGCAGATCCTCATGGGTCCCAGCTCCCTTCTGCATTTCCTTCCCACTCCACTCTTCCACCTGTTGCTTAGAGCAGCCTGGGGGTGCTGGTGGCTGAGAGCTGGACATGAGAGCCCCAAACCTCCCATGCCCTGGGCTGATCCCCCAGCGTGGGCAGCAGGAAAGGGGGGATTCTGTCCTTGTGCTCAGGTGAGAGCACCTGCAGAGCTGCCCCAGCCCTGAGGATTCCAACAGCACAAGGAGCTGGAGCTGCTGGAGAGAGCCCAGAGGAGCCCCAGAGCTGCTCCAGGGCTGGAGCCAGGCTGGGAGAGCTGGGGGTGCTCACCTGGAGAGGAGAAGGATCCAGGGAGAGCTCAGAGCCCCTGCCAGGGCCTGAAGGGGCTTCAGGAGAGCTGGAGAGGGACTGGGGACAAGGGATGGAGGGACAGGAGCCAGGGAATGGCTCCCAGTGCCAGAGGGCAGGGCTGGATGGGATATTGGGAATTAGGAATTGTTCCCTGGCAGGGTGGGCAGGCCCTGGCACAGGGTGCCCAGAGCAGCTGGGGCTGCCCCTGGATCCCTGGCAGTGCCCAAGGCCAGGCTGGACACTGGGATTTGGAGCAGCCTGGGACAGTGGCAGTGTCTCTGCCGTGGCAGGGGTGGCACTGGATGGGCTTTGAGGTCCCTTCCCACCCAAACCAGGCTGGGACTCAATGATTCCACAGGCTCAGGTGCGACAAGCCTGAACTCAGCTTTAGAAAGGGCAGGAGCATCCATGGAGTTTCTGGGTTCCTGGCCTGGAACCAAGGCTTTAAGGAGCTCCAGCAGTCAGTCCCATGGTCAGTGCAAACACTGCCCTCACACAAAGGCTGAGTCTGCTCTGCCCAGCCATGGCAACCACGGCCCAGGAGCAGCTCCAGGGGCTGCCAGCTCACAGTGGACATTGAAGTCAGGCCCCTCCACTCCTCAGCTCCAGGGAATGCTGCCCACAACTCCACCTGCACCTGTGCAGGTTCAAACCTTGAATGTCCTGGTGGATACACAACTACTGGCTCAAGGGATTTGTGTTCCCAGCTCTCTCAGACATAAGATGTTAACAAAGAGCCAGGAGCTGCATCAGCAGAACAGCTTTAAGTCCATAATCATTTCCATATCACTTTACACCTTCCCAAGCCCCTGCCAAGATCCCCCCTCTGCCACTAAATCACAAAGTGACTGTTCTTGACAGGTGACAGACCCACGGCCACCGCTACGACAGGGAGGGAGAAAACGTTATTTTCCAGTCCACTGCAGAGCTACAAATGATGAGCTGGCCCTTTTCACACAGCCCGAATTTTGTTTGCATTCCTTCCCAACAAAGCCCCCATTGAGCACAGGGAGGACGCTGGGCGGGAGGAAGCAGAATGTAGGGCAGGAGGAGGGCACGGCTGGGAGCTGGAGCTTGACAGGCATCCCGCAGGGACATCCCACCCTCNGAATTCTGGGATTCTGGGATTTAAAGGCCTGCAGTGACTTGAGGCCAAGGCTGTGCATTAATCCCAGGGTGGCAGCCTGGGACCTCCCAGCCATCTCAGGTCAGTGCTCCTTTGTTCTCCAGTCAGCCCCAGCACTGCTGCATCCCTCACATTTATGAATCAATGTAGGAACTATCACACAAACGTGACTGGAAATATAAACCTGCTGAATGATTGATTGCCAAGACACAAAACTGACCCACATCCACCCAACCCTGTATTTTTTCAGCATTTCAGGGAGTTGTTTGCTGCCATGTCGTGTCCCCAGCAACACAACCAAACAAATGAACACCGAACATGTAAATGAAATATTTTATATGGTGACAGTTACTTCTGGGCTGTGCCCAGATGCAGCAGAATGTTTGAGAGCCACTTTATATGTGTTAAGATAAAGTAAATTATTAACCCAGCCAAGGAAATTAACTCTTTGCACTGTAAGGGATTTAGCCAACTCCAGTATTTGGGGATAAAATAAATCTCTAATTCCATGTTATACTCAGCTCCCATTCCAATATAATACCAGTTCAGCCTTCAGAAGGAGAAAGGTTGTTAAAAATAGCAATGTATTCCCCTGGAAATACTTCCAGAGGAGTTCCAACAGACTGGCAAAAGGAGACTCCTGCAGGCTGCAGTGCCTGTCCAGTCCGAGGCTGCTGACAATAAACAGCAGAAACACAAAGGCTTCCCAGAAAACAGATATGGGGAGGTTTCCAGGAAAATTCAGTTCAGGAAAGAGCTGAAGAGGGTAATGGGCATAAAACCTGACTGGCTGAAGAATAGACATCTCGTCATCACAGGGGGATAATGAAAGAGCTCATGAATTAAAGATGAGCATGGAATTACTCCCTCATTAAGTGTGGTAAGATATTTATCACCTTCAGCAGGACAAACTGGAATTCAAGGGAAAACCTGGAAGAACATGGCCAGGCTCACAAAAACCTTATAAACTCCAGATGTTCCAATTAAGATATGGAAATGTTTGCTACCCTTCAGCACAGCTCTCAGCAGGCAGATCCTCATGGGTCCCAGCTCCCTTCTGCATTTCCTTCCCACTCCACTCTTCCACCTGTTGCTTAGAGCAGCCTGGGGGTGCTGGTGGCTGAGAGCTGGACATGAGAGCCCCAAACCTCCCATGCCCTGGGCTGATCCCCCAGCGTGGGCAGCAGGAAAGGGGGGATTCTGTCCTTGTGCTCAGGTGAGAGTCCACCTGCAGAGCTGCCCCAGCCCTGGGGATTCCAGCAGCACAAGGAGCTGGAGCTGCTGGAGAGAGCCCAGAGGAGCCCCAGAGCTGCTCCAGGGCTGGAGCCAGGCTGGGAGAGCTGGGGGTGCTCACCTGGAGAGGAGAAGGATCCAGGGAGAGCTCAGAGCCCCTGCCAGGGCCTGAAGGGGCTTCAGGAGAGCTGGAGAGGGACTGGGGACAAGGGATGGAGGGACAGGAGCCAGGGAATGGCTCCCAGTGCCAGAGGGCAGGGCTGGATGGGATATTGGGAATTAGGAATTGTTCCCTGGCAGGGTGGGCAGGCCCTGGCACAGGGTGCCCAGAGCAGCTGGGGCTGCCCCTGGATCCCTGGCAGTGCCCAAGGCCAGGCTGGACACTGGGATTTGGAGCAGCCTGGGACAGTGGCAGTGTCTCTGCCGTGGCAGGGGTGGCACTGGATGGGCTTTGAGGTCCCTTCCCACCCAAACCAGGCTGGGACTCAATGATTCCACAGGCTCAGGTGCGACAAGCCTGAACTCAGCTTTAGAAAGGGCAGGAGCATCCATGGAGTTTCTGGGTTCCTGGCCTGGAACCAAGGCTTTAAGGAGCTCCAGCAGTCAGTCCCATGGTCAGTGCAAACACTGCCCTCACACAAAGGCTGAGTCTGCTCTGCCCAGCCATGGCAACCACGGCCCAGGAGCAGCTCCAGGGGCTGCCAGCTCACCGTGGACATTTAAGTCAGGCCCCTCCACTCCTCAGCTCCAGGGAATGCTGCCCACAACTCCACCTGCACCTGTGCAGGTTCAAACCTTGAATGTCCTGGTGGATACACAACTACTGGCTCAAGGGATTTGTGTTCCCAGCTCTCTCAGACATAAGATGTTAACAAAGAGCCAGGAGCTGCATCAGCAGAACAGCTTTAAGTCCATAATCATTTCCATATCACTTTACACCTTCCCAAGCCCCTGCCAAGATCCCCCCTCTGCCACTAAATCACAAAGTGACTGTTCTTGACAGGTGACAGACCCACGGCCACCGCTACGACAGGGAGGGAGAAAACGTTATTTTCCAGTCCACTGCAGAGCTACAAATGATGAGCTGGCCCTTTTCACACAGCCCGAATTTTGTTTGCATTCCTTCCCAACAAAGCCCCCATTGAGCACAGGGAGGACGCTGGGCGGGAGGAAGCAGAATGTAGGGCAGGAGGAGGGCACGGCTGGGAGCTGGAGCTTGACAGGCATCCCGCAGGGACATCCCACCCTCAGGGACATCCCATTCCATCCTGCAGGGACATCNTGCACAACTCCTGACAGGAGGGGACAGCCAGGGGGGTCGGGCTCTGCTCCCAGGGAACAGGGACAGGACAAGGGGAAATGGCCTCAGGCTGGGCCAGGGCAGGCTCAGGGTGGACATCAGCAGGAATTTCCCATGGAAAGGGCTCTCCATGCCTGGCACAGCTGCCCAGGGCAGGCTCAGGGTGGATATTGGGAACAATTCCCACCTGGAAAGGGCTCTCCACGCCTGGCACAGCTGCCCAGGGCAGGGCTGGAGTCCCCACCCCTGGAGGGGTTTAAAAGCCCTGTGGATGTGGCACTTGGGGACACGGGGCAGTGGTGCCTGGGCAGTGCTGGGGATGGTCTGAGAGCCCTTTCCCAGCCTCACTGACTCTGTAATTCAGATCCTGTGTGTTCAAGCTGCCCAGCTCTGTGCCACAGGCTCTGACAACAGCCAGGATTTTTAGGTGTGACACAAAGAACAGCTCTCAGTACCTGAGGCCCCGTGGCAGAACTCAGAGCACACGCCCATCTCCTGAGGGCAGCAGGAGGTGTCTGCAGGCCGTGCCCAGCTGTGCTCCTCCCAGGGCTGGGTCACCCTGAGGAAGGTGAAGTTCTCAGCCAGAGCCACAGCACCTCCTCCAAGAGCCTCATCTGATATAAAATCATGGAATGGTTTGGGTTGGAGCTTCAAAGCCCATCCATTGTCACCCCCTGCCATGGGCAGGGACACCTTCCACTGTCCCAGGGTGCTCCAAGCCCCATCCAACCTGGCCTTGGACACTGCCAGGGATGGGGATGGAGATCACTGTTGGATTACCCAGTCTGTAAATTTGCTAGCTATAAATGAAGTCACTGTACCACCAAAACAGAGTTCAGCTTTTGTTTGGGTTTTATGTTTTAATAAGGTGAGGAATCAAGGTTTTTCCCAGCAGGTGTGCATGCTTGTGTTATTCATGTGTTCTTCCACAGGTATCCACAGAGCTGCAATCCAGCAGTGCCAGCATCCCAGGCCTGGGGTTTGCTATTGCCCCTCCAAAATAAACTCTCCTGTCTGAGCTTGTACTTCCAAAACCTCTCACACCAAGTGAAATCATTGTCCCAGCAAAGTCCCAGTGCTGGGACAACACCTGGAAAAACCAACACTGAGACCTTGTTCTGTGCTGAAGGGTGAAGGACTGAGGAAAACAGTTCCTAGAGAACCTCTGGAAAGCAGTGCTGGCACTAAAGATGTAGGTTTGGAATGGTGTTCATCCACACTGTGCACCTCTGAATCCCTCACAGGAGAAATGTTTTGAAAGACTTAAGTAGTAACTGAGATCATTAAGAGCTTAATTAAAAGCAGAACTCTCAGCTCTTGCCTGATGCGCTCATGCTGGGCTTTCCTTGGAAAGAGAAAGTGGATTTACTGCTGAAGCTTTCTTACGAAATAATTAATAATTACCTTAACTGACAACCAGGGTTAATGGCTGCCTGCTCTGAGCAAATGACACTCTGAAGCATTAAAGCTTCTTTGCAAGAGCTGCGTTGTCTTCAAAGAGTTTTAGAGTTCTGGACTTGACATATTTGGAAAGTTTGTTACTGGGAGGGCTTGGAGGACACCAGGAGGAATTTCGCCCTGGAAAGGGTGGTCAGCCTTGGAAGGGGCTGGAGTGCCCATGCCTGGAGGTGTNCCCTGCAGGCACATCCCACCCCACTCTACAGCCCCATCCCACTCCATCCTACAGGTACATCCTACACCACCCAGCTCGGCACATCCCACCCAACACAGGCCAAGAACAGCAGAGAAAAAACTGCATTTGGTCTGTAATTCATTAATAATTGCTGTGCACACACTGCAGCAGCACCACGCGTGCTCAGCTCGGGGAAGAAAAGCAAATGTGCACAAATTCACCCTCAGATTCATCAGGGAATGGAGCTGGGCAGGGAATGGAGCCCCAGGAGGGGCTGAGGGAGCTGGAAAGGGGCTCAGCCTGGAGAAAAGGAGGCTCAGGGGGGCCCTTGTGGCTCTGCACAACTCCTGACAGGAGGGGACAGCCAGGGGGGTCGGGCTCTGCTCCCAGGGAACAGGGACAGGACAAGGGGAAATGGCCTCAGGCTGGGCCAGGGCAGGCTCAGGGTGGACATCAGCAGGAATTTCCCATGGAAAGGGCTCTCCATGCCTGGCACAGCTGCCCAGGGCAGGCTCAGGATGGATATTGGGAACAATTCCCACCTGGAAAGGGCTCTCCATGCCTGGCACAGCTGCCCAGGGCAGGGCTGGAGTCCCCATCCCTGGAGGGGTTTAAAAGCCCTGTGGATGTGGCACTTGGGGACACGGGGCAGTGGTGCCTGGGCAGTGCTGGGGATGGTCTGAGAGCCCTTTCCCAGCCTCACTGACTCTGTAATTCAGATCCTGTGTGTTCAAGCTGCCCAGCTCTGTGCCACAGGCTCTGACAACAGCCAGGATTTTTAGGTGTGACACAAAGAACAGCTCTCAGTACCTGAGGCCCCGTGGCAGAACTCAGAGCACATGCCCATCTCCTGAGGGCAGCAGGAGGTGTCTGCAGGCCGTGCCCAGCTGTGCTCCTCCCAGGGCTGGGTCACCCTGAGGAAGGTGAAGTTCTCAGCCAGAGCCACAGCACCTCCTCCAAGAGCCTCATCTGATATAAAATCATGGAATGGTTTGGGTTGGAGCTTCAAAGCCCATCCATTGTCACCCCCTGCCATGGGCAGGGACACCTTCCACTGTCCCAGGGTGCTCCAAGCCCCATCCAACCTGGCCTTGGACACTGCCAGGGATGGGGATGGAGATCACTGTTGGATTACCCAGTCTGTAAATTTGCTAGCTATAAATGAAGTCACTGTACCACCAAAACAGAGTTCAGCTTTTGTTTGGGTTTTATGTTTTAATAAGGTGAGGAATCAAGGTTTTTCCCAGCAGGTGTGCATGCTTGTGTTATTCATGTGTTCTTCCACAGGTATCCACAGAGCTGCAATCCAGCAGTGCCAGCATCCCAGGCCTGGGGTTTGCTATTGCCCCTCCAAAATAAACTCTCTTGTCTGAGCTTGTGCTTCCAAAACCTCTCACACCAAGTGAAATCATTGTCCCAGCAAAGTCCCAGTGCTGGGACAACACCTGGAAAAACCAACACTGAGACCTTGTTCTGTGCTGAAGGGTGAAGGACTGAGGAAAACAGTTCCTAGAGAACCTCTGGAAAGCAGTGCTGGCACTAAAGATGTAGGTTTGGAATGGTGTTCATCCACACTGTGCACCTCTGAATCCCTCACAGGAGAAATGTTTTGAAAGACTTAAGTAGTAACTGAGATCATTAAGAGCTTAATTAAAAGCAGAACTCTCAGCTCTTGCCTGATGCGCTCATGCTGGGCTTTCCTTGGAAAGAGAAAGTGGATTACTGCTGAAGCTTTCTTACGAAATAATTAATAATTACCTTAACTGACAACCAGGGTTAATGGCTGCCTGCTCTGAGCAAATGACACTCTGAAGCATTAAAGCTTCTTTGCAAGAGCTGCGTTGTCTTCAAAGAGTTTTAGAGTTCTGGACTTGACATATTTGGAAAGTTTGTTACTGGGAGGGCTTGGAGGACACCAGGAGGAATTTCGCCCTGGAAAGGGTGGTCAGCCTTGGAAGGGGCTGGAGTGCCCATGCCTGGAGGTGTCCAAGGAAGGCCTGGATGTGGCACTCAGTGCTCTGGGCTGGGGACAAGGTGGGGATTGGTGACAGCTGGGACTCCATGGTCTTGGGGGTCTTTTCCAAACCCAGGGATGCTGGGACTCTGCACTAAGGTTAATCCATCTCTCTCTGGAGACCTCAGGATGAAATTGCTGTGTTTAGAAAGATCATATAAAGCTTTCCATCCCCAAGTTAATCTGGCAATTTTAAAACCTCCCAGGCTTAATTACTGTTGTCAGGTCTATTTTATTGCATTTTTGTTATTTAAATAAAGGCATTTTGGGGATGTTTCCTGGTCCCTGTGTAAGCTCTAAGCACACCTGGAGGATCCCAGCTCCACACTGACTCCAGGTATGGCACAGCCTGTGCTCCTGGGATTGCTTTGAGTCCCAGGGCCTCGTTCCTTCACACTTCGTGAATGGGAGAGTTGTTAATTCAGTGAAGACAGCAGCAGTTTCCTTCTGCCTGCCCAGGCACCTTCTTCACTCGACGCAGGAATTCCCAAAAAGTGAGGCAGTAAGGACAAGGTTTATACCTTCCTGTGGCTATTAAAGCACTTGCTTGAGTTGGATAGGTGTAGGGAGGTGTTCCAGGCCAGGCTGGACAGGGCTTGAAGCAACCTGGGACAGTGGAAGGTGTCCCTGCCCATGGCATGGAGCCGAGCTTTAAGGTCCATTCCAATCAAACCAGCCCATGATCCATTCTATGATTACACTGCTGAGCTTCAATTCCTGCAGCCCCTCTCAGCTCCTTGGGGTATCTCCTTTGCCTCGTCCATGGGAGATAAGAATCCAACAGGCCTCCATCAACAAGTGTCACTTGTAGGAGTCACAGCTCTCTGAGAAGGGTATTCAGGAAAGAGAAACTCAAGCTCTTCCCGGCCTCATCCTTTGGCAAAGGCTTGAGGGAAAGCCTGAGTTTTATCAGGGAGCCAAACTCAGCTGACGTGGGAGGGAGTGGGAAGCTTTAGGCTGGCTGGGACAAGCTTTGGCACTCATGGCAACTGCTCCTGCAATCAGGCTTTGCCACCTCTGGCAGCCAGCACAGCACCCAGCTGCAGAGGGGAGGAACCGGGCTCCAAAGGGAGATGGAACCCACATTGTCCTTCCCCAGTCCCAACAACTTCTCTAACAGGAGCATCTCTGACCATCAGTGCTTTGGGAGTTCCTCTTTCTCAGGAGAAAGCTTCAATAAAACAGCACGAGGGGTCACTAGGCAGAGTCTCCAAACTCACTCCCTGACAATGAAATCGCCAGAGAGACGGCGATGAGGAAACCTGAAAGCTTGGGACTACCTGGCTTCTTTTAAACAGTACCAGGAACTTCCAAATTAAGGAACTGACACTTCAGGCCATGGCTACCCTTCCTAACAAAACATTTATTCATCAGGAGTGAGGGACTGCATTGCATTTGAACTCTTCCTTGTGTTCAGCTCTGATCACGTGTAGCACGGTCAGACATATGGGAAGGACAGGGGGAAGAGGGAAAGGCAGCCTGATCAGCAACAAAAAAACAGGGATGGAACCAAAACAAGAAGCCTGTGGATGCTCTGAGTCTGACAAGATGCAAACACATGGTGCTCCTGGTTTAAACCCAGCAGGCAGCATGAATTCTGCTCGTGCCTTTGCAGGAGGATGCCCCAACTCCACAGCCCTGCACACACCCTGCTCTAGGAGCTCAAACACACTTAATCCCCTGAGTAAACAGCAGAGTAACTCAGTAAATCCAGCAGCTGCTCCTCCTCCTTCAGGGGAGAGCCCTGCACAGACAGCTCACCTGCGAGTGTGTGTACACAGAATCCCAGCACACACATCCCCTGCTTCGCACACACATCCCTGGGACAGCACCCATTCCTGCATGGATCCTTCCTACACTTACATGTGGCCATGAATTCTTCAAGAAAATAGAAAAAAATAGCATTCATTGAATCCCACACTGGTTTGGGTGGAAGGGACATGTTAATTTTGTCCCACTGCGTGCCATGGGCAGGGACACCTTCCACTGTACCAGATGGAAAAGTTTGTGTTCCATTTCCAGGCATCAAAAGCCCTGTCCAAGCTGGCCTTGGACACTGCCAGGGATCCAGGGACAGCCACAGCTTCTCTGGGAAACCTGTGCTAGGGCCTTCCCAAGGGGAATACTGGGATTCCTTCCCAATATCCCTGTCCTTTGCCCACAGGAAGCCATTCCCTGTGTCCTGGCACTATCTGCCTGTATAACCCAGGAGAGCAGAGGACCCAACAGGAATCTCCAACCCTGAACACCTGGATCAGACAAGCCAAGTGCTGCTGCTGGCCTGAGACGAGCCCCCACAGAGAGCTGCAAGGCAGGTTATAAATAATGCAGGACCCCACCACACACGGCAGCACAGCTCAGGATCTGCTGGGCCACGCTGCACATTCCCAGCCCTCTTCACCACAGGCTACTCCCACATTACTCAGACCCAGGATAAAAGCTCTCCAAAGGACTCCAGCTCGTGGTACAACTGACAGGGGAGTTCCCTCAGCCTCCCAAGCTGCAGTGAGTCAGGACTCCAAGGGCAGGATGGGGAGTTCCTGCCTGACTTGTTCAGACACAGAGCCCTGAGCCCAGAGGGGGAACAGAGCTCGGCACAGGGAGTGAAGGGGCCTCAGGAAATGAGCAGAGGCAGGGAGGACTCCCAGAGACCCTGAGCTCCCACAGCTGTGGGGAGAGGCAGGAGCAGCCCTGGGAACAGCTCAGAGAGTATCAGTCATCATGGTGACACTGGAATGGCCTCCTGGCTGTCTTTGCTCTCTCTTCTACACCTTCAGTTCCGTCATTTCTGACATCCATGACCAGGAGCGTAACAAAGAACTCAAGATACGTGTAAACCATGGATCTATCTGTCAGCAAAGCAGAAATTCAGTGAATTCAGGTGTTTCAGCTTCTCTGCAGGAAGTTTTTGCCAGTGCACAGTGTGCAAACCAGAGCTGCAGCAGGAACTCACTCGTCCTGCTCTGCAAGGTTTCAAGTCGTGACAGCTCGGCACTGACGGAGCACCTGAAGCTGCATCTGAGTAAAGTCAGCACATGCCTCACATGAAGTAAAGTAACACACGCCTTAGCTGAAACCTTGGGAAATATGCACTGAGCTCATTTACAGGACAGAATCATGGAATTGTCCATGCTGGAAAAGACCTCTAAGATCAGCAAGGCCAGCCATTCCAGTGGTCTAAGAAAGCTCCACAAGTGGGTAGGAGAAACTTCACCCTGAAGGTGAAAGTCCTGTCTGGGAGCCTGGTTTGGATCAAGCTGGGCTTGGCAGGACCATGGGAACAGAGTCAAGTGATTTAATGACTTTAATTCCACCAGCCACAACTCTGATCCCATGATCAGTGTTAACAGTTTTCCCCAATACATCCATACATAGTGCCAACCCTCCCATCCTCAGTCCATCACCCAAAGGCCTCTCTTCCCCAAAAGCTCTCTTTCCATCCACTCACCAAACCAGCCCTTGCACCACTTGCTTTTCCCCCTGAACTATCACCTGGGCAAACGTTCCCTGCTTTATCCCAAAGTCAGCAGCCTCCATCCATCCACCCACACCATGACAGCAACAGCTACACAAAACTGCTTTTCTGGGTAACATTCATAGCAACAGCAGAGAAACTCCCATGGGAATAGCTGTATCCAACTACTGGAGACCCACAGGACATGTGGTATATTGAAAATTGGTATTTTGTAGAGCAGGTATCAAGAAGAGGAATTATGATTAGACCTCACTCTGTAAAGATAAGTTAAAGACCCTTATCCAGTGACATTTGCTAGCATGAGTGTGTGTATCTTAAAAAAAACCTTATTTAATTCCAGCATCTATTTTTAGGAATGCAGTAGATTCCCAAAATCTAAACTAAGCACTTCAGCTTTAACACAAAATTTGCTAAACTAGAGATTCCTAAACCCAAGTGCATTTCCTTTCCAAAAGGCTGCTCAAGCTCTACCAGCCCCTCTAGGAGACCCCCCGGCTCTGTCCTAAATCCCCCATTTCCCAGTACTTTATAAAACTGCCCTTCCAGGCCAAGTTTCCCCAATCCCCCAGCAATCCAGAGGAATTCCAAAGCTGGTGATGTAAGGCAGGACACGGGACAGGGGCAGCAGCACCAGCAGCACCGGAGCCAGCTCGTCTCCTCCCAATTAATCTATTCTTAACGAAGCAGATGACAGTCCTGTGAGACAGCAGCTCCTCGGGGTGACCTACATTCCCCTCCTGGATGCATCTGTGTGCCTCAGTCGCTGTCACACATCCCTAGCAAGGTACAGGCAGATCTGATTTATGCAAACCAGCCCTGACCAGCCCATCAGGGACTCGCTGAATATTCATTTTGGTGACAAATCCAGTAGTCTGGCTTCTATCCCCCCAAATCCCAGGCTTAAGCCTGGTCCCTCCCAGACAATAGGAGGCTGTTGTTATCCAGCCTGACCTGGTGTCTGGGAATGGCCACTTGCTGGGAATTCATCCACATCTCCACTGTTGGAAGAATTTTGGGATCTTCCCAAACCCATCTCATGTTGCCCTTACAGCACCAGCCAATTCAGAGATGAACAACACTCCCAACTGCAGGATCCACAGCTCCAGGAGTGAAGGAGACCTTCCTAACTGGGAATTCCTTTCTGAGTGCTCCTGCTGCCATCAAAGCAGCAAAGGAGCTGTGAGCAGGTGAGATCTCTGCCATTGGCCCTCCCAGGGATGCACAGCAAATGAAGGGCACCAAAACTGCCTCACTGCAAGTCTCAACTGAAACCTTCTTCGTGACTGTTCTTGAGATTTGTATTAAAATCACAAATTAACACCTGAGCTAAGTCACTGCAAAAGGGAGTATTGCTGCCAAGAACTCGTTAAGAGCACTTGGTGGCAATGCTAAAAAATATTAAAAATATGAAGTGACCAAGGAGACAGAGGTGGTGGGAGCTGTGTGCTCCCCACACAGCACCTCCATGGCACTGGGGACCTTCTACCTCTCCACTGCTCATCACCTAAATTAAAATATTAATCACGTCCAGGAACAATCCTTGACAACTCCTTTGTTCCACCTTATTCCCTCAACCATTACCTTGCTATTACACATTGGATACTTGCAGATAAATCCTTTTATCACCTGAACATGACTTTTTTCTTCTTAAAAACACAGATTCTATCCACACATTTAGGTCTGGGAAGCCACAGGGCTGTAAGGAAGCAGAGTACCAATACATCAGGGATTGCCCAGAGCTGCTGCTCCTCAAGCAGCACTGTTCATGTTTGATACATGGGTTACAATGAGAAGTGCTGTTCAAACCCACACTTGGAGTTAAAATCCAAATAATCACGAGGTGGGAAAGGCCCTAGTACCACATAGCAGACAGAGAGCTGAGGGAGGGACCTGCCTGGGAGGGATTTCCAAATGTCTCTTCCTCAATTGTGATGACACACAGGGCCTTCCCAAGAGCTCCACATCAACCTCAGGTTCCGGGTCCCTCACTCCATCTGCTGCAGGTATTTAAATACTGACCTGGACACAAACTGCCAGTCATGAATTTTGTACTAATCCTTGCAAATAAATTTCAACTTCTCTGTAAAGTGAAGGTGACAGCTCCTCCAAGGGAGGAACTAAGCTGTGTGAGCTTAAAACCATTAGTTAGAGCTGGCTGCCGGGGGGGGCTGGAGGGAAAGGCAGCTCAAGGGACTGAAGTTAAATCCCCAAGAGCTCAAACCAACCTGTTTCTACCTTGAGAGGCACCACATCCCCCTCCAGCTTCACAGGAAGGGACAACAGCACACACAGCCACACCTGAGAAACTCAGTTACCACAGAATCAGTTGGGTTGGAAAAGTACTCCAGGACCATCGAGTCCAACTGTGCCCAATGCTCTCCCTGCCCCCAGCCCAGGGCACTGAGTGCCATATCCAGGCCTTCCCTGGACACCTCCAGGGATGGGCATTCCAAACCTCCCTGGGCAGCCCCTTCCAACGCTAATTCGGGGAATTAACAAACACACCCTTGGTGATTTCATCTGGGCAGGGCACCCCAGCAAGCTCCAGCTGTGCTGGGAACTCTCCAGGGAATGCTGAGCAGTGCCCACAGCCATGTCCCACAGCAGGCACCTGATGGCCAGGGCAGTCCCCTGGCCAGGAGCAGAGCCTCAGCCAGTGGGCCAAGGCTTCGTGGCACAGTTTTGATCTGGTGGTTTGATTCCTGAGCCAGCACTCTGCGTATCAGTGCGTGGGCAAAGTTCGGGAGATAACCGGGGCGAGGAGCATTTCCCATAAAACAGAGCATTTCCATAAAATGGAGCATTTCCCTAAAATGGAGCATTTCCATAAAATGGAGCATTTCCCATAAAATGGAGCATTTCCCTAAAATGGAACACTTCCCAAGCGCTGTGACCTGGACATGAGAGGACAGCCACTTCCAACAGCTCAGAATCCAACACATTTAACTTCAGCATGCACTCAGCAGGTGTGATCAAGGCACAGGTGCCAGAGGTTTTGGGAGCAGTGAGCGTACCTGGCGCCCCAGCCCTGCAGATGAACACTGGGATCCCAGACAACAACAGAGGTTCAGAGAGAATTCCAGAACTGCTGGGGCTGGAAGGGACCTCTGGAGATCCTCCAGTGCAACCAGGGTCACCTGGAGCAGGTGAATTTCAAACATCTCCAGAGAGGGAGACTCCACATCCTCCCTGGGCAGCCGTTCCAGGGCTCTGTCACCCTCCAGGGACAGAAGTTCTTGCCCATGGAGGAGGAACTCCTTGTGTTCCAGCCGATGGCCACCGCTCCTCGTGGAACTCCTCACTGTCAGTGGCACCACTCAGCAGAGTCCAGCACCATCCTCTGGCATCCCCCTTGGAAATATCAGTGTGCACAATCACTGTGGGGCAGTAACTGCTCACAGACAGGGACTGAGGCCATTTCTGAGCCTAGAACCACTTATGAAACTTCTTCATCCTCTGCTCCCCAGCTGCCCTCAGCTCACAAAATCAGCGCAACTTTTGGGAGCTCTGACTTACCCACACTCCCCCCAGGGAAGGAGTTTCAGAAGTCACATGAAAGCACAGTCCCAATCTATGTGTAAAAACAATCTCTGTGCAGAAAGAAGGCTCCAGGTTCCTGCTGACACCACCTACATTGTCACTAAGGTCCCCGAGACCACAGCTTCAACACAAGCAGTTCCAGAAAAAAGAAATTTGATCACTTTGTTATTCCAGCAGCTAAACCTTACACAAGGCTCCCACAAACAAAACAAAAGAAAATGAACAAAGGAACTATTTTAGTGATGTTTTATGCATACCAAGAGACAAGAGAGACAATAAGGTTTTTATTCATAAGGTACTAAGGGGGAAAAAAAGGAAATGAAGCTCTAGCAAGAAACAGAACTTCCTTCAGAGCTGTTCCCACGCAGCAGTAACGTCTGCTCAGTGTCAGTTAATTCCAGGTTTGAGGGCTGATTTAATTCCCTGCCATTACATCTTTCATTTTCCAATATACTCAATTAACTCTGGTCCAGGCCTTTACCAGCCCCTATTTTTAGGGAGGGCATCACATGAAGCAGCTGCATCTCCTCGTGAATCCCACTGTCAGGAGCCCATCAGATCCCACACCCAAAATCACAGCAAGGAAAAGTCTGGACTCCAGACAGCTCAGTCTGCAATTGGAATTCTACTCTAAAGCACTGAGGACATGAATTAAATATGTTCAAGTTCAATTACAGCCCATTAAATCAGTTTTCATGCATGTCTCATCCTACTTAAGCTATATTTGTTAGCTACAAAATAAATACAGTACACGAATATGCTTTCACATAGACTGCTATTTATGAAACACAGTATTTGTCACTACTTGCTGCAATGGTAATTTTGCCCTCGAATTACACAAAAATAAAATTCAAGTTAACACTTATCCTGGCTAATTTATACTCAGCAGATGGACAAGGCACATAATACATAAGTGAAGGGAAGTGAATTCATTCAGAAAAGCATCAGCTTTACCAAAGAGGAGGTGCTGTGCTGGGGAGGTCATTGAAGGATTCAGCCACTCAATTCACTGTCATGGAATCACTGAATCCCAGAATGGTTTGGGTTGGGAAGGATCTTCCAGCTCAACTTGTTCCATGGGCAGGGACACTTTCCCCTGGACCAGGTTGCTCCAAGAGGACCACGTGATGATTTACTGCTGGGAAACCTGTTTGTGTTCTTACAAACACAAAACAATCCCATAATCCTGAGTGTCCAGAGCCAAGCTGCCCAGAGCAGAGAGCTCTGTCACTGCTGGCACCAAGCACACGCTGCCATCAGGGAGGCACCAGTGCTGCCACCCCACATGTGACCTCGCATCATTCCTGCTTACAAAGGGCTGGGGACAGGCTGTGAGCCAGCCCTCGCTGGGTGACATTTCCACCAGGGAATGGCTGATTAGGGACACACCTGTTCCCTCCGCAAGCTCCAGGACTGTGCTGTGTCCAGTGCTCCTGCAGGATGTTCCAACACTCAAACAGGTGTTAATGAACAGCTGCCACATCACTGGGGGTGCTCCCAGTCACTGAGCAGGGGCTCACACATCAGAAAAGCCTTTCCTTTATTAACCCCTCAGCATCAGTTAAAAGCGTGGCAGCAGGTTCTGACTGTTGGTTTACACCAAGTTCTAGGAGTCTGTAAGGCAATTCCTACACATCAGGGTAATAGCATAGTGTCACCATGAGAGATTCTCCAGCCCCCAGCTCTTGGAGGAGGTCAAGTATTGGAACACCAGATTTCCAGTTTCCACCCGAGCTCTAAGTTTTCCAGCAAGCAAGAAGATGAGTGGCAGAGCTCTCAAGTTCATCAGCAGGGAAAAACCTTGAAATAAAGGCCCACTGTTATGATACTGCCCCGAAGCATCACATTTACCAGGAAGTTTTATCACCCTTTTTTAGCTGTTATTGATACTGCAACAGCCTAATTGAACTCACAGAAAAAGCCTGAGAAAGAGGAATAATGTGCCTTTGAAATGTGGGAACAACTGGAAGAATGTCACATGACACACCTAGAATGAACATTTTCTGCTACCCAGAACACTGGCATCTCCCGAGGCAGCACTGGGGGCTGTGAGACTTGTTTGGATTTTTCAGTTTGCTGTATTCTGCAAGAAGGTTCACAGAACTCCAGAAGGGTTTGGGTGGGAAGGGCCCTCAAAGCTCATCCAGTGCCACCCCTGCCATGGCAGGGACACCTTCCACTACCCCAGGTTGCTCCCAGCCCCAATGTCCAGCCTGGTCTTGGGCAATGCCAGGGATCCAGGGGCAGCCCCAGATGCTCTGGGCACCCTGTGCCAGGGTCTGCCCACCCTGCCAGGGAACAGTTCCTGCGCAATATCCCATCCAGCCCTGCCCTGTGGCAGTGGAAGCCATTCCCTGGCTCCTGTCCCTCCATGCCTTGTCCCAAGTGTCTCTCCAGCTCTCCTGGAGCCCCTTTAGGCCCTGGGTTCTGGGTGTCCCCACTGGTCCTGCCTGAGCCTGCTGCTGAGGACAAAAGGAGGTCAACACTGACCAGAACAGGGAAAACTTGATCTGAGTATTGGGGAAAAGTTGTGTTGCAGGTGGTTTGTGACTGGAACAGAAAAGCAGAAAGGTGCTGGCACTGCTGTCCTTGGGGCGGTGAGAGACCCCAGACAACCCAAATTAACACAGCCCTAATGTGAGGTGACAAACACAAAGTCTCTGCTCCACAGGCTGCCTCAGTCTTGCTGCTGGTCCAGGGTGCCAGGACAGGACCTGAGGTGGGGATCCCATTTCCCAGTGTGTCAGAGCTTCTCTGGATCCCATCAAAAGCCCTGCAATCAGGGGAGATTCCTGCTGGATGAGGTCTTCTTATGATGGCCACCAGCTTTGAAAGAGCTTCTAACCCTGCAGGAGGGCGAGAGGCAGAATGAGCGGGCAAGAGAGGTGGTGGGAGAAGTTCTGCTCTGAGTAAGTGCCAGGGGTGACACAAAGACTGTCAGCACTGTGGTTTGGCACCCTGGGGCTTGTGGGGCTGCTGCCCCAGCTGCTGGCAGAGCTCTGCTGCAACCTCAGCTCTTTTCCTGTAAATCCTGCTGCTGTTCTCTGACACAGTCCATGGATGGAGTGGAGCTTGGGACAACCTGGGACAGTGGAAGGTGTCCTTGCCCATGGCAGGGGGTGGAATAAGATGAACTTAAATGTTCCTTCCAACCCAATCCACTCTGTCAATCCATGGCCCAAACCCAGGCTGCTCCATCTCTTGTTCTCTGGCTGGGTCAAGGTCTCAAACACACTGGAACACATTCTCAAGGCTGGGGACACATCCCCGTGGCACATGGCCACCTCAGCTGAGCAGACACTGCCAGTCTAATGCTGCTGCAGGTGGAGTTTCTGAGCCCCTTCGAAGGAACTCACAGCATTTCTGCTCACTAAAACAGGAACGAGACACAGCAGACTGCCCAGAGAACCCACATTCCTGGTCCTGGACAGACAAACAGGAAGCACAAATCCCAAAGATCTGGACAGGAGTTACCTTTGCTTTCACCAGAGATTTGTGTAGCGAAAATAACTAACTAAGTAACTTTGTTGTTTACTGGGAAGATCAAAAAGTTCCCTGGAGATGAAAGCACCTCCCAGCACACTCAAGGAATCAGGAGTGTTGGAGGGACTCCTCTAACCAGCAATGAGACAGCTGTGCTGAGGCTCCACATCTGAGCTCCCTCTCAAGTGACAGAGGCACATGCACGTCCTGCTATGTGCACAGGGATGGAGGTGACAGCTCGGCTTCTAAGGAGCTCGTTCTGCCACAGCAATCCCACTGGGAGAAGGGACAGGAGAGGATGGATGAGACAGCCTGCAGCAAGCCTTGCAAGGTGTGAAATCAATGCTGCCACCTGAGAAACTGGAAACTTCTAGGTACTGCTAGCAGCATTCCACTGACCTAAGTTCAGGCATTTATCATAGATGTGCAGTAATGAAAGTGCAGCTGAAGTAGTGCCCTCAGGGAAGTCACCTGCCAGGGGGGTTTGGTGGTGAGGAAGAACAGGTACCATGGCCTGGTTATAAGAGCAAGAGATGATACCTGGCACATAAATACATCAGACACCAGTAGGTGAGTTCCTATGTCCAGGTGCCCAAAGTCACTAACTGAGCACCTGAAGGGAAATGTAAAATCACCTTTACTGCAGAAGATTACAACGCTGGTGAGACCCACTTAAGACACAACCATTTCAGGGGCAGAATAATTTATTTGGGACCAGGTACAACCTGTTCAGAGAATGCTGTCAGGAAACAGAGGCAAGAGTTTGCTCTCGTGAGGTGCAGACGAGCCATGACAAAGCCCAGCTTTTCTGAACTTTCCACAAATCCAGTGGCTGGTACCATACCCTGACCCAGCCCAGGTCAGGCACCCACCTGGACAGGCTGAGACGGCACCTGAACTTACCAGAGCACCACCCACCTTTGGAACCACAGCTTTTAAGGGTTCTGAAGCTCAGATCTCAGGCCAGGACAGCCCCCTCAAGCATGATGCTGATCCCAACCCTTCCAGCACCAAAGGAACTCCCAGTACACACAGCAGCACACATCACACCAGAGCCATGGTTTTGGGAAGAGAGCACTTCCAGCACTCCTCCTGGTCCAACAACAGCTTCAGTGGATCCAAACATGAAAGCACACCAGTCTGAGAAGCATCCTCGAGAAAAAATCTGTACAGCTATGGATACAACTGTAGAAATTCCATAGCCATTGGCTCTCAAGAAAGCAGGTGTCTCTCTGGGAGCATTAAGTCAGATTTTGGAAATGCAAGACATTCTCCAGTATTTCTCCAGGTTACAGAGAACAGTCACAATCCCAGTGGGAGAGAAAGCCTGGAGTTGTTTTAGCTACAGAACAGAACCAAAACATGCAGAGACTTTAGTTAAACCCACACAAGACCTGTAGTCAAACCCACACAGAGAGGAAAACCCACACAGCTGAGCTGCACTGAAACACCAGACGTTCAAGGCAACTTGCAAGAGCAGCTCTGGTCTCTTCCCTGTTCTCCAGGGCCAGACAGGGAATTCCCTCAGCACCAGGAATTTGACAAGCTGGTTTTTCACAAAGCATTTCTCAAGTACCTTACCCTCTCTCAAGAGTTACACAAACCAAGGCTGAAATCCTTGTCTACTTTGTGCCATCAAAAAGTCATGGAGCAAAACAGGCACTGGCTGCCACTGCTGGAGAATCCGTGCAACCTGCTCTGCTTCCATGTTCTATCTGGGCATTTCTCAAGCCCAGGTGGGATGAATCTTCCTGGCAGAGCAGCCCTGTCCCAGCCACCATCCTTCTCGAGGTTCTCCAGCTCTCTAACAAGCAGGGACACGCTGGCTTTCCGTGCTCCAGGGAGGAGGAGCAGGGAGCAAAGCTGTGGGTGCCCAGGGTGGGGAGAGCCCACGCCCTGCTCCAGGGCTGCAGGAGCAGGGACAGGGAGCAGGGCCTGCCAAGGCAAACCCCCTCACAGGCAGCAACATCTGCCTAAAACCCTTCAAGCTAGGGTTCATTCTTCCTATCCTCTGATGAGGTTTTCATCAGTAGGCTCTCAATCGATCCCCTAATTAAATATCAGTATTGACTTGAAGAGTGGAAAAGATCAAGTGTTTTCTCAGGATAAAGAGAATTGTTGAATCACAGGATGATTTGGGTGGGAAGGGACCTTAAAGCTCATCCGATTTCACATCCTGCTCTGTGCAGGAACACCTTCCACTATCCCAGGGTGCTCCAAGTCCAACCTGGCCTTGGACAGCTCCAGGGATGCAGCCACAGCTTCTCTGGGCAACCTGTGCCAGGGCCTCACCACCCTCATAGGGAAGAAAATCTTCTGCAAGAACATAACAAGTTTTCTTTTGAAAGACATAAACCAAGGAGTCAAGAGGAAATCACTTCTCTGCACCTCCCAGTTGTGTTTATCACTCAACAAGGCACTAAAAACTAATCACTGGCTACTTAAAACAAAGGCTGTGTTCCTGCTTAGGCGTTCATGAACAAGTTTCTACCAACACTAACAGACATTTTGTTTGGCCTCTGAAAATTCACACGCAGCCCACAGATCATACAGCCTGTCACAAGAAGCTACAGGCCTGTACTCCAAATCTGAATACACATTACCCTAGAAAAAAAATATCAGTGGCTTCCTAACTCTTCATCTCTGTCACTGCTGAAGTGACAGCTCAGCCCCCTCCTGGAAACAGCACTGGCCTAACTGGAACAGCCAACCTGGGCACTCTCCTTCCCCTGTGCCTGCACAGCTGCTGATTGTGCTCAGCACATTTGGGGAGCAGCTGCCCCTGAGCTTCAGCTGAACATCACCAGCGTGTCAGTGCAAGGACAGAGGAGCAGCAGGGCTGCCAGCATAGGACTGAGCCCAAGGAAGCAGCTCTGCAGCCGTTCTTGTCCTTCACTGACCGGCTTTGCCTGAGGCACTGACAGCACCAGGAGAGGAGCAAGCCCAGTTTAGGGCTGGTTTCATACCGGGGCAGGGAGGAGGGAAAACCAGGCACTGGAGCTGCTGCCAAGAAGTCTGTTAATGTGGAACTGCAACCAGAAGGTGAATTTTCATGGGGAACCTCTCAGGTCCAGGGCAGTGCCCGTCCCCTGTGCTGGCACTGCTGGGGCACCTCCAGGGCTGGGGGCAGNAATTCTGAGTACAAGCACCACCTACTCTGCTGTTTCCACATCCCCTGCTGCCCTACCACTCCACCAGCACAGATTTGGAGGGTAACATAAGGAGCCCCATCAGGGAACTGATCCAGCTCAGCTGAAAAAACAGCCATGTCACACAAAGAAGTTTCCAGCCAGCTCAGTTCCTCAGCTCTTCACCACAGCCATCCCCAGCTTCTCATCAGCTCTGTGAGGCATGTGCAAAACTGCTGCTCATTGTTCACTCCCCTAGATGGCAAAAAATCCCCAAACACTCACACACAAAACCCCCAAAAAACCCTACTAAACCAAAACCAAAACCAAACCAAACTTGTACAGCATCACACGAGTCCAGGTTGCTCTGTAACCCTTCCCCTGGTTGTCCCAACAGAGAGAGGAGAGGACAACCCCTCTCCAGGCCAAACAATGCTTGTCCAACCTCCAGCAGCCAAGAGCCAAGGGGATTCCTGAGCTCCAGCCTGCATCCAGGTCACAGCATCCAAGAGCCACTGATGGATCCACTTCCATTTTCTACTTTCATTCTGAACCCACCCATCTTTTCCCCTCCAAAATTCCCCTGGCAGCCAGCTCTGCAGTGCAGCCACCTCCAAGTGGAAATTACTTTGGCCTCTCCTGCTGCCTGATGGGTTCAGGTCACAGAAAGGACTGAGCAGGAGTTGGGATCAGGGGGCTCTGCTGGGCCAGGGTTTATTGGGATTTTTCCTTGTCTAATTCACCTGCTTCATGCCAGGAGTCAGAAGCAGACTGAGCCCACAGCCTGGGCACAACATGAGCACAACTCACAGCTGCTGCTGCTCCTGTAGGCTGTAGGTAGGATACAAAAAAGGGAGATAATTATGGGATTATGGAATGGTTTGGCTTGGAAGGGACCTTGAAACTGATCCCATTTCACCCCCTGCCATGGGCAGAGATCTTCCACTAGACCACACTGCTCCAAGTCCTGTCCAACCTGGCCTGGAACACTGCCAGGGATGGGACAGCCACAGCTTCTGGGAACAGGCAAGCCAGTACTTCCAACTGGTGTAATAACCCCTTTTTTATTTGAATCCTGAACCTGCTTGTTTTTCAAACTCCACTGCAACTCCTGCGCAGCAACAGCATCTTCACCACTCAAACCATCATTTGTTTCCCAAAATCTGGCAAGTTTTCCCCCATTCTCTATCTGAGGATCCTTCCTTCTAACATTAATATATCACAATCCTGAGTGAACGAAACCTCCCAGGATGCACAAACAAACTTGGATTTATTACTTGAGGACTGATTTTTAAAGATTTCACTGCTTCAATGTGCCAGTATGAAGCAATTTCAAAGCAAGTGGTTCTAACTGAAGCCCACTTCTAATAAAGGCAAAAGAAATAATTAACAAATAATAATTTAATCCAATTAGTTTTCCTATACTTTCACATCTAAAATAACAGTTTTGCACGCTCCTAACACAGCATTGGTTGTGTTCAAAACAAAACAAACATCAAGAATCACTGGTTTTTATCTCGGGATTTGTAGACTTGTAGCCAGGTGAGTAAAGCTCAGGAATACAAAATACAGCTGCACCTCCAGGAGGGATTAAGATCCAGGAAAGCTATATCCCCATCAGGAGCACTGGGGGGGAATCTCCCAATACTCACACACCCTTTGTTCTGCTGAGCTGTTACTAGAGATTTCATAGGAAAACATTTTTTGTGACTCATCTTCATTTGCATTGGACTTAGTCAGACAACAGTGATTACATGCTTAGGCTCAGTTCTGGCATCCAAATTTTTCAGCAGCCATCCTGGCCAGAAGAGCCTCCCTCCCTACCTGTTCCCAGGTGCCAAAGGCTGGACCCCGAGGAGCTGCACAAAGTGTGCACAGCTCCTATGGATCCTTTATGCACAGCTCGCTTCAAATCATCAACAACCTGAATGCCAATAAAGAGATATTAAAAATTAAAATCTCAAGGATATGCTGCCTGGAAGTTACTCATCCTAACATTTTTAACATTCAAAATAAAGAAAATTTGCTGGTAGCAGGAGTGGCAGCAGGGAGAGCACCAAAATGAGGAGGAGCACCAAGGAGCACCACCACTGCCAGAGGGGCAGCTGCACCCACTCACTGACCCAGCGAGGAGCACCCCTAGAGCACAACTGAGAAGTCACCACAGTTCTCAAAACCAAATACCATAAAAATTATTTTTGCGCCAGAAAATCGCTGAAGAACAGTTAAAACTTAAAATGGTTTGTGATGGAATAAGGCTTCCAAGATTCACTCCTTTTGTACCTGCAAAGAGCAGGGCAGCGCTGGAGGCTGAGGCCCTGCCCTCCCCAGGGAGGTTACGATGACTCTGGGATTTCTTGCAGAAATGCCATCTGGAATATTTATAGTGCCTGAGACGGGGCAATGAAATCACTCACACTGGCACCTCAGCACATCCAGAAGCTTAACTGCTGCTTTAGCAGGAAATATTAGATTGAAGTGACTCAAAGTCAAAGTGAGAGTACGTCGAATTACAGCGACAGTAAGTTATATCCCAGCAGCCATCACAGAGCAGGATTAGCCAATGTGCAAAGACGAAATGTGAAGTCAATAGAAGTTACTAACGTGAAGCAGAAATGCTCTGTTAGTCTGTCTTCCCTTATATATGCAAACAGGCCTTTCGTTTTGGAGAATTAAAACCTTTTCCCCACGCATCTGCCTTAGTTTCAATATTGCTTGAGATCCTTCTTTTCCTTACAAACTAAAGACTGAGCCTTCCAGTGCTTGAAGGGAACCTACAGAAGAGCTCAGAGGGACTTTGGACAAGAGATGGAGGGACAGGAGCCAGGGAATGGCTCCCACTGCCAGAGGGCAGGGCTGGATGGGATATTGGGAATTAGGAATTGTTCCTGGCAGGGTGGGCAGGCCCTGGCACAGGGTGCCCAGAGCAGCTGGGGCTGCCCCTGGATCCCTGGCAGTGCCCAAGGCCAGGCTGGACACTGGGGCTGGGAGCAGCCTGGGACAGTGGCAGTGTCCCTGCCATGGCAGGGGTGACACTGGCGGGGCTCTGAGGTCCCTTCCCACCCAAACCATTCCGGGATTCTGTGAACCAGTCCCTGCCTACAGCCCCCACCAAACACTCCAGCACACTTTGCGTGTGTCTCAGGCTGCTGGCGGAGCTCTGAGCAAACCCAGAGCAGGGATCAGAGCTGCTGGGGTTATCCAAACACAGGAGAGCCTCAGCCAAGGATCCAGTCACCTCCCGTCACCCACTGTGTACACAAGGGCTTTGGAAACCACATTTCCTTGTTGCTACAGGTCAAAGACTCCATCGGAGGCTTTTCCCGAAACTCTGCTCTTCCAGCTGCAAAACCAAGCAGGGCTGCAGGGCTGCTGTGCTGGGATTTCCCACAGCAGGGATCCCCATGGAAAGCCCCTTCCCAGGCTCCTGGATTGCCACTGCTGCTGCAGGGCCAACCTGGGCAAGTGTGAGAGCTGCTGTCACCAGTGGGCATTTGAGATCCCATTTCCAGCCAGACTGCTGCATGGCTTGGGAATAATGCAGAGAGAACTGAGTGGACCTGGACAACTCAGATATTTGGATTCTTCCCTTAGGGATGGGCTGCTTTTCCCAAGGTGCTAATGGAGACAATGTCCCTTTCAAGTGACATTGTCTGCACAGGACACTTCCCTCCAGGTTTCCACATCAGCTTATGGAAGAACTGTGGAAATAACACATTTAAGGCATCTTTGGGCAGGAAAATCGATTTGTACCCCAACACCTGCCAAATTCCACTGAGAAGACACAAACCTGACACACCAAATAGTAACCAAAGGGTGCACACAGTTACCATCATCAGACGTTCAGTTCAGAATTCAGGGAATAAAACACCTCTGCCTTCCTGTTTAGGCACTCCAGAAACAAACAGCCACTGGTCTGACTGGTGGGAAACACTTCCAAAATCTGCACGTGCACACCTCCTACTCAACTTGGTGATGCTCCTCTTGAAGGCCTCAAAACAGCACAGTAAGACCAACAACTAATACTAATTACTAAATTACTAATTATTAAAATCACGAGTTGTTGGAGCAGGGGCCACTGTGTGCCCGCTGACTTTTTAACTATGATGTTGACTATTTTTAACTTTGAGAATTGAAATAAACCTTCCCAGCGAACTCCAAAGGCAAGGAATGTCATGTGATCCCAGCAAGGATCTGCCAAGCAGTGCCAAAATACACCCTGGCCACAGCAGCAAACTCATCTGGCCTCCCAGAGCCAGGGTACCCCATGGGAAGGGATAATATTGACAACTGGCACGCAGCCCCCCAAAAATCCAGCAAAACGACGAGTTGAGGCCCTAAGAGGTTTTAGGCAATAATTTTCTCAGCACTTAGTTGTCACAAAGGTATTTTTTTCCACTTTAAATTTCCCAAGCCTTGCTTAAGAGTGTATTTTTATGTGTTATAGTCCGAGGTGCAATTCTTGGGTGATGTTTCAACACAGATGAGGAAGTGCACAGGGGTGAACTTACACCCAGCACTAAGAACTACACTGACACTCCATGTTCCCTCAGTAAACAGCTGCATAACCAGTGATTTAAGGGACTTATAGCAAACACAGAAGTCAGATCCAGTTCAAACCCCTCAAAATAATTTTTTTTTATCCAGATGTGGGTATCTGCGTGTGTTACACCAGTGGGTGCTGCAAGAAAGCTGAGACAGGAATTACCCTTAATTTCCAGAGCCAGTCACCAAGAAGGTGAGAAGCTGCTGACCTGAACTCTTCATCTGCAAAACAAGATGTTCAGGAGGAGGCAGACAAAACCCTGTGACACACAGGGATGGGAGGATATTGGGTACCAGGCCTGTCCCGTGGCACAGATTGCACGGAAAAGGCAAAAGACACATCCCTCCTTCATGATGTCACAGCAGCTCTACCTTGGTCAGGAGGTGCTCTGCGAGGAAGGGCTGGAGTCAGCCTTGCCAAGGAGGGGAAGGACAGCTTTGTTGGGCGAGAAAACAGACCCCACCCACGAGCGCGATCGTTTNGGAGCTGGGGGTCCCGGGGGTAGGGGATTTAGGGGTCCCTGGGGAGGGGGTGTCACAGGGGATTCCTGATAGGTGATACAGGGGGTCCCTGAGGGGCTGGAGATAATAGAGGGGATCCCTGGGGGGTGACACAACAACGGGGCTGGGGTGAGCGCTGGGGGTGCCCGGGGGTGACCCAGGGACGGAGCTGGGGGATACGGCGGTGGGAAGCGGGGGGTCTGCAGCCGCCCTGGGCGGAAAGGCACTGACCAATGGTGGAGATGAAGGTGGTGTTGAAGGCATCGTCGGAGAAGCGGAAGAGGACGCAGGTCTTGCCGACCCCCGAGTCCCCGATGAGCAGCAGCTTGAAGAGCAGGTCGTAGGTTTTCTTCGCCATCGGGGAGGGCGCGGCGGCCNCTTCCCTCCAGGTTTCCACATCAGCTTATGGAAGAACTGTGGAAATAACACATTTAAGGCATCTTTGGGCAGGAAAATCGATTTGTACCCCAACACCTGCCAAATTCCACTGAGAAGACACAAACCTGACACACCAAATAGTAACCAAAGGGTGCACACAGTTACCATCATCAGACGTTCAGTTCAGAATTCAGGGAATAAAACACCTCTGCCTTCCTGTTTAGGCACTCCAGAAACAAACAGCCACTGGTCTGACTGGTGGGAAACACTTCCAAAATCTGCACGTGCACACCTCCTACTCAACTTGGTGATACTCCTCTTGAAGGCCCCAAAACAGCACAGTTAGACCAACAACTAATACTAATTACTAAATCACTAATTATTAAAATCACGAGTTGTTGGAGCAGGGGCCACTGTGTGCCCGCTGACTTTTTAACTATGATGTTGACTATTTTTAACTTTGAGAATTGAAATAAACCTTCCCAGCGAACTCCAAAGGCAAGGAATGTCATGTGATCCCAGCAAGGATCTGCCAAGCAGTGCCAAAATACACCCTGGCCACAGCAGCAAACTCATCTGGCCTCCCAGAGCCAGGGTACCCCATGGGAAGGGATAATATTGACAACTGGCACGCAGCCCCCCAAAAATCCAGCAAAACGACGAGTTGAGGCCCTAAGAGGTTTTAGGCAATAATTTTCTCAGCACTTAGTTGTCACAAAGGTATTTTTTTCCACTTTAAATTTCCCAAGCCTTGCTTAAGAGTGTATTTTTATGTGTTATAGTCCGAGGTGCAATTCTTGGGTGATGTTTCAACACAGATGAGGAAGTGCACAGGGGTGAACTTACACCCAGCACTAAGAACTACACTGACACTCCATGTTCCCTCAGTAAACAGCTGCATAACCAGTGATTTAAGGGACTTATAGCAAACACAGAAGTCAGATCCAGTTCAAACCCCTCAAAATAATTTTTTTTTATCCAGATGTGGGTATCTGCGTGTGTTACACCAGTGGGTGCTGCAAGAAAGCTGAGACAGGAATTACCCTTAATTTCCAGAGCCAGTCACCAAGAAGGTGAGAAGCTGCTGACCTGAACTCTTCATCTGCAAAACAAGATGTTCAGGAGGAGGCAGACAAAACCCTGTGACACACAGGGATGGGAGGATATTGGGTACCAGGCCTGTCCCGTGGCACAGATTGCACGGAAAAGGCAAAAGACACATCCCTCCTTCATGATGTCACAGCAGCTCTACCTTGGTCAGGAGGTGCTCTGCGAGGAAGGGCTGGAGTCAGCCTTGCCAAGGAGGGGAAGGACAGCTTTGTTGGGCGAGAAAACAGACCCCACCCACGAGCGCGATCGTTTCTGAGCCACATCGATAGCGGCGCAAACACGGGGATGGGGATCCCAGCGCCCCGCTGCCCGCAGCGACAGGGATTTACGCTGACGGAAGGGGCCAGGTGGGCTCTGGCGGCTGGCACAGGGCGTGGGGGGCGAGCTGCCAGCGCAGCCCCCGCGGGGGGGACAGCGAGGGTCGCTCAGGGTCACCCAGCGCGGAGGGAGGGACCAAAGCCACCCTGCCCCGCAGCGGGGGCGAGGCGGCGTCGGGCGGCACCGGGGCGGCTCTACCGGGGCTCCGCGTCTCGGGCCAGGGGACACGACGGGGACGGGGTGGGGGGGACAGAAGGGGTCCTGAGAGGTGATGCAGGAAGGTCCTGGAGGGACACAGGGTGTCCCTGGGGGGGTACAAGAGTGGGGTTCGGGGGTGACCCAGGCCGTCCCTAGGAGTGACACCGACATGGAGCTGGGGGTCCCGGGTGTAGGGGATTTAGGGGTCCCTGGGGAGGGGGTGTCACAGGGGATTCCTGATAGGTGATACAGGGGGTCCCTGAGGGGCTGGAGATAATAGAGGGGATCCCTGGGGGGTGACACAACAACGGGGCTGGGGTGAGCGCTGGGGGTGCCCGGGGGTGACCCAGGGACGGAGCTGGGGGATACGGCGGTGGGAAGCGGGGGGTCTGCAGCCGCCCTGGGCGGAAAGGCACTGACCAATGGTGGAGATGAAGGTGGTGTTGAAGGCATCGTCGGAGAAGCGGAAGAGGACGCAGGTCTTGCCGACCCCCGAGTCCCCGATGAGCAGCAGCTTGAAGAGCAGGTCGTAGGTTTTCTTCGCCATCGGGGAGGGCGCGGCGGCCGCCGCCGCCCCTCCTCGCCGCCTCCTTCACCGGGCCCGGCCGCTCCCGAGGGCGGCGGCGACGGCGGAGGACGAGGAGGAGGAGGAAGAGGACGAGAACGAGGAGGAGGAGGGGGCCCACAAAATGGCTTCCTGTGGCGGGGCGGCCTCGCGCGCTCCCCGCGCCCGCGGCTCCTCACGGGGAGGCGACGGCGCCCGCCCTCATAACCCCGCGGTCCGCCCGGCTCTGCTCGGCTCGATGGGCCCCGGTTCTTGCCGGCCCTTCCCGGTTCTCCCCCGGGGCTCGCGGCGGCTCCTCAGAGGCGCTGCCGAGGCTGCGCGCGCCGCCTCCCCCGCCTCACGCACCGCGCAGGCCCGGCGGGGGCGCGCGCGCCTGCCGCTGCGGCGTCACCCGTCG
>VWZV01014303.1:0-70254 GCA_013397155.1 Irena cyanogastra
ACATGGCAGTTTGATAATGGGCTACAGTATTGATGTGGGTAGAAGATTTCCCAAAGAATTCAGGCTGTACTTAACAGAAGTTATGGTCTGGCAGCAGAGAAGATACTGTTGTAATTTATGAATGTTATATATTGCAGCTATTATAGAAGCAGAAGCTTATTGCAGAGCTGAAAATCAACAGGTCTCTCCTGCTCTCTACTGCAGAGTTCAAAATTAGTGTAGAGGTTACCTATGGAGACACCCAGTTATAAAATAACCCATCTTTGCAGTCTGACATTGAAGAATTTTATAATTTCCCTGAAGTATTTAGGAAGGAATATTTGTATTCTAATAAAGGATAGGGAGAAAAAAATATGGTTGGTAAGGGGTGAGTTGAGCACTTAACACTTGTTTCAGTTTACAGGTCGATTTTAATTTTGTGTTAAGGATTACAGAGAAATCTGTCAATAAGACAATGGTACAGAAAACCCTCGAAGGCGGGAGAAAAGCAACTCTTAGTACCTAATGGAAAAATTCCCATGTAAATTATAAAATTGAAAGCAAAATAAACTATATTTGCTGAAACAGACTACCTAGATTTTAATACTCTGTGAGGCATCAAATCTCTGGCTGCTTCAAACTTCTAGATGTTTTACAGAAAAGATAATTCCAGGTAAACAGAATAGCTACATAAGATCAGACATTTAATTGCAAAAGTACAAGTCTTTTCTCAAAAACCCCAAATATCAATGTCAACCAAAGCACTTAGAATTAATATTAACTTTATAATACTTTTTGTATTACTATAAAATCACCTTCACCAAAGCAGCTCTCATAAGACATTTCCAACATATAGATACTCACAGGAACATTTTCTTAGTAGTTGTATCTCTGTGCCTGTTCTGTACCCTCTGAGTTTTGAGGAAGACCACTTCTGAGTGAAGACAGAAACCTCTCACCACCACTAAGCATCCTGTCACTCACATTCCCTTTAAGTGCCCCCCAGCCAGCAGACAAGGAGTAGTAATGGTCCCTTCTAAGTCCCTGTGAGTAATTGTTCCCAAATAAATTAACTGCAGTGCACATCACTAGATTTCTTAAACAAAGTAGGCATTTATTATCTACTGGTGCCCCAAGACAGGAACTGTAGAGAAAAAAAAAAGATGGGATCGAATCAGAGGTCATTAGGATTTATTTTACCAATTATGCATACATCTTATGCATTTTTTGCCACACCTCAAGAACACAAAGATCTAAACCAGTATTCAAGTAGTCTGAGAATTATAGAACAATTATAATCCAGTGACTTTATCAAAATGTGTTTGTGTTGTAATTTAGAGAGAAGACAGCAGGAGGAATTATATGAAAATACAAAGTATGATGCAAACTCCAGAAAGAGATCATTTTCAAAGGGTGATAGTAAAGGAGATGCCTAGCAAGCAAATATTAAAATCCCGAGAAGAAAAGCACTCAGAGGATGGAAGCACAAGCAGTAAATTATTTATAGAGCAGTGGTCATACAAGAGAAGTCTGATAGCCCTCTTGTCAAAAATTAAGAATTTTAAACGAACCTAATCCAATGAAATACAACATAAGCTTTCAAATGTATTTCCTGAAAACATATTTACCTCTAGAATTCCATTGAAATATAAATTTCTTAGGAGTTTATTTCATAAAAAAAGTCCTAAAACTTTTAAAGTGAATATCTATACTGTGATCAAATGGTTATTTGAGTAGTGATACTTATTCCCTCTTTGAAAAGATTGATAATTGCAGATGAAAACTCTGTTTAGATAACATTTTCTCCACAGATTCTGAAAATTTCTATTGTATCTTCTCCCCCAAAAAATATTAATTTCCATGAAGTATGGTTCTATTCAATGTAATATCAGATTACAAAATTTATTAGTATTGCCATTGTATTGAAATCATTGTTAAGACACAGTTAGTTTGCTTCAAGACCATAATAACAACCAAACAATAATGATGATGACCGTTGAGGGAATAAACCTTAATTCCAAATGTCTATTTTTCTCCAAATACCCCTAACATAGGTTTTTCTTCCTAATAAACTAAAGAAAAATATTAGTATTTGTCATCTCTTTCTAAAACACAATAAAGTGGAGGCAGCGAACTTAGATAAAACATACAACAGGTAAACAGAAATGCAATATTTAGAGCAGATTTTATTAAAGTGAATTTATATCTGGAGATTTACTGTCATGCACTTCCTAGCAAGTTTCATAGCTTCCAAGTAACCAAACTACATGTTTTGATATGCTGCAGGAATAAACCTATTACCAAGGCAACAAAACACAATGTAGTGTTTGCTATACTTTGTCTATTAAACTTAAGCGTTTGCTTAATAAAAATCACATTTACCAACATATAATGAGACTTGTATTTTAAAAAGGATATTTTCCTTCCTGTTTCCTTGACTCTTGAAATTATTCTGGCTTCAGTGCACATATAATTATGCTTGTATAAATGAAAACTATTGAGTTGTATGCTCAGGGAAAAATGCAACAACTTAAACACAGTATGAGATTTTTAAAAACTAAGTGCTTACAGAATATCGATAAATGGAAAGCTTTTCCATTCAAGCAAAGAACAAAGCAATATCTGGTTAAACAGAATTGCTTGCATAATTCTCTTAATTAGTAGAAAGCCACTAAAAAAACCTTTGGTCCTGGTTCTAATGTTTTTACTTACATGAAACCAATCTAGCTCAAAAATAGACACAATTATTTAGTAGATAGTATTCACCATATAATTTTTTTGCCCTTCATGACTATTTGTTCCATTAAAAAGTAGCAGAGATGCTCACCATCTCTGTTATTTAATGAATACTTTATTTGATTATACATTATTACTGTTTAATATAAGTAGCAGCAGGTCTGAAATTGTCCTCTACCAATTTCAGTATCACAGAACTTTGCAGGGTAGGTAAAAAACATGAAAGTTTCAGTTAAAACAGAATGTGGAAATGAAAACCAGAAACACTTGAGCAGTTATTAATGTGAATTTACGAGCTAGAAGATGATGGTCTGCTTGGTTTTAATGAAAGTTGGTAACAATAGGGTTGGATATGCCTGGCACAATCCCTCTTACAGTCTTCCTGCTTTGACAGATGAGCTTATTCTGCTAATCAGCCATTTGCGAGCTGAAGCTGTTGCTTGTCAGGATGCCTGAAGACAACTTCTCATGAGTCAGTCTCAGCAATGGCAATGACACAATTTTAATTTTAATGACATACATTCTTGATTTCTGAAGTGTGTGACTGACGCTTGTCATTGGTATTCAAGTTAATGGATAATAGCAGGAATTGTCCTCCTATCAGAAGCTCGTGAATTCCTCAGGATTTAAAGCTGTGGTTTAGTTGGCAGAGACTGGAGGAGGGAATGCAGTCACATTGAGCCACCAGTCTTCCCAGGTGAATTAAAATGAAGATATAGTAATTGAATTGATAGATGTTGCATAGGAAAAAAGTGCATATGTAATTGTCTTTCACTTTTTTTTACAATAGACTGATTTAATAGGAAGGCCACAGACTCATGCAATCTATCAAAGTACAGTAAACAGAAGCTCTTAACAACTTCACTATTTTAATAACACATTTCAACAATCCCTCTTTGGTGGGATTAAAGAGCTCCACTTGCCAAACTGGAGGTGAGGATGAACAGCTGACAGAGAAATAGGAACTGAGAAAGCATGAACATTTTCCACATTGTTTGCTGAGTTGCTAAAAAATATATTAATAGAAGAGGTGTTACCTTAACTGATGCTCTTTTCTTTTTAGAGGAAAATTGCGCTGCTAATCCATACTAATGTTAAGGCATCATAAAACAGTTTTCAAAAAATCAATTACAATCTGTAACAGAAAGTGCATTGGTGTGACAAAAATGTTATCTCTAGAGAGTTATTTACCCAGTCTTCCTGGGAAGATATTTCCAACAATTGATAAAGAACAAAAAATAAGAAGTATGCAAAAATGTGCCTTTTTTTTAAAAATTATTAGTGGTAATCAAAATTAAAGTTCCAGTCCTTTTAGATTAACTAGAGGAACAGAAAAGGATTCTTCTTTCAGATAGCTAAGCTGATACACACAAGTATAGTTCCAGTCCTCTGAGGTCATGATATAAAAAACTACTAATGGGACAATCCCTTTTACCAGCCTTGGGAATTTCCACTCTATTCTGCATGGTTGGAACCACACTAAAACTGTGAAATAATCTGTTTTGTTTTGGAACCATAATTACATATTGACAGGTTAAACTGTAAGATCTAAATCAAGGGGATTTGGGTTATTATGTGAGCATTCTCATGGGGCAAACCTAGAGGGACATCAATTATTTTGCCACAGCCTAACTCATTTTCAATTTTACTATCCTGAGTGGCATTAAATACTTGGTGGAAAGGAATTGCTGAATTAAAAAATGCAAGGCAAATGTAGAAAGGTTGTCAGAAAATGTTGAAACATAAAATTAAAATAGAAATAGCTACGCCTTACAAGGAAAATGTTCAAGGAGGAATATTTTATTATTAAAAAATATCTCTTTTTGTTTCTTAATTAATTTTTTGTTTAGGTTTTTTATTCCCCATCTTAAATAGCTTTGATTTTGTTTCTAAATCCTCACCAAGAAGGTTAGAGAAAGATCTTATTTACTGAACACTTGCCATTGTAAAATTATTGGCCAGAATATTTTTCAATCATCCACTAATTGATAAAATGGAGTTTATGAATAACATATAGCAAAGAATTCTTTTTTTTTTTTTAATTAAGCTTATAAGATGGCAAAATTGAAATATGTTTTAGAGGTCAAAATAGAGTGTACATGTTCAGGAATAACTAAATTATTCCATGAGACATTATGAACCCACTCTTTATGAGCTACTTTTTGTATTTCAAATGATGCATATCCTCCCTGTGTTCATATTGCATTTCCTCTTTACCCATATCTATGTTTAATTCCAAGGACATAACTATAAAAAGACAAATAAATGCCATCTTTATTGTATATATTATCTACATGATAAAAAAGAAAAAACAAACTGCTACCAATATTTTGACTTAAATGTCTAAGCAAAAAGCCAAAGGAAATTATAAAATATAACAGATTCAACAAAAGAAAAGAAAATAGAAAAATATATAGCTAAATAAATACTCACAAAGTGCAAAAAAATCTTCAATTTTCTTAGAAAAAGAGAAAATTTCAGTGGAAACCTGCTGTTACATAAAGACATGCTGAAGTACAAAAATAACTTGGTGAATTTGCATCTAATAATAGGAATATCATCAAAGTGTATTATTAGGTATGTTTGCAACATTTGTTCTTCTGCAATATTTGATCTTCTGCAACTAAATCTCACTAAAGAGAAAACACTGCAAGCACTGCTGGGATTGGTTTTACTGAACTCCTATTAAATTTACTTCACAAGCATAAAAGTATATTGCCCATAGTATGAAAATTCAATGCAACTACTTTTTTTAAGGTTAACTTTAATTCCTGCTTGAAGGTTAGGGTTTGGCTGTGTGGGAATACAACATCACTTGCACAGACGTTGCACTGGCTGGGGTCCCCCAGCAGCTATCAATGGAACACATCAGGTGTGGTGTGTCATAGCTCATGTCTGCACTTTGATTGCTTGTACAGCTCCATAGCAACCGAAATAGAAGCAACCTGTTCTAGCAACTGGAGATTGCTTTTATATTTTACTAAGATTGGGTGTTCCGCTTGAGTTGTACAGTAGTGGATGACTTACTGGTTTGAAAAAAAAATAAAAATGTTTACAGAGCAAAAGTTTTTCCTCTTTATATACTTGGATTTATGAAGTTCAGCAAACTTTGCTGATTCCCACTAAGGTATCTGATTCACAGTCAATAATCGAAAGATTAAAAGATTGCATATTAAATTAACAAGCTTTAGGGATTAAATTTAAGTGAAACAGGAAGAGTGAGCATGAATATAAACCAGAGAAGGAGAATAAAAAACCAACAAACCAAACCAAACCAAAAACCCAAAGTGAAATAAACAAACAAACAAATAAAACCCCCGAACAAACTCCCCCAAAATGAAACATCAAAACAAATTAAAAAGAAACAAAATGCACAACTATAACGTGATGACATAATAATTGTGACCTTTCCCAAGGAAAACTATGCAAAATCAAGAGGAACAATGAAAACATTAAGAATTTCTACATGCCATTTTTATATAATTCCTTAATTAGATTGCAGTTTGTTGACTAAACCCTTTTCCCTCCCCAGCTGTAAATAGCAAAAGCAGGGTGTTGGACAATTTTGAGTTCTATTTCTGACCTTCTTGGCAGGTTTCTACACTGCAAAGCTTACTTTTATTCTAAAAGAGATATTTACAAAGGGAATAGTGAACATCTACTGTTTCTTTCATCCTCACTGCTTCTCTTCACTGTAGTGAAGCCCACAGAGGAGCTCAGTGTGTTAGCTGAAACAGCCAAAAAACTGTTTCTATTCTGTTTACCAAACTATTTAATGTGTGACTACCTAAAAAAATCATTGCCGCCTTGCAGAGGGAAGGCTAGTGGGGACAGTCATTCCCCAGGGAGTACCTGGATGCTATAAACACAGGACACTAATTCTGGTCCACTCATGCCTGCCATGCCTCATAACCAGTTGGGTGCCTCCAAGTAAGAGCTACATGACCATATCTTGAAAGCTGAAGAGTGCTTTGCAATTTTATGCCTATTGTGTTCTTGGTTCTTATTCTTGATTCAAAATAATTCCTCTTCAGTCTGCATACTTGAAACCTTTATTCCTTTATGACTCTCTCAGGTGCACAAAATCTGCTTTTAGACCAAGACTAATAACTAGGCTTCACCATACATCTGTCATTAAACTATGGGACTGCTGTCAGTGGGCTGTCCCATCCATGCTCCGTGAAGGTGCACTATAAAGAATTTCTTTCCACAATTGCTGCATCTTTTCTGTACTCAGGAAAGATTGCACTGCTTGTCTCCATTTATTACCTTGTTGAAAGCATTTGTTCTCTACTCTACATGGCCAGTTCCTTCCATTATTCGTCTTCTCTACTTTGCTTTCCAGATTCCCACACACTGTGAAAAATGGTAACCCAGGAAAATACCCCAGAAGCATGAATAGGATAACTTGGTACTTCTTTACTAAAACTTTTCTTTATACCTGATATCATTATGGCTAGAACATGTCCAGTGGCCAGAACACAAAAGGCACAGGCAGTTTTCTGTGGTGGGACAAGACTCCAGCATCCTGCATATTTCAAGGGAATCTTTCACTATTCATCTGCAATGAATTTTGCATTCCTTCCTCAAAGCAATCCTGTGTGCAATCTCCTACACTCTTGGGTGATGCTCCATTTAATAGGTTATTATGTAAAACCAAGCATATTTTATTTTCTTTCTCCAGGATTATTAATGCCTCAGCTACAAATTCAGGTCCACAGAAGCTATTTACATCAAATCTTAGAACTGGGTTTTTAATTGTGAATTGCAGTCTCAATGAGAAAATGTAATCTGAATCACAAATGAACAATTAAGTTTACAGACATACCAAATCTTTGTTCTGACCATTTCTAGCTCCTGAACTTAGATTACTTTTCCTCAGTATAATGACTTCTTGCTTACTGTTCTTTTGTAATGAGAGCTCCATAAAGAGTGCTGAAACTAATCTTCTAAACTTTCAGCTTCCTGGGATCAGATATATGCCTCACCTGTCTGTTAATTCCTCAGCAGGGTATCAGCTATGTTAACTGATGGTTAGGCACATAAAGGGAATTATGATAGACAAGATAAGAGAGAGTAACAAAGCTGGGGAACACTAATGGGTCTACATCAAAACCTGGGAAAACTGGACTGTAAATGCCATAATCATGTACTCTCTCATCAAATAGAGAAGCCTAAATTCTCTTTCTTTCTTCATAAATGAAGTAACTAAAATTGATCTCAGTATACCTGTTCAAAAAGATGTAGTATCTGATTTCAATACAGATGCTCTATGCTTTAAACTCTATTTATAACAATAACATTTTTATTCAAAGCATAAATCATGAAAGTTTTAAATTGAGAGTTTCATTTTGCTGTTAATGAGCATGTCCGACTCCAGAGAACTTCAATACTGTAAATGAGGACAAAATGTATCCCTTAAATAATTAATTGCAAGTCACATTCATAATAAATACTGTAATTTAAAGTTTGCTCTACAGCTATTCCTTGTCAATCAATATCACACTTGCTCAGAAGAAACAGATATTATGTAATTATTAATAACTATGACTTGATACTGCTATTCTTTACATTAAATTATCACAGTTTAACAAAATCCCATAATAGGCAATAGCTTCAATTGGTTTTAGTAGGCCTTTTTATTCAAACTCTGAAAAGACAAGGTGAAAATCTCTTGTTTGATACATAAATACTGCAATTGGGACAATTTATTCTGGGTTTGATGTAAACTTTAGACTGAAGCACAAATCTTCCATAGGATTTCAGCATGCAGATCTATGGTTTTAAACTAGGCAGAACGGATTTTGAGTGATGGCTCCTCTTAACATCAGGGGAGTGCTTACCTCTCTCACTTTACTTTGTACATGGCAAGCCTCCAAAACTCCTACTGTTAAATCTGAATTAAGTGGCCTTAATATGTATGATATTTAACATTTTCAAAAGCTATGCATTAAATCTTTAGCCTAAAACTTCTAGTTAAGGAATAAACCCAACACTTCAGGGCTTTACATGCATTTCTTTATCTTTAATACCTCATGCCAAGTGTATGCTTCACTGCAAACTATATAAAAGTTTACATCACCTGAATCTTTTTCTGCAAGATTAGTGGAGTAACATCTTAGTCTGAAAGTGATCTTTTTCTTTCACAGTGTTTTATTCCCTGAGCTCTTAGGCTTGTGTTAAATATGAAATAGGTGTAATGAGTTTTAATTTTTAAAGACATTAAATACCCTGAACAAGATGGTTAAGAATCGTAGGGCGACTTTGTCACAAAAAAGAGCTTAGCAAATCCAGTAAAGTGCCATATTAGTTTTCTATATGAATGATTATACATATTTGCTATGTTATCAGTTTCTGAAGATGTGTTCGTTCCTTGAAGCTGAATTTCTTCTGAACAATGTTAGATGAAATACGAATGAATTAAATATTTTTTTTTTTAATTCACTCATTCACATTTCTCAACATGAATTTACATTCACTTCTACAGCATTAGTTGGCAAACAAAATTACATTAACTAAACCTATCAATAATGAGGTATTTATTTAAGCAGAGAAGGTATCAAGATATGTGTAGTTACACCTCATCTGCAAAAACTGACAATTTGTGATAATCTGGGTCACAGTCCAGCACTTTACCTCCTTTACCCATAACCTCTTTTAGGCTTGATATTTTCCCTGTTGACATTAGTGTCTGATAGACCTGAAGCTACTACATCAGTGCTTTATGATAGCACATGCTTCAGCTGGCATATCAGTGTCATATTGTTTCTATTATTATCTCTCTTTTTGTCAATGGTGTTACCATTGGAGAAAAAAATAATGAGACACAATACTTGGTGTATATATATACACCTATGAAAGCCTTCACAAAGTAAATGGTAATCTCAGAAACTGTACCTAAAATTGTGTCTATAATCTGGTCTAAAGTAACTGTCGTTTATACAAGTGGACCAAAGACAAAAAAAAACCAGATTGGAAGAACTTTCTATTCTGCTTTGGATTAAAAATGATGAAGAAGGGGAGACAAAAATTAGGTGGGCTGATGAAATCTTCTGTCTCATGGCTCATTTTAAAGGGATCAGACATACCCCAGAACACTATAAAGGGGACCGAAACTACATTTTTAATAGGGTCCAAAGTAAGGACATTAAAAATTAAAAAAAAAAAAAAAATCACAGTGTTCAGGAACAGCAGGATAAATAAGACCTTATAATCTGTGGGCTGCACCGCTGTTAGTGGCAGCTCAAAGGAAACTAAAAGGTCACATTGCTGTCAACTCTGCTATAAATAATCAACCTCTGATTTTAGTAGTGTGGTGGGTTGACCTTGGCTGGTCACCAGGTGCCCACCAAGCCACTCTATCACTCCTCCTCCTCAACAGATCAGAGAGAAAATGTACAATGGAAAGCTCATGGGTCCAGATAAGGACAGGAAGATTACTTACCAATTACCATCACAGGCAAAGCAGACTCAACTTATGGAAATTAATTTAATTTACTGCCATTTAAACATAGTAGGGTAATTACAAGTAAGAAAAAAATCTAAAACCACCTTCCCTCCTCCACTTTCTACTTCTAAGGCTCAGTTTTACTCCCTATTTTCTCTACCTCTTCCCCTCCAGTAGTGCAGGGGGATGGGGGCTGTGGTCAGTTCATCACACATTATTTCTGTCACTCCTTCCTACTCAGGAGAACGACTCCTTACACTCTTTTCCTGCTCCAGTGTGGGATCCTTCCTTTGGGTTGCAGTTCTTCAAAAAATGCTCCATCATGAGTCCTTACCATGGGGTGCAATCCTTCAGGACTTAACTGAAGGATCCCCCACAGGATCACAGGTCCTGCCTGGAACTTGCTCCAACAAGGGCTCTTCACAGGCTGCAGCTTCCTACAGAGCTTCCACTTGCTCTGGTAGAGGCTGGACTGTAGTGTGGGTACCTGCTCTGTCATGGACTTCCACAGGCTGCAGGGGAATCTGAGCTCTTGTCCCTGTGGTCCCTCCCCTCCCTGCTCATTCACTGATCTGTGGTTCTCTCACATATTATCACTTCTCTCTCCAGGTGCTGCTGCACAGCATTTTTTACCTTTTCTTCGATACCTTCATAGAGGTGCTTCTAATGCTGCTGACTGGCTCAGATTTAGCCAGTGACAGATGTCTCTTGGAACCAGGTGAAACTGGCTTTGCCTGACATGGGGGCAGGCCCTGGAATCTTCTCACAGAAGCCATCCCTACAAACCCATCCCCCCACTAGCAAACCTTCCACATAAACCCAATCCAAGTCGCTGCAAGGGTATCACATGATAACAAATAATATAGAAAATGTTGAAGATATGGAAACGTATTTCTGTATTAAACTAAAGAGCACTCTGTGAGTAAAATATTAGAGTCCTCCCACACTACAATTTCTTGTCCCACAGTACAGTTCATTGTTCAGCAGCACAATTTATTGTACAGTATACATTAGAAGGTGAACTTATGCTATTTCTCTCTATTTACTCTCAAACAGGATTACTGCATAAACCACACTACCTGCTATTCTCTCTAAGCAATACCTTAAGGCAAACTGGGAAAGCAAAATAGTCTTGATGCTGAAGAGTATCTTAATACCCATTTTCCATATAGCTGCTGTCATCCTAACAACATATTTCCAACAGTGAGAACACAGATAGCTTCCTGCAGAGTTTCTAATCTCAAGGCCATTTTGCAGAGCAGCCAGGAGGATGTGCTAGCGTAATAAGAAACCTGGTAACTACTGCCTAGAGATATAACACTTCATGTCTGCTCACTTTTCAAACTCTCTTGGCTTAAAACAGGGATCCTAGCTTGGCTCCTAAATCTTTCCTTCCCTAGATAGCAACACATTATTCTCACACCAGATAGCTTAACTTGCTGGCTGCCTACAGAAGCCCTGAGAGCCCTTTTAATTATATACAAAACTAACACACAAGGTCTATAAAACACTTCCAAGTCAGTCAAGACTGCTAACTACTTGGATTTTAAGTGAACATGCTTGTGTTTTGATTAAGTTGGTACTTCCATTTACACTGCAAGTGAAGACAAAATATGCCAAAGATTAGGGGGACTGGTTGTACACTGGACTTCAAAGTTAGTGTCCCAGATTTGCTTCATTTAAAATACAACTTAGGGTTATTCTGGGCAAAAGATCCTAAAGTATGCAAAGAAAAGATGCTATTTCAGTAGGACTTACCCCACGATATATTTTAAAAAGTCTTTTTTTTGCTTGACATAATTTCCCTGTGGCATTGTGTCACCTCTACACAGCCATCCATAACTCTTCTCCTGCTTGAAACAATCTTCAACATGCCACTCTTGTTAATGACTGAGATACCCCCTGATGGTGCTTAACATTTAATAGTGGTAGAGCTCCACGTTCGCCCAAACAACCTTTTCCATTTACCTTACCTCAAAGGCGTTCTAATTTTTCTTCAGAGACAGAAATCCTTTAAGCCCATTGTATCCTTAGGCTACAAATTTACTGAGATTTAGGTTTCCAATAAGAGCTCCAAGATGAATGCCACCTTCTCATTTATGAATCAATTTTTGCCCATCGGCTTTTCAGTGTTATTACTTTTTATTTTATTTTACACTCAAAGGAGAGAACCTCAGGACTGCATACATATGTACACACACAATGTTGGGGTGAGGGAGGAAGGAGGAAAAAATTAAATCAGAACCAAATAAAACATATGGCATTCTCATCAAAATATTATGAATACAGAAATGTCAAAAAATGTGTAGCCAAAGATATAGTAACCTTTTCATCTTTGAGACTCTTGTTTTGATCATCAGCACTCACCACAAAGGCAAGCATTTTCTTAGTGTCATGAGCTATGTTTTTATATAACAGTTTTCAGCAGTTAAAGAAGCACTTTTCCTTTCTCACACTACAATTCAACTGATTCTATCATCTATCTTCAGTGGTTAACATGTGTTTGTTCTCAGTGAAGAAAACACCGTATCTTGGAAAATTCTATAAAGGAGTAGCACATGTAAAAGCTTTACTTGCCTAAACTAACTAAAAATCCAGTGCAATTCTTTTGGAGCTAAATTTCAAGCAGGTGGAGCAATAAACTGAATGGTTAAAAAAACTTAGTTACAAGAATCATGATTTTCAAATCAGTGACTTGTAAATTCTCATTTATTTAATAATGTTCTGTCTGAAATGAATGTTGAACTTCATGTAAAGCCCAACACACTATACAGTTCTAACTGGGGAATTATGTGTTTATGGTCATGTATCAAGTCTAGATAAACTACAATCTCATTTTAAATGCTTTCTGGGAGTCAGATACTATTTTTGCTCTATGGTTTAGAATTCAACTCATTTGAGGAATACAGTGAAAATCAAAAGCTGGAATCAATCTTCTATCAGGAGTTAGCCTGCCATGGCAGAACTCTCCTAGGCTACAGAAACATTCCCTGCAAAATAAGAATTGCCATGATAACCAGGTAACATGTTTTCCAAATCCTGATGGTACTAGATGATTACAATTTTATCTGCATTTTTGACAGCTGTTATAGTACCTTTAGTTACATCATTATATCATAAGCAATTATTTAAAGACAAGAACATGTTTATTTGATTGGAAGGGAGGTATCTTCAGAGTTCATAATTTATCTATAAACCTAAAAAAACCTGAGCAGAATCTATCTGTAAGTGAGACATTTGGAAATCCACCTCTGAAGATTTCTTTGGAGTAACAGAAAGCATCTTCCAGTATGGCTAAACTTTGATAGTAACAAAAACAATTGGAGTTCAGTATTATCTACATGAATTCTTAACGGACACTCCTGATCAATGTGTGACTCAGGCCCAAGAGACTCTGCATAACCATTGAGACACTGACCCATGAGACCTCCTATAGTCAGTCAAGGCTCTCTTTTAACACCACAGAAACTGACATGCTGACCAATTTGTTCCATTTATGTCTTTCTCACTAGGGGTTTTTTCACCGCTGTATTCTATGTCTGGATTTCCCACTGCACAGGCAGGTGGAAGTGATGTAAGCAATTGTGGGCTTACACTCTTAATTATTCCTTGTAGCCAGATTAGCAATAAAGGTGAAAAATAATCCAAGAAAACCAAAATAAAGCAAACCAAAAAACCTCAAGAGTGTTGTTGCTTGTACTTGGAGAACAGGTCTTGCATACCAAACATCAGGAAAAGCCATTTTCAAAGGTTATCTGAAGCCATGTTAAATAGTTGACTACTCAGCTGAGTGAGAAATAGATCCGAAGGATGAAATAATAAAGCATCAGGGACAAAAGAGCCACACACACTATTTCACAGAGAATGAGGCTTTCTATAATGGAAACATAAGCAGAGACTCTTACAGTACTTTGGAAAAATGATTGCAAGCAAAGCCTTGTGAAACATCAACGTATTCTGTGACAGCTGTTTACAGGTTTTCCTTTTAAGCTGTTCACAGTTGTATGTCAGAGCAGTAATTTTAGGAAAAAAAATATAGAGATCTGAATGCTTTTCCAGATACAGGCATACAATAAAAATACACTCACCTGAAAATAAATGATAATGGTATTTTTGGGTTAAAAAAAAAGATTTGTGTACTGCAGATTGAAAGACTAACCCCTGAGTTTTCTGAAATGCATTTTTCAGGTTTAGTTATACATTATTTAATACTCAGAATTCATTTTCATAGTTTCTGGATAAGCCATGCAGAATGGAAATGTATTATAGTTGAGAAGGAATGGAGGGAAATAGAACATAATACAAAGCACCTACAATGTCTCCTGCTTCACTTAAAAAAAATCTGTAAATATGAAAATCCAACTTTTTTTTGTTATGATAAAGCAAGGAAATGAAATTCTTACTGTACTGTGTTTAAGACAAAGCTACATTCAATTTGAAAAGGGGTACTGTTTCAGATAGCATTTGGCTTCTTAATGCTGGCTTATGATAGTAATGAAGGACTTCATTTTTATTTATCGTTGCTGTTTTATAAGAAATGAAGGGAAAAATATGATTTAAAGAATTAATATGAATATTTCAAAGCATTCTTATTATCCTATATCACTGTGTAAAGCAGTCTTCGAAAACTCTGGGAAATGAAGTGAGTGATAGCACAGCACGGGCCATTTGGCACCTGTAAGAGCTTCTGTTCCACAAAATGGATTGGCAAATTTTGTGCTTTTTCTTCCAAGGCTCCCTTTTACTTATATGGAAAACAAAACCTTATATTATGGAAGTGTTTTATTTGAAAGGTGTGTTTACAGCCTCTGTAAGGAGCTGAAATAGCAAACTGACTTAGACTCTCTACAGCTCTTTTACAGAAGAAAGCAGGAAAACAATCTGTGTGTTGTAGTTTCTAGTTTCTTGCTGCTACCTCTCCCCGCTGACCATAATATAGATGAGACATGGCTTATTATCTTTGGCTTTATGACTACAATAATATTCTCTTGCCACTAAGGAAGCTTGCCCTCCTGGGTGGGAAACACAGAAGAGTACAGCTATTTTAGGAGGAAGCTTGCTGTTCCGCACAGGAAGATTTTGTTCAGAAGCAAAGGCTTGAACAAAACAGGGAGAGAACGGTACTTCTTTCAGCATAAGTCCTGTTCTGAAATCTTACACTTAAGAAAGTTGCCTCAGCGACATGACAGAATCCTCTGAAATGCAAATATATATACATTCAAAACATCATTAGTTTCTTGAAACTTCATTAGGTATAATCAAGAAGAGTTATGACACCTTCTGCCAAAATTGCTCACATATATCTGTATGGTAATGTCACAGACTTAGCATCTGACAAATTTCTCTTATAGGTAAGCATGGCCTAAATACACTAGAGAAGATAAAATTAGAGAAGATTCAGGAAGATAAAACAGAAGCTGAGACATGTGAAATCTAGAAAGCAAAAAGGTATAGGATTGATTAAAACCTGGCCATAATGTTTTAACTGGGGTCTTCACTGGTAAAGATGAGTACTGAATAATATTTTTGTCTAAAGTCCGAGGCTATTTTCCTAGGCAACTGGATTAAACTACCACTTGCAGTGTGTTGGCCTTTCCTGGCTATTAAATGCCCAACCAGGCCCTCTCTTACTGCTTCTCCTCAGCAGTGCAGGAGAGAAAGTAAGGTAAAAAAAAACAGTTTTGGGCTGAAACTGAGATGAGAAGACTAATTAACAGTTACCACCATGGGCAAAACGGGCTATACTTTGAGAACAATAAATTTGTTGTCAATTAAAATAGAGCTGGGTGGTGAGAAACAAAGAAAAAAGAAACAAAAGAAATACCTTACACTCATTCCTCTCTTTTTGAGGCTCAACTTCACTCTCTTATTCCTGACTTGTGAATATACTCGCTCTGGTGACTCCTTCTTCAGAGCTGCATAGCTGCTCGAATTCCTGGAACATCTCATTTCCCTCCTTCACTGACCTGTGAGTTTGCAGAGATGTTTCTCCTATTTTTCCTCACTTCTTACTGCCAGGTAGTGGGGTTTTTTTACTGCAGGTGGTGTTTTTTACTCTTTCTTAAGCATATTTTCTTCTAAGTGCCACCTCCTTGGTGGCAGGGCTCATCCATGCCCTGAGGTGGGTGGTCTGGAGAGAGGTTGAACCAGCTGGGTGCAGCATGGGGCAACCACAGCTACTCCTCACAGAGGTCACCCTGCAGCCCCCACCACCAGTGCTAGGGCACCTGCACACAATTCGTCACTATAGAACCCTGGAAACCCACATCCAATCTAGATAAAAAATGAAGAAAAAAAAAGGAGGTGAGTAATAAAAATTATTGGGTGAATAAGGTTGAAAAGTTTGATTTTTTTAGCAAAATAAAAGTGCACTCTTATTTCCTCGTATAGAGCCAGTCTGCATAACGGGGCAGACACTGTAGAGTTGAAGAGAATTTTTCTTATATTGTTCCAACTGTCAAGATTAAATGTGAAAAATGAAACATTTCTCTTTTTAAAATCAAGTTGAAACACTTGAGCCAGAAAGGTTAAAACAAGTTCATGGAACAATCACACAAACGATTTAAGGCCATGATTTATTTAGCAGATTCAGAGTGATAATGAGCAAAACCACTAATCAGTGCCCACAGATATTAAATAATAAATTCAATAGGTTGAAGTGGGTATTTGTAGAGCAGCAAACATTAGTCTAATGATTGAATTAATCTTGATGCAGAGAAATTATTGCATGCCAAATTTGTTTACCACATAACATGCTAATGAAGATAAAACTGGTGGGTCTTCTTTACCCTTACAAATTAAGTGCTACTTGGGAAAAGTTGAAAGGGCATCAAGTGGCAAAGTTTTGTAAGAGTCACATGAACAGATTGAGCAAACAAGAGACAGCAAGAGATAAGGTACTTGTTCTGTATTGCACTTTGAATGGCTGAATATAAATTACTACTGGATTAGTACAGTTTATCAAAGAACCTACTATGTAAAACAGATCTAGAAATAGCCATGGGCTTCATAATTAGCCGATCATTCTGGTGCTTTCTAAACCCACTTTTGTTGGCTAAGGAAGAAAATCTGTGTATGTCTGTGCACAAAGCCTGGAAGTTCAGACCTCTGTGCTAATTATTGTGGTTGATTTTTTGGTTTTTTTTTCTGATCATCTAACAAATTTGCTTACAATGATAATTAAGGACAACTTCTGTGAAATGTCTTGCCTGAAAAGAACCTTGGATAAACAAACAGACAAACAAACAAACAAAAAAACTTCTAACAATGAAAATCATTGCTTTTTTCTCCTTTAAAAATATTCAGTTTCTATGATGGGGTACAACTAACTGTTACCGTAGAAAGCACTATTTTCAAATTGCTCGCAGTTTGGCATTTTGATGCACAGATGAATGGCCTAGTTTGACCTTTCACAAGGCAGATTATTAGCAAAGCTGATTCTCAACTACAGAAAGAAGTTTATTTACAATTATTTATTGGGGTGAGTGGTTATATCTTGGTTTGCAGAGGGTTTTTTTTTGCTTTATTTTTTTAATTGATCATCTCTCAGCTATTTTAAACCGAGACTTTGCTGAAGTATCATCCAGAGACATACACTTGGCTACATTGATCGACTGTTTTTGACTGTGACGGGCTAATTCAAATGATCAAAGCTGTTGAATACACTCCATCAAAACGAAACTAGTGCTAATGAGGCAGGCACTATACCCAAGTTTAAAGTCACTTATGTGTTCTAGCAAAAAATAGATTTGAATTTTTTCATCTAGTAAAATAATTTATTAAAATAAATGTAATTATTGTTGGTGAAAGGCCTAGAAAATAAGGCCTAGAATCAGTCTCTTCTGAGGAGTGGCTGAGGGTCGTGAGGCTGTTAAACCTGGAGAAGGGGAGGCTCAGGAGAGGCCTTACTACTCTCTACAACTGGAGGCTGTAGCCAGGTGGGGATCAGTCTCTTCTTCCAGGCAACCAGTGACAGGACAGTTTTGAGCTGCACCAGGGGAGGGTTAGGCTGGACATTAGGAAGAAGTTCTTCAAAGAAAGTGATTGGGCACTGGAATGGGCTGCCCAGGGAGGTGGTGGAACCACCACTCCTGGAGGTGTTTAAGAAGAGACTGGACATGGCACTCAGTGCCATGGTGTAGTTGATGAGGTGGTGCTCGATCATAGCTTGGACTCGATAACCTCAACTGTCTTTTCCAATCTGATTGATATTGTGATTCTGTGAAATGATCTAATTATTTAATCTGACAAAGGTGCAAGATTTGCCAAATTTACTTGAAAAAAAAGAAAAACACAACAAAACAGTGTTTTGTCATCTTTTTACTTAGACTAAATACACAATTCTATGCCTGTCATGTTAAGGAGATTCATTTGCATATCACATATTTTAATTTCAGATGCACTGAACAGAATGTATAGGACTTCTACACATTCAAGGAAGTAATACTTATGATGAAGTAATGCATATGATATAAAAAAGAAAATAAAAAAACACCAAAACCCTGTTGCTAGCAGAAATGTGCAATATGCAAATACTTTCTCAATACCTTTCAGAGATCAGTGTTAAATGCTCTTAAGTATTACATCTGGCAGCACAACAGTTTAACATCATTGGCTAGTCTAGACATGCTACCCCAATTTCATAGCCTCAGATTTTTATGGGCAACCAGGATAGAAAAGTAGAAGACTGCTGTCAGTGTACTGCCAGATTTGTGAGATGCCATACATCTTGTGGCAGAATACAACACTGAGTAGGCTGGCATCTTGTAATAGGCAAACATTTGACAAGACCAAAAAGGAAGGAGGCTGAATTAAGCAATATGGCACTCATATTTTCCCCCAGTTAAGCACTCTCTTTCTCAATTTGGGTTGTTTTCCAGATTGTTCTGGAACTTCACAGTCTTCTGAGGACAGGCATTCTTTCGTTCAAGTTTGTTCAGTTGACAGAATGATTCATGGGCATTTTTGAGCCATAAATAAAAGAGCTTTCTAACTTTTGAGCAGCACGGAGCTGTTCTAAAATGTTTCAACCTACATGGAAGCGTTACCTATAACAAAATCAGTTCCACAGCACTCAATTTTTTTATTCACAATGCCTATGCTGTTGTGCATAATCTATCCAACTGGCAGCTTACCTGACACCTTCCAAGCCATTCCTATCTCTGCTGCCCCAATAATACTTCTCTAATTTCTCTCCTTTTCTCTCCCTATACTTGTGAAACAGAGTAGGCAATATCACCAGTCACTTCTTGACTTGACCCATTGAGAAAGGCATTTTATCTTGTCACCAACCTAAACATAGGGAATTCTAAACAAAGGACATGAGATATCATGTCATGATGTCATCAGACATCAACATCCTGCTATCAGGATTTATTCTTTCAGAGTTAATAAATAAACAAATAAATACATACAGCAGTTGAACTAGATTAGACAGAATAGTAGAATATATATTTGTCAAACAAGCAAGTAAGGGAGAAATACACATTTACAAAAGGTCACAGAAAAATCTCCTCCAAAAATGAAAGACTGCGGACCATAAGTCTATTTTGTACTAAAATGTCTTCCAAAGGATTAAATTGCTTATTCTTAAGTGGTTCTTTAAATTTTATTGTGCTCTTATAAGGATTTTTTAAAATTTATTAATGCATGTTCTTGTGGATCACCCTTTGGCCCAAAAGAGAATAAAGCATGTAAAGCAAATTACTGTTTGGATTCCAGTACTCTTCACTATTTTTTGCTTAACCAGACTCATTCCTTCCCCTTTTTTGGCATGGGATCTTCTGCCATTTACACAAAGTAACTCAAAAATGCTGTCACATTTAGGAAGTTTTTTTTTTTAAACAGCAAAGTACTTTGTTTTATTGGAAGGCATAACTCATAGGCTAGGGACTGAAGTGTACATAGTGTATAATTGGGGTAAAAAAATCATAGAATCATAGAACCATATAATAGAATATTCTGAGTTGGAAGGAACCCACAAGAACCATTCAAGTCCAACTCTTGTGACTGCACATGACAAATCCAAGATTCCCACCATGTCCTTGAGAGCATTTTCCAAACATTTTTTTAACTCAGACAGGCTTGGTGCTGTGACCACTTCCCTGAGGTGCCTGTTCCACCTTTATGCCATTCATTTGAGTCCTGTCATTGGTCAAGAGAGTGACAAGATTGTTACCCGCCCCTCTACTTCTTCTCATGAAGATGTAACTTCAACGAGGTCTCCCCTCAGTCTTCTCTTCTCCAGGCTGAACAGAAAAAGTGACCTCAGCCACTCCTCATATGAAGAATTGCCCTGTAGATACTTCCCCATCTTCATGTCCCTAAAGAGACTAACTTAGTTAGGTTTCTCAAAGATGAACTGGGCAGTTGTCCTATGCCTAACACGGTAGTCCAGACATGCAGAAATAAAGCATGTGAGCATAGCTAAAATTTCTTGAGAATGTGGCCATGAGAGTCTGGTAAGACTGCAGAAGGTATTAACAGAACATAACCACTGATGCATCAGCTTATTTTTAATGATGTTCATCTTTAAAATCAGTCATGTTGTCTCTTTAAATGCTGAAGGGAAGTTGGGTAGGCAAAGGTCAGTATCATTAACATCTAGATTGTCTGAATATCTCTCTACCCTAGCAGAAAGTGTTATATCTATGCATGTCTGTATGCACAGATATGCATATATTTACCTATTACAGCTGTCACAGCGACCTATATTCATCTATAACATATGTTAGATATTTGCAGTATTCTGCAAAATGTATAATTAATATGTCTCCAAACAGTGTAGCTGCTCATGCAAGAGGGATTCATATTACTAAGTGCCTATTTACAACTGGAAATATATGATTTCCATTCATAATGAAGTAATAATGAAGGACAAGTATGTGTAGTATATGAAAAATTAATAAATAAATATTAAGACCTGGAGTAATGGCACAAAGCAACTACCTTATACAATTCCTTTCATTTCTCATGAAAAGAAATGTATGAACTGTGAAACTGTAATTCAAACAACGAATCCATTGTGGTGTGGATGATTATTTTTAAGTCATTTAGTTTCTCTTCTGAATGATCCAAGGAATCTGCTCTTAAATCAGCTGAAAAAGGCAGCAGTGCAGGGAAAATTTTGATTACACTTTTAATTTCACAAACTAACCTACAAATGACTACAGCATTACTAACCACCTACATGTTTTTATTGAAAGAGTGTAGCTACAATCCATTAGTTAATGACTATGCTGGGCTTGCCAGATCACATTCACACTCACAACAACTGTGAGTGCCAGGGTTTCAAGGGCCTTGGAATAACACCACCAATTAAAACCAGCCTCTTTTGTTACATTTTTGCAAAACCAATACATTTAAAAAAAGTAGAAAACCCCAAAACACCCAAATTGTATTGGCTTCTCTACTGAAAATAATATTTTTTTACACCTTTGCTGTGTTACAGTGTAAGTCTTCGGCAATACTGAAATATGTGCTTGTATATTTTAAGTACATTTTAAATAACAACAATTTAATGCTTTTTTACTAATAAATTGTTTTCACTTCAATTCAGGAATTGACTACTGCTCTTTAATAAAAATATTTTTTTTAATATCCATTAAAAGTAAAACATCAAAACTGGTCATATACTCCATCACACTCTCTTGTCAGTCATATATATTTTTACATAAGAAAAAATGAAGGATGTATAAAGTGATAAATATCACACCATTCGGGTCTTGGATTATAAAATATGGAATTATTATAAAGTTGAGAAGGTTTTTACTTTTTCCCAGTTATTTTCGATGAATGAATCATTTATAAATGATGTTTTTACTTGATATGAGTATGTCTTCAGTAGTTATCTCCATGACACTATTTAACAAATGCAGATATGGAATAGAATAGTTCAATACAGTAAAGATAAAGTAAAAGAATTAAGTTATTCAATCATTCTCAATGAACTTAAACACTCTCTTTAGATCTTGAAGACAACACAGATCTAATCTAAAAGAGTAGTGGAGCATATCACCAAATGAGCAAAAATAATCTTTCTCCTAAATGTAAGGACCATAGAATTTGATTTCAAGTTTAGTATTGAAAAGGACATTTTTGTGTGGTTTTCAGAGTGAAGAACTTAAAAATCACCATAAATATCCTGGGAATATTTGAGCACGAAGTAATTAGATGACAGTTCAGTAAAGCAGATTTGTTTAAATAGGTGAGTTGTTTCATGTAGAAAAAATATATCTTACTAAACAGTAAGTGTACATTAACTTGCAGAAGTGTGCTTCTGACATGAATCTCCTAATCAACTCTACTTGATATACTTGTAAAGATCTTTTGGAGCACAAGGATGGGATCCCTTTGGAATGGAATGGAATGAAACCAGAATTATTTTTCAGTAACTAACGGGCATTCAGCCCATTGACCACAAAAAGTCCAGAGCAACTGCCACGGAAGTATACACAGGAAATTCTGTGTTCTCAGCACCACAATTTCTTCACATCCAGATCTGTTCCTACTGTGCTGTGTAATACTTCATCGTGGAGCTACAAACACTGAGAAAGGTATAAATATATATATATAGGTATATGCAAGAAAATGTTTTTCTGCTTTCTGAAAAAGTGTCCAGATGTTACTAAATAAACTTTTTTGTGGGTTTTTTTTGGATGATTTTTGTTTGTTTCTTTGTGTTGTTAGTTTTTTTTCTTGTTTCCTTTTTGGGGGTGGATTTTGTGCTGATTTAGCATGGGATTTATATTGAAAAGATTTTTGCTAAAGCTGCAAAATTTTCAAACTGTCCTGAACAGTTAAAGATTGATTTATGTTTTTATCTATTTGTTTGTTTCAAGATGGGAAAAGACTCCAAATTTTTAAATATTTTCAAAAAGATTTTTTATATATTTTCCTTTCCTTGCTGCAGGTAAATTCGTCCTAGGTTTAGTTGCTTATGTTGCTACCATGTCTAGATGGATTCTCTGTAGCACGCAGCCCTTCTCCTTGCAACCACAGAATAAAGGCATTTAACATGTGATGCACAGTAAAAAAAAGGTAAATGTTCTACTATTATTTTCTTTCTCCCTATTTACCTTAACAGGTGTTTGCCTGGATTAGTATGAAAAGGGATAAAACATCACACTAAGAAATTATTCAACTCTTATTCCTATTTCTAGAAGGTTTACTTTCATGGGTTTTAGACTGCAAACATAATTCCTTATTTTTTTCCTCATCTACCTAATTCATCTTTCCTCCCCCTTCTCCTCCTGCTGAAGGCAAACTGAGCAAGTGTATGTACAAAACCATAAAACATTCCTTGTGAAGGCAAATATTTGAAAGAAAACAGAATATTCATTACCTACATAATATATTTTTCAAATTTTATTCAGAGAACCTCCCTTCTTATGTATGGATTTCTCCTTAGGAGAAAAAAAAAACAGCAAACAAACATAAAATCCAAGAAAAATAAAGATAAATCCATAAGATAAGCATAATAAAATGAACATCTTGTTTCTAGACAAGTCTAGGTCAAACCTGAAGACACTTTTGCATAAGGTTATTTCTTAAGATATTAAGATATTTTTTCTTCCAAAAGACTAGATTTCCTTCCCAGAAAGAGAAGCTTACTAACATATTTGCTTTAAGGAAGGAACTCCTGGATTCCATGAACGTACAATATGATGTTCTTAAAGAGATAGTCAAAATTCATCGTCTGCACTTCAAGACATGCTAATTTTCAAAATCATGAGACTTATAATACTTTCCAGTCAATATTTAGCGATTGTTTGGAGAAAGGAAAACTGATTAGAGAACAGAAATTATTTTTAGAAATCCTTCCTTAGAACTGTGCTTTTAATTGTTAGGATGTTTTCATTTCAGTTACACAAAAAAAAAAAACAAACCAAAAAAAACCCAACAACAAACAACAACAAAAAATCCAACAAAAAACAACAGGTTTTGGAATTGGTATTTTTATTTAATTAATACTTTAAAAATGAGGCATGAAAATTAAAAATGCCCTTCTCTTTTGAAAAGTGTTATGTGCAGATAGATGAGAAAAACTGATAAATCTCCCAAAAGATATGAGTATTCCCTTAGCAACAAGAACAGCCGAGATTTATCTCACACAAAAGGTTGGATTTGTGGGAATCAGCTAAATTTAGGTGTCTGAGCTTCCTATTGTATAGACACAATGTCAATCCAGTCAATATAGTTTGGAAAACTATGCCTCACATTCAAGTAGACACATCTATTATACATCATTCATCAGACACAACTGACTGGGTCTCTAGTCTCAATTATGATAATTGAGTCTCCAGTGACTACACCTTCACATCTACCTCCAACTCCCATCTGAATGAGTCACAGGTACATCACGAGGCTACACACATGGCACTTGCACTCATACCTTTTTGAATGAATCTCAACCTAAACCTCACTTCTCCTGTCTAACCGTCAGCAATGCCAGGTTAGAAATATCCTGGGTACCCAAGCTGTTTGGATGTGGATGTCAAACATCTGGGAGTGCAATTAACAAGTAGGTATTCAACCAAATGACAATGTATAATGAATTATTTGAGTCCTACACATATAAATTGCAGAGCTAAATTTCATCCAAAATGTCTTTGTGTGAATTTGGTCTTTGATCTTCTATCACACTCAACCGAAATACGGTGAATGGACTCTGGAGTGAAATTTAGCAAACTTAGCTTATTTTCCTGGTTAAAATTAAAGTTTTTGTGCTCAGTAAATTAAAAAGGGAGCTTAGACACTTAGGATAAAGTTTTAGATTTCTGCATGTAAGCATCCAAATTCAGAGTATATAATATGAAGCTGAGTTCATCACTAATTTCTGGAACTAACAGGGGTATTGCTTCATTACTTTCTACAGCCTTCATTCATAATCTATGGTGGGATAAAGGCATTTCTTTACAAGATTTACTTGACTCAGTACAGATATTTACCTCAGGAGCTAAACTGGAGAAGAAACAAGTAACCTGGATAGTACCTATTTGTGTTTGATTTCTGTACTGTGTGTAGTACTACACCAGATAGCCTACCATAAATTTACAAGCTTATACTTCATTTACATTAGAGAATACAGATTTTTCTTTCCTTTTTGCCTTCACATCTGTATTGCACAGTCTATGCAAGACAAATTTAATTAATTTATAGGATTTCTGAATCATAGAATGGTTAAGCTTGGAAGGGAAGTCTGGAGAGAGCGTAGTCACACCTTCCTGCTCAACTCAGGGAGTTACAATGACTCAGCTAAAGAAATGTCCTGTTCGGTTTCTAAAACATCCATGAAGATTCCACAAGCTCTCTGGGAAATTTGGTGCAGAGTTCTATTGTTCCTATACTTAGAAAATGTAGTGAGGTTTCTTTTTCTTATGTTTAAAGAAAATTTCTCTTTATTTCAGTTTATGCCCAGTGTCCCTTCTTTGATTTGGTACACTACTGAGAAAAGTCTGTCTCTCTCTCTATTCTGCTTCCTGCACTACATCAGGTATTTGCACACATTAATTAGATCCTTCCTAAGCCTTTCCCTTCTCCAGGATGAATAGACACAGTTCTCTCAGCCCCTCCCAATGTGACAGATGCTCTAATACCTTAATAATCTTTGTGGTCCTTTTCTGGACTCAGTCCATATTTCCATTTCCCTTCCATACTGGAAAAACCAGCACTGGACTTGGCACTTCAAATGTGTCTCACCAGTGCTGAGTATAGAGAAAGGATCTTTCCCCTCAGCTTTCTGGCAGCATCTTTTCTATTGCAGTTCATTTCTTCAAGGGTGTCTTTCTGGCTCATGGCTAATTTGCTATCCACCAGGACTACCAGTTCTCTCACTGCAAAGCTGTTCTCTAGTAGTCAGGCCCAAGTCTGTGTGGGTCCAATGAGGTCATTCTTCCTACATTAAGTTATTCCTTTCATTGCAGCCATCAAAAATTCTAATTTTACTTAAAATTTGTAACCACTTAAAGGCTGAAATTAACAATTTAGCGACGTTAAATTCAACACTTTATTCTCCCAAATATAATTTTTCTTTTTGTCAAGTTGCCATTGGGAATAGGAGTTGCACTACTAAGACTCGATTAGTAAAATAATATCTAACATTGGGAAATTAATTTCAAGGCAACAAGGAGTCACAGCTGGCAACAATAACTTTCACTGAATTTCATAAACAACAACCTCAAAAATAACAAACAAATATTTCTGCCATAATCACACTATCACACTTTTAAAAGGTGAATTGTGTCAAATACAGTTAGGTGATAGAGTACCTAGAATGCTAAAAAAATCTTTCAAATATATTTCATGATGGATAAAGATTTATGTGTTCAGTTGTGCTTTTGATTTTAATTTCCCACAGAAAGTCTTTAGAAAGAGAAATCTGTTGCTGTTCTACTGCTAAAAAGTACTGTTTAAACATCATGTTCATGAGGCAGGAAAAAAAAAAACCCACTCAGGTCAAAACAACGACTGATGCAGAGAAAAACTGATTTACTAACTCGGCAATTTAGAAGACTTAATGTTTTATTTCTGTTATTCTGAATTTCTGAATATATATATATATATTTTACTGGACAGACATTGGACCAGTGTTAACATACAGAGAGGAAAAAAGCACTTAGAACAAAATGTTATAACATTCAAAATACTACTATGAATTAAGCAGTCTAATACAGATTCAAGAAGACTTGAGCACTCCATCTGAACTATGGACACCAAAAACGTCTTTTATCAAATAAAAGCCTGATTCAGTTGAAGTCAGTAAGCAATGTAGTACTATTTCCCCTGTCACTGAAGATCATTAAATCAAGAAATCATTCTGTAACATATGCTGTAGATACCAGCAGAAGACACCTGCTTTTTTTAGGTTATTGGCTAGGATTTCTGATCTGCATTGTGCAGGATGCTGTACTAGTCAAAAAAAGTCCCTTGGGCCTCAAAATATACTTGCATTTCTGGAAGTCACGGACTTCACGTTGACAAAGGGTGGTACAGTCACACAGACAAAAGGTAGAAACTGAAAACAAATGCTTTCAGACTGCGAACACAACATCAGCTTTAATATTCTGGGGTGTTAACCTTGGCTGCCACCAGGTGCTCACCAAGCTGCTCTATCACTCCCCCTTCTCAGCAAGATGGGAAGAAAATGAGATAAAAAAAGCTCATGGGTTGAGATAAGGACAGAGAGATCACTTACCAGTTACCATCACTGGCAGAACTGACTCAGCCTGGGGAAGATGAATTTAATTTATCATCAATAAAAACTCAAGTAGGATTGTGAGAAAAAGGAAAAACAAAACTAAAAAAACCTTTCCCACTACCCAGCCCTTCCTTCTTCCCAGGCTCAAATTAATTTTTCCATGCCCTCGTCTTCTGACTCCTCCCACCTTGCCCCTGCCACTAAATAGTGTTAAAGGATATGAAAAGGAATTGCAGTCAGTTGGTAAAACTTTGTATGTGCTGCTCCTTCCTCATCATACTCTTACCCTAGCCAACATGGGGTCCTTTCCAGGCAATACATGGGTCCCTTCCATAGTGTGTGAGCCTTCAAAATAAGACTGCTCCAGAGTGGGTTCCCCAGGGGCCATAGCTCCTGCCCTTGCATGTGCTCTTCATGGACTGCAACTTCCTTCAGGGAGGACATACCTACCTCTTTCCGGGTGGGGTCTTTCACGGACTGCTGGGGGCACCACTTCTCCACAAGCTGAGAGGGAATGTGTCTGGTGTCTGAAGCATGCTCTCTACCTCCTTCTTCATGGACCTTAGTGTCTGCAGACTTGTTTCTCTCACATTTTCCATACTCCTTCCCTCAGCTGCTGTGCAGTTTTGGGCAGCAGTGAATCTGTTTTAGAGCCACTGGGAACTGGTTCTGTCAAACATGGGGGGCAGCCTCTGCTGTCTTCTCAAAGAGGCAGCCTCTGTAGCTCCCCTCCCCACAACCTTGCCATGTAAACCCATGTAAAACATGTAATCAAACACCAGTGGAAATAACTCACTGGACCAGTTTATCACTGAAATATTTTAAAACCTCAGTCGATCTAAAGAAAGTTGTGCGAAACACTAAGCATTGTGCCATGGTAGAGGTTTGACTGGATAATGGTATCACCTTGAGACTTAAAAAAGTCTGTGAACGTCTGCAGTCGATCTGGGCTTGCTGTGATATGAAGAAATGCCTTGTGAGTAAAAAATACTTATAGGGGAAAAAATACTCTGAATTCCTTAAGTCCCTTGTTTTAACCTGTCAAAAGCATCTGAGGTTTTAAACTGTCCTTGGTATCATCAGTGATGGCAGCCAAAGGCACCAGCTTTCATCTCATGTGCAAGCTTCCCTTTCCTTCAGTCCTCTAACCCTTCTCATAGTCTCCCTGCCCCATGTAGCCTTTTCATCTCACTGCTGAGGACCTGCAAGTGCTCTTCCCAGGCAGCAGCAGCTAGGAAGTTTTGGAATGTTATCTGTTCCTCTTGGAGAAGCAGTGAGACAAGTTCCCCTCCTACTGCTCATTCAATGGTTATGGCCTCCTGATTTACACTCCAATTAGCTTCAATGTGTTGAGGAAAAGACAGTAGAATGGGAACAGATGTATCACAGTGGCTTTTCTAAACCAAGACAATTTTTAAATCCTCACTGCAATGAGACATCAAAGAGATGTAAAGAGATAGCAATCGTCTTATGCCTCTCAGATTTTATTTATCTTTTTAAACTCATAAGTACATGGGCTAAGATTTAGTTTAGACTTCAGACTCTTTAATAGCTCTTCTGCAGGCTAATTCACCAACCTGACTCCAGTTTTTCTTACTCCTGCTTGCCTTTAGCTAAATGTGACAATGTTAGATTCTGTGTGAGGTATGAACTTGTGTTTAATGAAATGGAGGATATGACTCAAAGGCAAATGTTCCTATTTTAGTTCTAATAGTCTCATATTATGAAAACACAAGAATAACTATGGACAGCAAATTATCTAGATCTAGGAATTAATATAGTAGCATTTCTTTCTACACCTTAGGCTGTTTAGCTATGGACTACTCCAGTATTGCCAAAGAAGGAACTTTGGAGGCAGCAAAATGAAAGACAGGATTAAGCAGAGGGTATGGCCTCAAGGTTAAACCATCATCACCCACTGGGTGTAATGATAGTGACACTGTAAGACCAAAGCTCTTTGCAGGAGAGGCTTAGCTTCTCCACATGGGACACTATCATATGACCAAGTGTAATACAAGGCAGTCTTGCCATTACTCTGAACTTTAATCATAATTAAGCCACTGCCGCAGAGATATTCCTACTTATTACTGGAATTAGAGTACCATTTAACACCCCTGACATTACTTGACTAAATTGCCATAGTATTAGGTTTATTAAAAAGTGTGAACTCAGGTATTTATCAGCCAAATTTAACCACACGTTTTTATTGTACTGGAAATAAAAAAGCTATCCACAAACATTATTATTGAAAGACAGCCTTATAACATTACTTCCAAGAATATGGAATTGCTTTGGAGGTAACATAGGACATAATAGAATATTCTATTTAATTTTACTAAATAAAAACATGATCTTGAGACTGGTGGGTGTGTTACAATTTTTGCTACAGCTCCATGTTTTTATAAAGCTATTACTTTGTTGATTTATATTGATACTACATATTAATGAGGTGTAGAAATTAGGCAAGCATTTACTTAGCTTTGTAAACATGTATCAGAAGACATAAATATTATATTTCTGTCTGGTTTAAACCGTTGGAATTATTGCATAGATTCATCCACAGTGTGCAGTAGGCTTTCTCCCTAGAGCAGTTCTAACACTCCACTAAATATATGCGATTCCTCTTTATCTCTTTGAAGAAAAATGAATCACATCCACAGCTTGCAGCTATCAAAATGTGATTTATCAAGCATTTTCATGAAAATGTATTTTTCCCCTTCTTTACACTAGGAGGCACATTTTTACTTTGTACAGTTCTTTTGCACAGCTCTGCTGCATGCAACTCTTAGATACGTTAAAAATTCCAGTCCAAATTTATGTGCCTGACAACCTTTACTAAACCACAGTGAAAGAAAAATTCTTCACTAATAAGGTGGATTATTTTTTCACTCTGATGAAAACCACACTTACAGTAATGAAAAATAACAGTCTGCACCCAACTGCTGGAGAACAAAAGCACAGGGTTTTTTTGAGCAATACTTGCAGAAATAATTCACATTAAAATGCATCAGAGAGCTGTACAGTTTTAATGCAATTGATGATAAAGATGTTTGTGTTAAAAGTACACTTCCTGATATGCACATTTAAAACCATTAGAAAGCAGGAATTTTGGTATGAAAGATGTTTTAAAGTAGTATAAGTAAATTCAATTTTACATTGACCTTTTTTTTACATCCTAAAGAAACTGGAATGTTTTCTAAATTCTTATCTGATATGCTAAAAGGTAAAGAACTTGTATCAGATGATAGACCTTTGGAATATATTCCTTTTTATAGGAACAAGTGTATCAAGCTGCAAATGACACAAAGGTGAACTATAAGGAGTTGCAATTGACAGGATCAACATCAAACTCCTCTGACCATCAATAATACTGATCAATTAACAATAGGGAAATGGAAAATATACCTTAGCAAAATGAATACAACACTCAAAATAAAAGACCAAAATAAAGAAGACTGATTTCAGTGATGCAAACCAAATTTGGACTTACATATCATTATAAAAGACTTCATATTTCTATCTTGCTTCCTTTCTCTCACAGCCACAGTGACAGTGTGTGGCTGACAATGCTAATATTTGGCTTGTCTCTTCATTTCAGTTTCACCTGGTGTGAGAGATTTCTGTTTTCAGATTAGCTAGATGAATGTACTCTCACTGTGTGTGTTTATTTCATTAAATCATGTAATTGTAGTTCTTGTGTCTCTGTAGAAGCTAATGACTGCAAGTAAATATGGCAGTAAGGTTTCTCATATTTTTGTGTAAAAAGTTAGCAAGACTTTTAGCACATTTTCCCCCCCGCTATTTCAGGTTTTGAAGACCTGAGCCTTGGTCACTCTTCAAATATAATTAAAATAGCAACATTATGTTGAGAAACAATGGCTGTATTTTTATTCATATAGCTTAGTAGCGTACAGTAATAACCCACACAATTCACTGAGCATTAAAGTCATTAACCAAAATTGCTCTCAGCATGAGGCAAGGACTTTACTATCAAGATTAACATCACATTCTCATGAGCTGAAGCAAAGTTTTACTTAGAATGAACTTTCATAAAAATACAGTCAAACAAGTCTGTATTTTTGATATAGAGGTCATTTGAAAACATTCCCAAAAAACTCTTCTTTCTCTTCAGTTGAAGCATTTGGAATAAAAATATTGTTATGAAACGCTTATCATCCAAAACCGGTAGCAGTACACGTACATGATAATACTACAGCTCTCCACTAGGGCTTTCTTCCTTACTTTATAGTTGTATCTTTTACCTTAGCATTTCCCAAGTATTTTCATAACCAGCAATCCCTTAAACAGCCAATGAAACGAAACTACTTCTACAGTTAAATACAACTAGGGAACATTTCACTGCAATAGGACTAGAAATTCAGCTTAGGAGTGTCAAGGAATACAAAGTTCAAACAATACTACATTGGTTATTTTAACCATGAACACATGTTAATATCCACAAAGGAACTTTGGCCAATACCAGGTAGAATTTTTCTCTTCTGAAAATTGCCACAGGATCTTCAGTAACCATAAACTGCTTTAAACCTTATTTCACATCTCATTAAAAACTTGTGCCTACAGTAGCAAAATAACTTTTGATACAGTGTTTAGGCAGTAGCTTGATACTGAATACAATATAGAAGTTAAATTCATCTAATGAACAATATGACCCCATCCTGGCCTGGATTTTTTTTTTTAGTAAAATTTCTGTCACAGTACTGACCATATAATTCCTTCCTTAGTTTGTGAGATTTGATGAGATAGAGTGTACTGTTTCAATGTCTGGTTAAAAGCAAAAAAAACCTGTACTTCAATACTTCACTAATAGTCAGTACAGCTTGATGGTTAGATTTTCACAAATATGACACAAATTTAGCATCCCTAAGGCTAAATTAGGTGTAACCACAAACATATTAAAACTTTTCATATAGCTTCTAAGAACACTTACTCATTCTGACTAATCTTCTATTAGTGTCTATATTAGGCATGAATAGATGATCATGATTAATATATGTGTTTGCACAATGTGTTTAACACAAAATTTCCAAAACTGCACTTTTAATAACTTGCTATGAAGTTTACTAAGCCCTTTTTTCCTAGTTCTCCTGGAGGACCTTTATGCTGCTTTTTAAAGAGGTGTACAATTCAGAGTCTGTGAAGCTAATGCTACAGTGCCAACATGCAATGCTGCCTTAAAAACTCCTCTCTGATGTTGCTAAATCTTTCACAAGTCTCATATGTGGTCAGAGAATTAACTGGATAATTCCACTTAAGCTCCTCGCTTGCTTAAGCAGACATACATTCTTGCTCCAGAGTCAATCCATTCATAGATGCTATTCTTTTATCATTCTTTGTATTTGTACAGATTAAGGGTTTAACATCATAGTTCAAAAAACATTTCTGTTTTGGTAAAGAAAATAAAATGCTGTTGTCATATCCAGGGGAGGAAAAAAAAAGGAAAAGAAAAATAGAGGAAAGGAAACCAGAATGCAATTCTCAGTAAAACGTTTCAAATTGTTTCTTTGTAGAGTTTCATCCAATACAACCTCTTGGTCTTCCTACATACATACGAGAAAAATATTTCCAAAGTCAATATTCCACAGTTCATGTTGTCATCTGCCATGATGTAAATGTCATCATTCAGATCCAGCTCTGCCCAAATGAGGAGATGGACCTTAATATTGCTCATCAGATCCCAAGGCCACCTTCTCTCCTGGTTTGTACAGGCCCAGTGACAACTTAATCATCCATACAAAAGGGAGAAATGCCAAAGACAGAAACTATTTCTTATTTCTATACTCCTGGGATGCAAGAGAACCCAGGTTCAATTACCTTCCAAGAGCACAGATAAGACTTTTAACCTTTGTTTCCACATTCTAGATAAAAACCAAGAAGCTTAAGAACAGTGCTACTTCCTCCTCCCTCTTTTCAGTATGTCTAAGTCTCCACATTCCACGTTGCAATGTCAAAATAATAGTCACACTCTTGGTTGAGATCTTGCTTCAGTTTTTAGTGCACTCACAAAAACACAGCATTAATGTAAATGTATTACAGAGGAGGAAAGAAGTGGAAAGCAGAAGGTCCCAAATCAAATAGCTCATCCATAATATTTGTATGAAAACTTGTATCTGACAGTTCCAATACATCATGCCATTCCAAGTTAACAATGAAACCTTGTGATTCTTAATGTTAGAAGGGGGAATTGTGAGGGTGTAAAGAAATTTGGGTTCTTTCAATTTTTCAGTGCTTCACTGATTTACTGACTTCCTTGTTAGTCTAAAAGACAGTGCAACTTCCATGTCCTTGAACTTAAATTGATATTTAGAATGACTTTCCTAAAACAAAGTCTAAAGCTAAATAGCTACAGCACTGCAAATATCAGGAAAAACTTGCTACCTTGTAGGACATCCTTCTCCCCTGCTGTTGTTACTTACTGTGCAATTAGTATGAAGCCATTTATTCTACTGGATATACTTTTCTTTCCACAGTCAAATTACAACATGAAGCACTTCAGGCAAACTATATTATTTCCAAACAATCCTTATGAGCTAATATGATCAAATATTCATGCACGTGCTTAAAAACAACTCTACCATTGCAAAGCTCAAAAGAAAGTAACCAGGTTAGCAAAGCAACTCAGATAAGCAGAGCCATGATGGTGACTCACCCGAGTTGGGGTCAGAATTGCCATCAGCTTCAGTCCTCTTGTCCGGTGAAGCCTGGTCGTAGAATTCGTCCTGCGGCTGAACCAGAGGGAGAGGGTGTGAGATCAGGGTTCCACCACCCACTGGCTCGTGGTCTCCCAGACCACTGTCACTGCAGCTTTCCTGGGAGCCATCAGGGAGGTGAAATGTAACACGGCGCTGGGACTACAAAGAAGAGCACAGGACACACTGATTAGTGCTCTTCTTTTCAGTTCTCTTGACTTTTTTTTTAAACTTTTGACATACAAATAGATCCCTGGCAATGCTTATGAAGCAATTGCTATTATCACATTTGCTCGATGTTTGTTTGTGGTTTGGTTTGTCATGGGTTTTTTTGTTGTTTTTTTTTTTTTTTTCCCTTGGCTTTTAGATGGGAAATTGGCAGGTGGGAGAGCCAAATTTCAAAGGCCTATATGTGCTCATCTGTGAAGTAAACTTCTTCTAAGAAACTGATCATTGGAAAATTAGGTATATTTCTCATAATTTTCGAAACATCATCTATTAAAAAACATCTCTCTGAGAAACAGAAACCACTACAACCTATGTTATGAAAAGTAAATGACATCAAAAAATTTAATAAGTATATATTTCTGAGGTTAAAAACTGTATTATCATTATTCAAACTGAAAAAAAAAAAAAAGACCACCAAGCTAAACAAACCCATAAAAATGGTTTTCATCTTTCAGGAATATTCACATGAATAAATAGCTATCTATAAGTATATTTAACTGATAGCAGTCATGTAGCTAAAATGGATAATTAGAATCGATAATATATGTGTGAATTCATAGTGGTCAGCAAAGAATCACAAAATGCAATGACAGAAAAGCAATTATCAATTTGGCAAGAGAAATAAAAACAAAACAGCACAGAGTTTGTACAAAAAGACACAGGTATTGACAGGCAGACATACATTTTACTGAACTTAAAAATATAAACCTGTAGCCACCTCAAAAGAAAAAAAAAACCTTCAGTGTACATTTAGATTAGTTAACCATTATTGATTTTGAACCCCTCTCATCTGGAGAAATGATTTGACTTTTGAATTGTGGCCACAGAATGATACAGTGATTCCCCAAAAGCTTCAGAGCTGATAGCACCGCTGCAAATTGTTTAGCAACCATGACTGTTGGATTCATGAAAGGAATATCACAGGTCTTCACGGATCAAAATACTGCAACTTTGAAGGATCGGAAGCAACTAGTTTAAGAGTATCTCGAGAGAGTGGTTAAATTAAGTTAAGCACATCTTCCCACAAAAAAAATTTCTGCAGCTTCAGTGGTCTGATTTGCTAGATTAATTTCAGATAAAGTAGAGATTCCCAAAGTTTCACAACAGTTAAGCATAGTAACTGTTTAGTTTAATGGTTATTTCTTATCAATATTAGTCATCTGAAATTTATGGGGCATATCTAAGCTAATGATTCAAGATTTCTACAGAGCCAGAAGAGAAAGAAACATTAGGAAAATACTACAACAGGTATCTTCCACTAGTTAACACTTTTTAAAGCAGTTAATGTCAGGTGTACTGTATCCCTCCTGAAACAGCATCAGGCCTCAACTTTACTTTTTTTCCCTATCTCTTTTTCATTTTTAGTTTAATGAGAAAAACCTCAAGTTAATAGTACTAACTATATATTTGCTTATTAAAGACTATTTGTTAATGGTAATTGCTACTATTTTATATGATGATCAATATAATCTACCAGGTTTCTTTTTATTCATCTCCCTTGGGTGGATACAGTTGATTAAGTCAACTTTAGACTACTGTGTTATTCAGTATAGTAGTAAATGTAACACTATTTGCTCTTGGCTGTGATTTTATAATTAGTATTTTGCTTTTAAGTTCCTTTTCTAGCTTTAGGATTAGAATCCAGCTGTAGAAAACCAAATAGATCCTCTGAGTCATTGAATGCATTCATTGCATCAACAGAGAACCTAACTCTATTCACTAAGAAAAACTTCAGCTCACACTTTGTTACTTTTTCTTACAACTTTTTTGTTCTGGAACTACCACCCTGAACAATTTTTAATAGCTACCCCATTCTTCCCCTTCAATATGAACACAATAAAAATGTACCAAACTACACAACTAAAAATCTTCTCTTCCTGCAACTACTTTCAGAAAGATAAATTTTGAGATCTGCTTTTTCAAACTAAGAATTTATGTCACTAGCAAAGTCAGCAAGTGGCAAACTTTGGGTGGTGCATCCCCCATCCCCACCCCAGGTCACATTATAATCTGAGGAAAGGAGATTGCTTTAATTCATTCGAAACCTAAAAGACTGTATAAGAAGACGCGAAGGACTGAGAAAATTAAACCATAAAATAGAGGAGGAGATGAGAAATTATGTTTTAGGATCTGCAAAATAATAAACCCCCTATAACTAATTAACCACCTAAATAAACAGAAGAATACATAACTTAAAATTTGTTCTATTTCATGAGCTATATAGTAAAAGTATTGATCTTGGGTAACAAAAATTCCTCATACTAGCCAAAATCTGCTCTGACTCTATACTGACAGTGACAGGGACCAGTTAGCCAGTAAAATGACACAAGCCTAACACTTATACTGGCAAATTCTCAGCTATTAATTTGTAAATCTGTACTTTAAATGATGAGGGAAAAGTATATTATCTTGTCTTTCTGAGCTGCTGTAGCAGGGTGATCTGCTTTGGAATGTGGTCAACTCAAATAATGCCCTATTTTGCAAGCTATCAGTGGTGGGCTGAGAGGTGCTGTCACGTTCAGGTTTTGGCACTGAATTATGCTAAAAGAATTCTGGCTCACCAACTCCAAATTAAGATCCTAATAGTGAGGAGAAGATTTGACAGATAAGCTGCTAAGGAAACCTGGAGACATATGACTGGCAGTCAATTACTATACACTGTCGAAGTCCAGTCCGCTTTCACACAGTTGGGTTCCTCTCACATATTCCTTCTTGGAGTGTATGAAGTTTTCTCTCTTGAAGTGGGGAAGCCCCTTCAAGGATACTCCTGGAGGCTGAGGGAAAGAGATCTGCCCATGAGCATTGGTGTGGCGAGTTATATCAATCTCTACTTAATAATGGTTTCTTTTTTGCTAGCTTTATGTAATAGCTTTGATATAGTGCACTATACTATACTATACACTGCTAGCATTTTTAGCTTCTTTTTTTTGTAGTAAATAAATCTGATTAAGGTCTTTTGTCTAATTGTTTGTCATCTAAATAATAAATTAATTCATCTTTATGTAAATGTATCTGATTTTCCATCATTAATCCTGTGAGACAAAGTTACTCAAACCATTGACAAAGTCTGGAGTTAAGACTGGATCCAGTGACACCTAAATTCCTCTCTGAGCAGTTTACAAAGCAAGAGGGGTCTTCCTGCACCCTGTGACTCAACAGCAGGGCTTCTCTAATAAACTTTCTCTGAAGTTTCCATTCTCACCCACAACAGTCACCCACAAAACATTATTAAGGGTTATAAAAAAATCTAAGAGTCATGTAAACAGTGATTCAGTTCCAGGGATGATGGATGGACAACATGCAGTCCATAAAGAAACTTCAGATTAAGTTGTGCCATCAAAACAATGAGGGGAAAAAGCCTTCTGCAAAAAGAAACTCAAAGCAAATATTTAAGCCTGGGCATATCAGTAATTGAAAAGAAAGACTGTCCTCAATGTTCTGAGAGCTTACAAGTGTTAAGTAATGTGATATGTGGCCACTGGCTCCACTGCCTGGTCCAGAACTCTCCCTCCTGGCCGCTGGAGCCCAGCCTGGGATCTCTGCTCTAGGAATTCTGCTGCAGTACCAAGACTGAGCGTGTAATGCAGACACACCCATGGACACCGATTTGGCCACAGCTGTGGTTACACAGCCTCAGACAAGGGTCTGGCCAGCAGCCCCCCCATTCAGGACTCACACTAGGCACACAGGGACACATCCCTTCCTCCTGTTGGGCTGTCAGAGGCAGAAAGTCACAAGCGCAACACACACCCCACACTCTCCAGGTTCACAAACACCTTTACAGCTCTTTCTAGCACCAGCACAACCTCTCCGCCTGCCCAGCACACCTGCCCAGATCCCAGCCCTCTTACCAACCCCCAGATCCCCAGCTCATCAGCTGGTCTCACTGGTGCCTTGCTGCCCACAGGCAGCACTCACACACTTGTACCACTGGCAGGCCACACTCACGGGTCCCCCCCAAACACCAGCATTGCCTCGCCGCCTGTCAGATACCCCCACCCTGACCTGGACCTGGACCTGGCTGGTCCAGCTTGGAGTTTGCCAGTGAATCCACATCACCACAACATGCACAATTGGCTTGGGCAAGGTACACAGATTCTCCCCCAGAAGCACGCATCACAGGATGCGACACATGGGCCAGTCCAGCACTGAGCCCCTCACTGATTGTTCAGTGAATTTCTTGTCACCATGACAGTAGAGACAGGGACTCTTCCTTCAGAAGAAATTCCAACATGCTTAGACTATGCTTATGTTTACCTACTCCCTCATGCAACAAAATCCAGGTTTGAATTCTTTTTACCTAAAGACAGAATCAAGTTATTTTGAGTAATGAGATTTATAGTTGTTACAACACTGGGACTAATGATAACAAGTAATTGCAATTTTAATTCTGCTACAACACATGTGGGATTATATATAGCATGAGATAAGGTTATGGTTCAGGTCCCAACACTTGGCCAAAATTCACATCTCAAATCTGTGACATATTCAATCATGAACAAGCATTTGGTGGGAGGGAATACAGGTCTTCTTCAGGTCCTGAAAAAAATTCAGTCCTTATTTTCAATCAGGAAATATCATCTCATTGTTATGTGAAACCCAAAACTGAAAGGGGAATTCAGTCGAAGCAATATAATTTTACCTGAGTCAAAGTAATTTCAATATATAATTCAGAACAATTTGACTCAGTGGAGTTTTGAACCTGGGCTGAGTTTAAAATCCAGGAAAACCATCAGGAATCATTCTCCTTTAATCACCTATTGCAGCAGATTCCATGAAGCTCATCTAGGTGAAGCATGACTTTACACCCACAGGAGAAACACCATCTCAGACGGTGATAATGGACAGCAAACTCCTGTGCTGAAAATAGGACAGTTCAAGCGTAATAGCAACACTTTTTTTTTTCCTGTTTTCGGACCAGGTGCTCAGCCAGCCAACACTTTTTTAACATAGTAACAACCAAATTATATCAAATCACAGACACATGAAACTGGTCTGGCTCCTTTTTTCCTTCTACAACAAAGTCAAATAGGTGCCTAGTACGTTCTAACAACTGTAATTTTTGAAATTACGGAATATAAGTAATAGCTGTGGTACTTGAAAATGCCAATAAAAATAGCTACACAAACTCTGATGTAGAGATGAGGAATGGATGGCAGAGGATGAGGACATTCTAATCTTACTGATCAAGTACAAAAAAGTAGAACTTGTGTTTGACATAGCATATTGCATTTTTCTTCATTACAATACTTCATTTGGAGATACTGGAAACACTTAAAAATATATTTGTGTTGAAGCTTGTCGTTTTTCTTTCCACATACTCTCCCATTCTATTTTTCTCTGTCCGTCTTAATATGAGGAATTCAGTGATGCCCAATGACAGAGCAGGTAATCATAGGCACAAACTGAAACACTGGAGGCTCTGAACATCAAGAAACTTTTTTTTTACTGGGAGGGTAAGTGAGCACTGGCACAAGTGGTGTAAATACACTGTGTAGTCTCCCTCCTTGGGGACACCCAAAAGCCATCTGGACAGCAGCTAATTATCCCTTCTTGATCGGGGGTTGACTAGGCCCCCTCCAGAGGCCCTGTCCAACCTCAGCCATTCTGTGATACTGTGATTCTGTCAACTCTAGCTGAAAATAAAAGAAAATCTGGAAGTATTTGAAGCAATTTCATATTTTTTCAGAGCTGAAAACATAATTTTGTACTGAAGTACTTTATTTTTGACAATCTTAGCTGTATAAAATGTATTCCTAGACTACAATTTCTAATTTTGTTCCATACAAATCTATGGCTTTGAAAAGTTGCATAGAGCATTATATTTACAATACTGAAGTCCTTACATAACCAAAAGAATTGGTAGAAATTGTACCTCAGCACGGGTTCCTAGAAAAGGTACTCCAATACTAGTGAGATTAAGGCATTACTTTTGATACTAAGCTTTTTTGCTGCTGCCCTATTTTCCCAGACACACTCATACACGGGTAGAAAGTGGGCTGCAAATAATGTAAGGTATTTTGTTGACCTGAGTGCTAAAAGCCCGAAGTACAGGAAAAATCATGCCTTGTGATATTGAGTGTTTGAAATGTCCTGTGGCAGGTGAGTTATGAGCTGCGTGGAAACAGAACTTTAATGTAGGAAGCACTAGGTTTCAAAATTGTTCCATTTTTTCCATTGTACACTAGCTTCTAAAATGCATTTTATTTCCAATTATGCACTTGAATCATACAGCAAGTTACAGAAATCAGCATTAAGAAGAGATTTTGCTTCTTTTTGATTCCAAAACCCAAACCGTCAAGCTTTGTACAACTATTGTATTGTTTTTGCTAATCAGGGATCCCAGAAATAATTATACTATTGTTTCATTGCTGAATGTCTCACAGGAACAAATTTGGCTACAGATCCTATCCATTGTTATAAACCAAGCTGTAATTAAAAAAACATTTCTATGCTGGGTAGTTGGAAATAGAACCTTCTGAATTTTAACCAGCTGAGCTGCATTTTGAGTTTACAAATTAGGTACTTTAAACTTCTTCACTCAATACAGTTGTAAATGAAAAGCCTTGATTTCTCTCCTTGATTTTCCAAGCAGGAAGAAGCCACTAAAACATCCAGTTCACAGCAAGTCAAATTAAACTTTACAGAATGGGATGTAGGTCTGCATATCAGAATATGTATTCAAGCATGACATTTTTTTAATTATCATTGAAATATTGTATTTCAGATATGGAGATTTTGCATCAACAAAAAGTATTTCACTTTCTTTTCTGAACTATTATGGTATACTTTGTGTTAAGATGACAAAGAAATATTATGAAGGAAAAACAACTTCAAAGAAAACATTCTGTGAATATTTTCGTTATGGAAACATTTTTGATATGGAGGCTTAAAAGTGAAACTGGAAAAAACAATTTACCTTTATAATGGAAAATAAACAGAAGAATCTATACCTGATATAATTTACTGAAACTTCACCCATGAATAAAAAATTTGGAGGAGAAGCATATTAAAATAAATCAAGTGTAAACAGTAGACAAATACCCTAAAAAGCCCGTGGGCTATTGATGATTAAATTATGATTAAGTGATGATTATGGAGAAGATATTGTTTGTGCACAAGTTTAAGAAGATGTTGTAAAGACACAAGAAAAATCTATGCTTAATTCCAAATGTCTTTGTGGAAGATGTCCATTTCAAAAAGGAACCTTTTGTTCCTTCCAGGATCAAAACAAAGATTCTTAGTTCATGTACTACAACATGGGTTAGTTTATTTTTTTAATTTTTTGTATGAGATCAAGCCTGTAAATGGAGGCCAAGTCACAAAAACAGATTAGTAACAGTTTCAACAAAATATATCTATGTTTGTATTTGCTCCACAGAAAGAACTGGCAAGGTCTTTGAATTAACATATGGTTGCTGTATCACTTTGTTTTATAAATAAACAATGATTTGTTATGTTTTGCAGTTCTGATTGACTTAGCGAAAGGCCCCTAAAATATACAATCTACATTCTCTTCCTGTTTGGAAAGATGAATGAAGGACTGTTGTAGTGCATCTCACAAGAAGGCCACAAAGCACCTCAAACAGGGCTTTGTATGACTTGGCTCACTGAAACACACCTTCTTCTTTCATGTTTCACTGAACTTTGTAAAAAATTGTAAATCTGAGATAAAATCAATGTGCTTTCTTAGTAAAAGCCACTCTTGCTTTTCCCCGATAATCTTGGCTCAAGTGTGTTATGCACAAATTGTGCAGTAGATCCCTGCAATTTGCTAAGAGAAATAGAGTTATTTTTTCTTGGCCGCTTCTAAATTAAACTTCCTCATGCTGTCCTCATGGCAGTCCTTATTCAAGGATCCTGCTTGCATCACAGGATAATCCATTCTCCATGCTCATCTTGATATCTTAGCCGCAGAACCAAGATAATGGAGATAGATAGGGGTTTGGCCAATGTTTCAAGATAAACTAAGAATGAAAAAAAGGAAAAGCAATTGATACAGCCTCTTCATGCTACTTTCTTCATACCATGCTACCCATATAAATAGCTGGAGTGCCTCAGTATAGGCTTCTTTTTCCCCTTAAGGTAACAATGTTGGTATTGATTTCAGAAAGTAAATTGTTGCTATACCAGACAATAATTTTATTTCTTCTACTCAATTTCTCAGTACTAAAATTTCATAGAAATCTGTAAATTACACTGCAATATATTAAAAGGAAACATAAGCATAATTACCTATTATATCTGTCTTGCTGCTAAGACTGCACAGAATTGGCCTTTTCATAAAGGTGAAAAACATTATTAATTACAGTCTGATGCATGACTGGGTAGGAATTGGCAGTGTGATGGTCCCAAGCACATTTACACATGGAGAACAAAGAGCCTGTCTGGCTGGAGAGTTGTGTTAGTTTTTCAGAGATAGTGAATGAAGAAAAAACCTGCAGTCAAATCCTGTGGTTTCCACTATCTTTTGAGGCAGTATCATATTCTTCCCGTATTTATGTAGTGATGTTCCTTCATTTTATTTCATGAAACTATAGTCTTTATTTCATAAATTCTTTCTGTGTTTTGTTGGGTTTTTTTGGTTATGGGTTTTTTCTTTTTTGTTTTGTTTGGTTTGGTTTTTAATTGGACATTCAAAAGACTGACAAACCTTTAACTAAAGACACTAGACACAGAACTGTCATACGTTTTAAGTTTTGCCTTCCTAATATCCACCTAAAAGGTAAATAATCCTTTCTTAATAAGCATTGCTACTTACCTAAAGTCATCTTGACTGCAAGGTAAATTTGACATAACAGGAAAGCTAAGTGTTATATTTAACGTAGTCTAAATCAAAGCATTACCTTGTTCAACTTTGGAGTCTGGTAAAACACTAATAAATGTTGAACATTTTAAATATTAGCCCCCATCCTCCTGAAATAATTGTCTGAGACACAGAAAATCAGTTCTAACCCTATGATTATGAAAATTAATATCTCAGATGCATGCAGGAAAGGAAAGTGGAGAGAAAAGATGAAAACTTCTGTACGATACAACATAAAAAAATAGCCATTTGTGTTGCCAGTAGAAAACAAAGCTCACGTTCAGAAATATTATTCACCTAAATGGCTAGACATTAGTAAACCACGCTAGCTTGACATATTTATTACATATTTCTTACCAGAAACTCTGTGAGAAAAAAGCCTGAGAAAGGATTCATTAAAAATGGAACAAATTTGTATATACCTATTAAAAATTAAAAATTAATGGAGGAAGAAAGGCAGTTCTAATGAACATTCATGCCATCCTAAAAGATATATAATTGTAAAATAACAGTAACATGCCTTTTTGGAATGCCTGTACTCAGTCATTGACTATAGATGACAAGGTAAACTTAGGGCATGTATTAGAAGATGTAACACAGATTAATTCCTTTGACAGCTCTGTTGTTATAACCCTTGACATTAGAGAGACATGAAGTTCAAAGATTTCAAATTTAAATGCCCTAAATTAACCTACCTAGATCTTACACTATGTTCATTACTATTTAGCCACCTGACTTTAGGTATCCAATACTTAAAATTTTAGGTGTGTTTAAGAAAAGTATTTAAGATGCAAGACCCTGAAGAAATAGATCTCACTGACAAATAGATACTAGACTAATTTGCTCACATATAAACAATTTTGTTGCAATAGAATTGCATTTTATGTGATCTTTAGTAATTTGAAGACTTCAGTGATCTTCAATTTATTTATTTAGTTTGATTTTGGTGATGAGATACTCCTAGCATTACAGATAATGCACATTACAAGTGCACTCAATTGAAGAAGCATTTCAGAAGCACTGTACCGATTACAATAACCAGTTTAACTTCTCTACACTCTGAGAAGTTTTACATTAGTAAAAGCATGTGTTGATCAATAATGCATATGAAGTACTAAGTGTAGAAACAGCTGTTGCTGAGATTTAACAAGTTAAATTATAATAATATATTTATCCTGATTTACATTTTGCAAAACTCATCCAGCTTCTATAATGTGAACAGGATAATAAAGCTTCAGGGACTTAATCACATCTTGAAATATGAGAAGGAACAATTGAGACTATTTCCTGTCTCAGGACTGTACATTATCTGGAGGCTGCTTATAAAAGTAACCCTATTATTGTCACATATGAAAAAATTGACTGCTGTATTTTCATTTACATGTAAAATGTTAACATAAATTATGTTTATAGTATTTAATGAGTTACAGAAGTGTTCCATCACCTAAGGCTTATTAATTATATTCAGTAAACTGATACATGTAGCATGATGTCAACAATCATTACTGACACTGCATCTTACTGTTGAAGCCTAAAATTACTGTGTTACACAAGTACTTTGTATTTAAGGCTCCATCGCTGTCAGTAACTACAGCAGACATGCAGAGTTCTGCAGTGCCAGGAAGCAGGAAACCTTACAGTGATCTTCAGCAAAAAGACAGATGTGATAAAAACCTCTTTAGTATTCTGTTCCATTAGCATTCTTTAGTACCACACACAACCTTAGAAATCAAGCAGGCCATGGATCTTGTGTGAAGGTAGCAATCTTTTTGTCTGGGGTGATGCAGCCCTTGCTCTATGTTAGAATTAATCTGTGATTTGAATGTTTTCATTTTAATAATGCATGTAAAAGGAAGAAAAACACTTCAAAATCCTCAGATTTAACAACAAATTACCAGTGTCCAATAGGAAGTGTGTACCAAAGGGCTCTACAGCTAGTCACTGTCCTAAACTGAAAAAAAAAGGGGAGAAGGGGAGTAAAAGAAAAGAAAATCTGAAGGCCTGTAAATAAATGATCACTCTAAACTAACCAGTGCTCACAGCGACATGAAAATGGGAATCTTCACTTTTATTTATGTGAGTTTGAGGAAATTCATTTAAGATTATATGAATACTCAATAAAACAAGGATTAAAAAATGCAGAAAAAAGCAGAATTCTCACAAAGACTCTAAGGATATTTTGTATTAGCATGGGGACAGGAGGAGGGAAAGGAAGGAGGCTCTCAATTTAGGGATGTTGTTGGAGAATAGTAAATTAGGGCATTGCTTCCTGAACTAGAAGTGGCGTGTATGGGTATCTGTCACTGTCAACTCACTGGGTTACAATTAATTCTGAGTCAGGAGTCGTGCCTGCTCCTACAAGCACAGAAGGCAGAAAAGGCAGCAGCACTGCTCTTGGAGGACAAGAACGTGTGCACGCTGCGATTCTAGCAAGCAGCTGTACATCTATTAACACAAGGAACGCCAGGGCTGTCACATTAGATAAATGGATCCACGTTGGAAAAACTGAGAGTGGACATGATTGTCAAGGATAATATGGTTAAGCTAGTGCATCCTGGGAGAGATGCAATTTCTAGAATACTTTAATTTTGAAACTAATATTATTATCCCAATTGATTCCACACACTATAAGCTAATTAAAACACCTCTGTTAACATATCTGCATCTCTAATAGAAAAAGAACTAGACAGTAATGTATTTCCACCATAAAAACATATATTTTCTCTACTTGGGACAGGATGTCCTTAAGTGCTTTCCTACCAACAGTTTTCTGAATTTATTTCAGATGGGTTTTTTTTGTTTTTTTGTTTGTTTTTTTTTTTTTTTTTTTTTTTTCTTTTGTTTTTTTTTTTTTTTTTTTTTTTTTTTTCCCTTTGGTTGTTTGTTTCTTTTGTTTTGTTTTGGGTTTGTTTTCTTTTTTTTTTCTTGTTTTCTTTTGTTTTGGTTTTTTTATGTAAACTCCAAAAGCTTTGGCGTTTTCATTCTGCATATGCAAACATATGATACAGAAAATGAAAATTAAAAAAATCCCCAGCTTTTCACTTAGGATTCTCCAGGGAACAATGCATATTAAAAATACTGACTGCAAACTTATCTTCCAACACATATAACACATATGTATATCTGCCTTGCAATATCTTATGATGTTGAAGCTTGAAAAACTAAATCCACAGAGAATGCTAGTATTTTTATATATATTCTATATATTTCTATGTATATTTGGGGTTTTTTTGTTTTGCTTTGATAAGGGGTCTTTCATTCTTGTACCATGTTAACTGTTGGGGCAACTCTCTGCTACATGAAATTATAATCCCAAATAAAACACAAAATCAAGAATAAGCCTATGAAGGTGTTTCTACACAGAGGTTTCTATTAAAAAGACATATCAGCAGCTTAGCCAGAAAGAGAGCTAAAACCTCATTAACAAACAGGATGAAAAAGGAAAGAAGAAAATAATTACTTTCTGCGTGGAAATCAGTGGTATTGCTGGACTATCAAAACAGCAGATACTCTCAATGGTATCTTACTGTGAGAGAAAACAGTTAGGATGTATTTTCTGCTGGCCTCAAGCAGAAGTCAAATGAGACCTGACAAGAATCACGATTATTATTAGACTCCATCCAATTTTTAGTATTTTCCACAAATTACATATGGCATGTTCTTGACACATTAAAAGTTCTAGGGAAAACAAGAACTCTGACTATCATTTGGATAGTTTCAGGTAATTCTGCCAATGCCATGTTCCCCTTAGAATAAGCAGAAAATGTTTGATAGTCCACATTATATTCTGATGTTGTATAATAACCTACTTTGTGCTGCTTGAGATTAACGTTAGTAAAATAAAATCACACTGCTGAATTTCTTTCAGAGGCCTGGAAGAACAACTTTGCAGAAGCCTCTGAAGTTACAACAACTGATGCTAATAGTCACCCAGTTTTATTTGGTTTCTGTTGTAAAGACATTCACTAAGTTATATTCAAAAAAACTAAAGAACTTTATATGACCTTGGCCTGTGACTTCTCCATTTTCTGTCTACAAAAAAATGGAGAAAGCAGGAAGCTGGACACCTACTTTGTGCATAAAAAAATTTAATGACTGGTGCATATATTTTTCTAATCTGCATACTAGCAAGATTCTCATTTCACAGAATTTGTCAGATGCCATTACCTTTGATCTCAGTGTTTAAAACTGATGGATTTATTTGTGCACTTTCCACCTAGTACACATGACCATGTTAATTAATACAAATAGCCAAGGACTGCTGACTTTTGAGCCCAACATTTACTAACATTTCAAGGGTAATTTGTACCTGTTTTGCAAACTCTAGCTTTTCATTAGGCAAACTGACAAGCACAAAACTTCTGTCTCACATTTTATTTTGCACACCAATATTAATTTAAATAAAAGCGTGAAAATCACAGATCAACAAAGGAATGAAATTGCCCTTCACAAAAAAAATTGTAAAGGTATATGTACATGTCCTATGTGTCTTCATTTCCCAGAGAATATTAAAAAAAAAAAAGTCCTTATAGGTTGTGTCCAAACCCAAACCAATTGTTGACAAATATTGCTGTTATGTCATGTTAAATTCTACATTACTAGTTATCTACTGAACAGACAGGACACACTTCTGAGTAAGAATTTAGCATTAGAAAAATTATTAAATAAATTATTTCTATATATGGGCAAATTGAACTGGCTTGTTTTAATATCAATTTCTCACATACAGCAGCTCAGGATCGTTTCTGATATGATCCTTTCTAAGACAGATGGATAAAAATGCATGGTATCACTTTGAGATTTAAGGTGTTATGAAACTGTAGAATAAATCACAGAGCTCAACGCCTGTGGAAGCCACCTTATCTCAGTCTTCACAGGTTGACAAGGCATGTAAAGAATGCATCCAAACTCCCTGGTTTGATCTCTATTGTTGACAGATCACAGATATGGAAGTCTGAGATATTTCCACAGGAACTGCAAGTAGGATGATAACCAGTCAAAAATGGCAGACAACCACACCTATTTCTCCAAAAAATGTGAAAGTGGAAAGTGTTTATTTTCTTTAGAGAGGAAGAAAATGTCATTACATTACAGTTGCTAGTAGTATAAAAAAAAAAGCAGTGAAAACAGCAAAACAAATTTTAGAAAATTCTCTGAAATAGAGGCTTTAATGCTTCTTTACAAAAATTTGAATTTCCTTAGTAGAAGGAATAAATGTGGCCCTAATGTAGAAGCTAGCAAAGTCACTGGAAAGTTTTCCACTGATCTCAATGGTATTAGGATTGTTTTATCAGCATTTTTGCTAACAGTAAATTTAATAAAACTCCAAGTTTTTCCTGTCATCTAACTGTTGTTATGATTGTTTCTGATTTTATCCACCTTTTAAATCTAAATTACATTACTCACAGATATTACCTTTTGTACTAGAGACACTCATTATATCCATATTCTACTTTTTTTTGCCCTGTGATGTTGGATTTTCTGTTCTAATGTGTGCTAATAAATATTCCTTGGATATAAAAAATTAAACCTGATTATGGCTTCTTAAACAAGCTTTAAGTATATTAAATAATCACTTTGGTTTGACATTAAGTGTTTTGTGTGTCAGTGTTTTGTCTATGCCTGCAAGTTCCTGTGCTTGAACTTCCTAGAATCAATTAAATATATATTCCTTTAATAGCTTATCTCTCTAGTTTCTAAATGGAGATCAAATTCTTATGTGTAATTAATGAACTATATATGAAGCCTGCCCTTAACTTCTGAATTATACAATGTCCCCAAAAAAATGCAGTGAAAAATTATGTGGCAGTCAAAGCAAGATCGACATTTCAGTATGGAATGACAGGCATGCTTCATTAAAGTCCAAATCCTGCAGTTATTCCTCAGAAGGTAATGGAGGCCTTGCACTGCAATAAGGAATGCTGATTTCATTGACAGGTAATTACTCTGCTAAAGCCTCCATTATGCAAAGACAGACCAGCCAAACTGCTAAGGTGTCAACATCCATCACTTTTGGTCAGACCAAACCTCCCATATACGCAGGTTATAGGACAGCCAAGTCCCGTTTAGCATAGATGTATTCACTTTGGTCCTTGAAACACCACATGCACTGTACCCAGCTAGTCACAACAGCTGAAAATATGTATTGGAGGAAAATGGCTGCTAGGGGACTTATATCAGTCTTTTTCATATAATTTTTCTGCAAGAGTTCCTAGAATGAGGGAAAAAAGCAGGTACGACTACATTTGTATAAGTGCTTATCACAAAATTATCCTCTTCCATTGGAATAATTTTAGGTAATATAAGTTGTAACTAGTTTTATTGAAAGGAATACAATCAAAATTATAAAATAATTCATTCTACATCATATGCAAACAAAAACCTAAAATATGTATATATTAGAGAGATGCCTTCTGTCCACTTTGAAAAAGACCAGAGGGTATGAGCTTTGCACTGTAGAGGCAAGGTTCTTTATCATTATTTCTTAGAAATCATTAGAAATCATTATCATAATTTCTTAGAAATATTTATCATCATTCTCAGAAAAGTGCATAGTTTAAAATCTCTAGAATTGACATTAGAAGCCCTCTGGAATAACATATTTTGAGTAGCAGTCCTAAGAAGAACAGTAAAAGTATCAAAAATAGTCCAAAATCAAGCAGTACATGGTTAACTTCATAATGAGGAAGCCAAATGTTTCCCACCCTAGGTAAAAAATGATATGGTACAAGCCCTGGGTTGACAGATGGAAGAAAAAGAAAGACAGATGTGTTCTAATTTCTTGGGTAGGGTTTGTTTGTTTTTGTTTTGGGTTGTTTTTTTTTTTTTTAATTTAGTCTTTTTTTCTCTAAGATGACGATTGGGCATAGATGAAACTGCTTACTCAATAACACTGGCTACAGATATTCACCAGAGCAGTAATGCCAAATATCCTTTAGGACTTTGCCCACTAGTATAATCTCGAATGATACTCAGTAACAAGCAAAATGAGTAACAGCTGGCACTTTCCTTAGAAATGGCAAAACACCAGCCAGGTCCAGTTTGTGCAGCCCTTGTAGAGGGGACCATCTGGAATGCTAGCCTGAATCTTAACAATTAAAATCAGGGGCCAGGTCAGACAAGTGGCATCTTAAAGAATTCATGATACTGAGTTTCTAAGCTAAACTGGAAATGACAGAGAAGCCAACATGTGAGGGAATATAAGCAGTCATTCTCACCCAGGGGATGGAGGGTGATCATGTGCTTAAAGTACATGAGTTAGAAGACAGACTCTGTGACACATTTCATACGTAATAAAATGTAAGTCACTATAATCAATAGACGGTTTCCAATTAAATTCAGAATAAGGTACCTGGGGTTTATCTTCCAGGTACTGAAAACCTCCTGATGGTGGCCAGCTGCTGTCAGCTGCCAGTGATGTGAAACACCTGACATTTGTGATTATTGGTAGGTGGAAAAGATCACTGCCCTTTTTTTTCAACTAGGCATGATGTTTTCAAAAACTAACATGATATTTGTAAATGAATATAAGATTCTCAGATGGCAAATGCTATCCAGAGAATAAATACTTTCTTATTTTATAATTTGAGGTATAAGAAATATGCTTGTAATTTCAATTCACTTTATTATAAAAGGCTTAATACTGAGAAGGGGAAGGATGGAAAAGAGAAGAGTAGCACTGTGAGAGGAAATACTCGAAGGAAAGAATGTTCTTCCCTTAGAAAATTTACAATCTGATTGAAGACTGGATGAAGTAAAGACAACAAGAGAGCCATGGGGGAATAACATAGGTAGCAGTAACAGCTCCACATGATTACTGTGGTTAGCAATGTGTCCTGCTTGATGGGTTTAAATTGTTATGTTTTTTAGTTGTTTCTCGGGATATACTTTCCTTCTTAAAAAAAAAAAATAAAGACGAGAAGAAAAAGCAGCAGATCTATCTTTGCCTGTTTTGCTATGTTCTTAATGTATTGTTATTTTCTTTAATCTCTTAATTGCAGTTCTATAAGTATGAATTTTACTTTAAGATATTCATTGTCATGCTTTGATTTTTAAAACAGTAAGAAATAAGAATTATATTTATTCTTCCCCATTCCCCCCCACCCCCAGACATTTCCTTCTAAAATCCAGTAGTCAACTACCTGCAAACAATGAGGGAATCTTTAGGAAAATAAATATAGGGAGATCCTTATCAAGTGATGGCAAGAACAGGATATATGTGATAGAATTAAATTTGCCCAGGGTTCACAGGTGACAAGAAAAAATTCTTTATGTATAGCAGAGATAAAAGAAAAAGGATTGAAATGTGAGCCCTCTGCAGAAGAAAATGGCAGACTTGGTTACCTGGGATATGGAGAAAGTTGAGGTACATAACAACTTTTTTGTCTTGGTCTTCTCCAGCAAGTGCTCCAGCCACAGCATCCAAGTCACAGAAGACAAAGGGAGGGACTGAGAATGAAAAACTGCCTGCAGTAGGAAATTATCAGATTCAAGACCATCTAAGGAATCTGAAGGTATTCAAATACTTGGAACATGATGAGATCTATCTGTGAGTCCTGAGACAACTGGCAAGTGAAGTGGCTGAGCCACAGTCCATCGTATTTCAGAAATCATGGGAGTCCAGTGAAGTTTGTTCCCACTGGCTGGAAAAGGGGAAACATAAGCTCAGCTTTTAAAAAGAGGGAAATAACGAAGACCTGGTGAACTACAGGCCAGTCAGTCTCATTGCCTGGCAAGATCATGGAGCAGATCTTACTGGAAATTTTGCTACGGCACATGGAAAAGAAGGAGGCAATTAGTCACAGACAACATGGCTTCACTAAGGGCAAATCATGTCTGCAAAACTTGTTGGCTTTCTGCAATGTGATTACAGAGTTTGTGGATAATGGAAAAGCACCTGAACTTGTGCAAAGCATTTAACCCTATCCTGCATAACATCCTGTTCTCTCAACTGGACAGGCATGGATTCGACAGATGGACCACAGTGGATAAGGAATTTGGCTGCACTCAAAGAACTGCAGTCAACAGCTGGGTCTCCAAGTGGAGACCAGTGACAACCGGCATTCCTCAGGGGTCCCTTTATCAGCAATGTGGACACTCCACAGATCTGTTGGACTGAGTCCAGAAGAGAGCCACAGAGATGATCAAAGGGGTGGAAGACATCTTCTGTGAAGGCAGGCTGAGAAAGTTGGGCTGTTCAGGCTGGAGAAGAGAAGGCTTCTGGGTGACCTTATATCACTTTCCAATACCAAAATTTGGCTTACAAGAGAGCTGGAGATGGACTTTTATAAGGGCATGTAGTAATAGGACAAGGGTAATGGCTTTAAACTGAAAAGGGTAGACTTAGATTAGTTACGAGGAAGGAATTCTTTACTGTGAGGGTGATGAGGCACTGCAACACGTTGCCCAGAGAAGTTGTGGATGACCCATCCCTGAAATTGTTCAAGGACATGTTGGATGGTGCTTTGAACAGCTTTGTCTAGGTGGAAGGTGTCCCTGCCCCAGCAAAGGGGATTGAAACTAGTTAATCTCTAAGGTCCCTTCCAACACAAACCATTCTACAGTTCTATGACACTATGATATTCTGCATAAACACTTCTATCAAATGATTGTGTAAATACATAAATATAAGTTTGGGTAACATTACAGGAGTTATTTTAACCTTAGATGATGTCATTAGTCTGTGAACATCTACTCAGCTCACTCACTCTGTTTTCTTTTATTGCTACTATAAAGGTATTTTTAATTAATTTTTTTTCAAATATACAAAGATCATTAACTAAAGTGAAATAATAACATACAAGAGTAATCCAAGTGATACCACAGAACTATTAATTTCTGGGAAAATATGAGTACATCTATACACTACATGGTATGGATATTTACCTGTGATAATATTCAAATAGTGCTTGTATAAATAATGGTGTGAAACTCCTTCAAAGCAGCAACTCAAAAACTGTTTTACTCAGTCCTGCTTTTGGTCTAAGCTTTAATACAACACATATGTGCATTGTGCCAGGCTCCAGAATAAATACTTCAAATAGAACCAACAACAATTTTCATTGGTATCTAGCACAAAGACCCTCTATGTTTACTTGTGATTGTTTTTAATTTCATATTGAGATGATTAATCAGAGTAAATGTCTTTATTTTCTGCTGTTTTAACTTCAAGAAATGATCTCTTCTGGTTTATCCTATTATAAGGATCGTTATGAAAATGGGAAACAATTAACACTGGGTTTAATGCGTGAATGCCATAGAGCTGAAGTAATTGCACTCAAGGTCTGCTAACTTTTTAATCAGGCATCTGGTTGCAAGCTGCTCACGATTGATTCTGAGGGAAGAACTAACACAATCTAGGCGGCAAAAGCAGGTGTGCCAAAAAAGCAGACACATTGGCAAAACCAATGAAAGCTCTAGAGGTTAAAAGAAGCAAAAGCTAGTGGAAAATTCTTCTTAAAAGACTTTTGCTTGGGATCCAGTCATAACTGAGTGAAATTAAATGAGGCGAATGAGCATAGAGAGAATTTTTTAGCAAAATAATTACGAAATATGAACAGCAGAACCACAAAAGCTCAGCCTAGAGAAGACTTGCCAGTCAGAATATTACTGAGCAGAATTAATTAGTCTGGGGAGTTAAATTTTTCACATGCATTTTGCCACATAAAATAAATAAGAAATACCATGATAAGTTTCTGGAATTGCAATTAGGACACACAGTTTCTCAGCATTTTTGCCTTGTTTTGGAGAAATGAGAAGATTTGTTAAAAATACACATTCTTTCCTTTATCTAATAAGTCTCTCCTCCATGATTAAGAGAGTCTTGAACCTAAAAGCACTTACACAGGATAACACTGGGTGCACTTATAAATTAGATGTGTTGATGGAGACCATCGTTACACTCACACATATCTGTAGAATTACATCAAAGGCAAGCGCAAGAATATAATCTGTACAAAAATTGCATGCTTGCATGTCTTTTCAAGCGAAAATACCTCTCCTTATTTTGTATAAAATAGTACCACACTAAACTTTTTCAGGATTGCCCTCAAGAAAAATTCGTATAGGTATATATGTTTGCATATCATCTTCAGGGTTGGTGGGTTTGGGGGTTTTTATCAATATTCTTAACTGAATCACATTTGCACCTAATTTCAATTATTTTGGCAGCCTTCTATATGAAATACATAGTTTATATAACCTATATAACAGTTCTGCATAGGGATTTTGACCAAACTCCCTAAAACATCTAGATTAGAAATGGAAAACTATAATAATATGGTTAATAAGGTTCTGGCCCTTATTAATGGAAGTCAGGAAAGACTCTCACCTATAGACCAGTAAGCACCACCTATCTTAGGAAGAAAAACCAAACCAGCATAGATAATAGGTACTGCAAGAGGTTTGAAAGCTTTGTTTCACAGAAAGCTCTGAAAATCTGCTACGAATAGCATTTTTTAAGAGACTGTCAAAAACCAGGATTGAGCTGAAACCTTGACATTTCTAATAAATATTTTGCAAAATCCTAATCCTTCTACCTAGTAAAAATTTCCCTGTAAATTCCAGAAATAGGTTTCCTATCTTTTAGGCACACTTTGGTGAAGCAATAATTACTCTGCCATCTTCCAGGCTTTCCTCTTTCGAAGACAAAGTAGGCAATGGTGACTTACAACCAGACTAACATGTTACATTAAAATAAGGGTATCCAAGCGTTATTTTAAATCTTGCTGTTTGGGGGTTTGAGTTTTTTTTCTTTTGGTTTTGTTTTGTTTTTGTTTTTGTTTTTTTTTTCTTCAGTTGAGTAAATCCCACCAAGTACAAGATGCATTAATTAACTTAGAGCCTCACAGTATACGGACGCCCACATCAAACTGCATGGATCCAGCAGCGTCACTTCAATTTCTTTTAGAGCTGGTTGAGTACAGATGCAGTAGGATATCAAAAGCTTTAATCATTCCCTATTTGCTTAAATCAAAAGCATCATCTCTTCTCAAATTGTTTACCAACACTTGAAATCAGCAAGTTGCAGCAGCTTAGGCATCAGCAGAGCAAAATAGCAAGGACAGCTTCTAAGGCAGATGACAGGAGATGCCTAAAAGTTTTTCTCTCTTCCTATGCCTAAATGGTCACGATTTTGCACAGCAATACCCAGTTCAATGGTCACTATCTTGCCTTGTGATAAGCATGGAAGGATAGTCACATATTTGTGAATCTGCCAACACTCCAATGACAGCTTTCTCTCCTTCACTTTCTTTCTAACAGATATCACTCAGTCACTCTACTGTCTGTCATCTGCAGGTGAAGGTTTTAGAGAAATGAAAAGCAGTGGTCTGGCAGCGGGCCACTCACACACTCTCACAAAGAGACCCTTAATCATAAGGGACTTTCACATCTCTCTGATCTAGGAGCAATTCAGGATATATGCCAGGAGGAAGAAGAACAAAGACACCAGCATTTGAAAATTCCCTCAGTGCCTTAATAACACTGCTGAGATGGCTTTTGCCAGATTAAACAAACAGACATGTTCTTTTAGACCTTAAATATTGCTCTAAACCTAATTCCCTAAGCATTGTCCAGAGTTTAACAGGGTTTGGGATACCAACAATCAAACTTTGAAGTAATTCTTCAAATTCCAGTAGAGTTGGCTGCAGAGACAGCTAGAATACCCAGGTCTTTCCAGGCCAAGGAGAGAAAGGGCAGCTTGATTTTTTCGCAATTGTTGTCTTTAAAGGACTTGGACAAAGCAATTCCAACACAACAGCTTATTTCTAAAATGCTTTAAAGTAAAGGCTAGGTGTGGGGGTTAGGGAACTAGCTGGTATTTTCTAGTGTTGCCTACACTCAGCACAGCATTCTGACTCTGAAGCAGAACACTATGGGAGCTGCAGTACATTAATAAAACCTGACAGGGTAAAAATCTTCCTTCATTTGCCATTTTGTTTTGAAGCAACAAGAAACTACAGATTTCCAGATGAGGATTCCATCTGATATTCACATGAAGCATCATTGGTATATGATCCCCCAAGTGATGTCAATAACACAAACCATAACTGTGCAGGGGCAGAAAAAATAAATATTTTAAAAATCTCTGAAGAAAAATATTTGTAAAGTGGCTGATGCTTTACTTTCTTACATGCCAGTACTTGCCTTCATAATTCCTCTGAGACACACTCAAATGTTAAAAGAGCCCATTTGCCTATCTGTTCATTCAGTTGAACACTCAGCAGGATCACTTTCTTGTGATGTTTCTAGTACTTGGGTTAATTTCATTACACTCTGTGAGATATTCATCATAAAGAAATATCAGGATATCAAAATGCAATGTAGTTCTTAAATTCCAGTTCACTTACACTGGTGAACTAAATTAATGTCAACCTAGAAATTTGCTCCGAGTTATAAGTGAATACATTCACTCTTTCCAAGCTCTTATCAGCTTCTGCAGAATCTAAGGTCTTTAAAAAATTCTGAAAAAATGGTCTCGAAACTGTAAACTGAATGAAGGCAATGCGGTGCTTGCTTTCTAAATCAGCAGACAGACAGCTGGAGTGCCACTGCTGTAACCCAAAGATTTGACAGGCTACAGCAGAGTTAAAACTGTCAAGAGCCTTTCTTCATATTTTCCTGCTGCTATTCAAAACTCTCTGAGCAGCAGGAGACTGACGAGAAGAAGGTTAATTTTGCTCTGCAGACTATGAAAGTCTGAAGAAAGTAAACACTATAGAACAGCTTCATTCCTATCAATTGCTGAACATGTGATTTGGGGGAGATGAGTTAGCAAGGCAGACATGTTTCACAGATTTCATAATGTCTTTAAATGTGGTGCTTCTGTTTCTTGGTTTGGTTTTGTTTGGTTTGTTTGGGGCTTTTTAAGTTATGATTTATTTATTGATTTCTCTTTTAACAACTAAAATCCAGGAAAGCAAGCCTGAACGTCATTTTTCATGCATTGCATTGTTCAAGAATACAGTAATTTATGGGAAATTAACACTTCCTCTTGTATTTTGGAGCCAGATCTAAGAGGCAAATTCAGGTTCCCAAGGGGACGTGAGCTAGATCACTGAAAAGGAAGGTATTTGCACTGACCAAGGCAGTGGAAATGAGGCTGAGTCTTAAAAAAAAAAAACATAACAGAGAGAGAAAGACTGAAGTCAGGGAAGTAGTTCGAACCTTGTAGTTAGGAAAGAAGAATGAAATGAAAGGCTACACAAAGACAGTGGGTAGGACCAAGTGGGTATGACAAGCCAAGGACAAAGTAAGGATAGATATTGATTCTTACTTACCAGTGGGGAAAGAGGAAGGTGGTGGAAGGAAGCAAGTGTTAGAAAGAATTGGAAGAAAAGCCTCTAGCTGGCCTGAGCAGTTTGGACTAGGAAATGGACTAGAAAATGTCTGAGAAAATACTCCCTGATTCAAGGGCAATAGGACAGATCTCTCCTGGGAATAACAAAAACTTCTGTAGCAAATAGCATTCTAGTGATCAGAAATGGATCATTTGTTCCAAATCTAGGTATTAGAAGGTATCATCTAAAGGTTTAAATAATGTTCCTGGAAAACATATATGATGGATTCCACTCAATAAGATTTTATCCCTACTTTCACTATACAGAACGTATATGGTACTAAGGAAGTTGTTGCATTTTCTCTAAATGACAAATCAGGGTGAAAAAAATAGATTTCTTTTCAAGCCAGTAGAGAGAAATGGGTATATGCCAAGGACGCCATGTTAAACACATCATCCTTAAGGTGGGATGAATTCCTTTCTGTCAAAGCCACTTACTTTACATTGACTAAAACCAATGTCTGCATGACCTCGTCTAAGTAAGATGAAATGCTATTGAAGCCAGGTAATTTCTCCTTTAGTTTCTGCTCTGTATTTCCTGAATGGTTAATTCAGAGTCTGAGATTTGAGATCACGCATACAACAGTGGCTTATGTGCCACTTCAAAGCCACAAAGGGTACTAACATCCTTACGCTTCTTCACTGGAGCGTAAGCAATGGTTTCTTAATATTTGCAAAGCATTCAGAAACAGTAGCGATAAATGTCACAGCAAATTCCGTGAGAAAACTAATAGCTCTGTCTTCAAAACAGGATATGAACACTGCAACGAATAACATCAACAGATAGTGAATAAGGAGGAAGGCAAATATTGAGTTTAGCTCATTAACTTGGACAGAAGATTTTGTGCACTGAATAGGATCAAGATTCTCTGGATATAATGATTGATATACGATTAGGTAATTAAATACTTGTATTGCAATTCCTATGCATAGGGGGGCTGAATTGAGTTTCCAGTAAGCATCATTAACAATGGCTTCTGGGTGCTAGATTCTGAAACTTCAAAATAATGATTAAATATAATTTGTTCTTAGTGGATATACCATGGCAACTTGCAAACAGATCGAGAGACAGGATGCCTTGCTAAGATAGTCCTGCTTGGGGGAAGAACATCAAAGTAACTGAAAATAAACTTTAGGCTTTCTATACAACTTTTTTTCATTCATCTTTGCCAAGATTTTTCAAAAAATCTTTTGGATCAGGTTTATTTTCTGTTTGTTTTATTTATATTCTCTTGATCCTAGCCTAAGAGTTCTGATTGTTTCTATTTGTTATGAATTAAAGCAAAATGACATCACAAAGACAGTCACATTTCTGTTTTTCAGTCTGTCTGTTAAAGCCATCACCATAAAATAGTATTTTTGACCATACATCCATTAAAACAGATGCATATTTGTTTGACATTTCCTCATATTTTTCAACAGTCACTGTTTAGTTTCTATTTATAAGCCTCATGGATTGCAGACTGACATACCTCCACAAAGGCAAACTTAGCTCAATTTGTATGCTAGTCTAACTGGCAAGAAACAACAACAGTGTTCAGGGCTGACTCTCTCTCTCTGACTATTTCTCTTTGAAGAAAAAGCTGCTGTGAAAAGTGAACCAATGCACACAGTCATTGAGAAATCTGGACGTGCTGTCATTGGAAGTGACAATATGGCTTGCTTAGTGAGGATCTGGTTTGAATGCACAGCTTCAGAATTATTTACTAATTAAAAATGTTTTACCATGGAGAAACCCTTTGAGATTTGCCTCTTGTTTCCTAGGGTGCAGGAGCGTGAAATCATGGATGAATGAGCTATAGCACCATAATTTGCTTCTGTCAGTTTAAAAGAAAAGGTCTGAAATGAACTGGTGAAATTAGTTCACAACATTTTTACCCACCAGTAAACGCAATTTACTTTTATGATAACCTGTAACTGCATACCCACCTTTCACAAACTTCTAATCTTACAGCAGACAGCAGAATTATGTGGCCTATATGCTATTCCATGCCCTCTTTAGACTGGGGAAGTGAAGGTACCAATTGGTATTGAATTGCCAACATTTAGCATTGAGAATATGTTGTTTGCATCTAAAGTCAAAATTCACTTATGCACAGAGAGAGCTCCTAGTCTCCAATTTGTCTCCTCACACACACAAACTAAACTGGGGCTGTTTTATTCCGATGTGTACTGTGCTGAAACAAATAGAAGCTAGAAAGAAAGACCTTAACTATTGGGGTGGAAGAAAGAAAGGACACTTGCTAGCAATAATAGATATACCTGTGCCTAAAGAGGACTAGTGTGACTCTTACTAATAGAAGAATAAAGTCACTCAGCTGTGAAATTACTCATAATTAGGAAGACCTCATTCAAAACCCAGTTACAGCAAGATACTAGATAAGCAAATCAAAATCATCACTTCAGTTCTTTAAAGACAGATAGCATGCAGTATCCATCTGTTAAGCGACACCACCTGTTCTATCAACTCATTACATCGTCTGGAGTATTAAGCAGGAAAGTCAATTAAGTCACTCCTGTGCAAGAGGACCTTCATGGAGGCTGAGCAATTGTTCTCTGCTACCCCCTATCTCATCCCAGCAAGGAAGAAACAGGATAACTCTGAATGATTTCATCTGTCCCCTGTCAGAGTCCATCTCCACCTCTTGATTAATAATATAGGATGCACTGAAAAAATACACAGTCTATATAAAAATTGTGTTGTCTTTTATTATTAACACAAGGTTATTATTAACCATTCATACCCAGAAAGAAATTTAATGAAGTTTTGTCTTCCACTGAGGAAAGGTTAAAGTTTATGTGCCCAAGCCCATCATCACCTCAAAATTCTCAGCTTACCAGCACATATTATTTAAGCTAAGGCCTAATATCAAGTTGCACTTATGACCTGTGGTTGCCAACATACGCACATTTACACAAAATAACGTGTGGTTGCCATATATCCCTGTTTACACAAAATACACATTTTAGTGCATAAAGAATCTAAACTCCATGATTCAGATTCTAATTTTATAGCTCAAAATTATTATCTTCATATTGATTTAACCCTTTGCTTGCAGCAAGCAATCATAAGAAGAAAACATAATATGCTGTCTTGGCAGAAAATGGCAAAAGGCTGTTAGTAAATGTAAAATCAGAAAATTCTTCAGGAAAATTCTGACATTTCTATTACACCTTAGAGGATACCTCAGTGAGGTTTAATTCTCACAAATGTAAGGTGGGATTGGATATAAAGGTCACACACAGCCCAAAATCTCTTCAGTGGGGACACTCTTAAGCGGCGTAATACTGACATAAGAAGTGAATCCAAACTGCATAGCTGAGAAGTGATTTTTGTATCCTGACACCTGCTAAATACAAAGAGTGGAAAAAAAAAAAACCCACCTCTTCTCATCACCAGAAAAGCTGACAAGGAAATCACTCTTCCAGGAACTAAGAGGCAGTGTGCCAGGCAGTGTAACCTCTGCAAGAATGACTTATCGTATTGATGGTGTTTGATTAGGGAGGCTTGTAGTTACCCTAGTTAGCTTGACATTTTTAAATTTAAATCTTTAAATCTTCTGATTTATATTTAGTAAAGCTAAAAAGAAAAAAGATGATTTAATGTGTCCTTCAATGATATTCATTCTCTTTAGCTGGATAAGATTTCTCTATATATAGGCATAATCTTTCCCTATCTGCACTCTGGTGCACTTACATAATAACTGAAGTCAACATTTACTTTAATGTGTAGGTAAAAATGTGGTTTATTCCCCTTCAATTTTCATGTGCAATTTTATGTAGATTATTTTTCTTCCTTTTTTGAATAATGACAAATAGGAATTGTGATGAATTGAATAGGAAGGGAAAAAAACCTATAAAGAAAAACAAAAAACCCAAAACATAAAAAACCCCAAACAAACAAACAAAAAAAAAAATCCCAAACCAAACACTTCCAGGCCCCCTACCTTTCATTGTAATGTCATTCCTTTAATAGAATATTTGTAGCACACCCACGTTTATTAGGAGAGCTGTTTTGTGGCATCCAGGCCAATCTCACATTACTGTATGAACTATCCATTTCTAAAACAACCAGAAATTCAAATTTCAACTGACCTGCAGAGTCACCACGAAATCACAAACAACACAGGTTTGTGATCTACACAAAAACTGGAAAGGAGGAAGCTGGACAACGATGTTCTAAAGATCAGGTTATGCACAAATTGTGAGTAAGATGAAGAGCAACATACTACAGAATTTGCTCAGATGGTCAGAACATGCTGCAAATAACATCAAATTTGTGGGTTCAAACCTTTACAGCCCACTCACTTGAGCTGGACTCAATGATCCTTGTGGGTCCCTTCCAATTCAGAATATTCTGTGATTCTGCTAGAAATTTTTGTCAGCCAACCATATGTTGTTGAAATCGCATCAAAATCCCAGTTTTGCCAGTTGTGAATTTATTCCATGAAGCTGCTTTTATATTTTTAGTTTCTCTCTGAGACTGAGATTTGCAGTCTCTCAGTCAATATGGGTGTTCAAGGTAAGTTTTGTGTTCCTGTGATGCCTCGAGAGGCTACCTAGAACAGAGGCTAGACAGTGTTAAAGGAATAAAGTAGGTATTTATTAAAAGGCCATCACGGGATACACCTTGGGCAGTACAAGAGCCTGGCCAAGGCTACACTCAAGACAGACAATGTCTTGGGTCACACATTTTCACAATTTTATAAGTTTTGATCTATTTACATATTGGGGTTAATTGTCCAATTACAGCTTCAGGCTATGAAGTCCCATCCTCCCAGATTGCTCTCCTCAATTCACTGTTTACACTTTTTGGCCTGAAGCTGAAACAATATCCTTGGTTCTCGGGCTGGAAAAGGATTGTTTTGTCCAACTAAACCATGAAGAGAACCTGTTAACACTTTATATGAAGTTCAGAGTTATATACTGATGCAGTGCAGAATCTGGAAAATATGAAAGCGAAAGCTTAAGGCATCACCTGAAGGACAGAATCATAAAATCATTGAATGATTTAGGCTGGAAAAGATTTTCTAGATCATCAAGTCCAAACACTAACACTACCAAGTCCAACTCTAAACCACATCCTCAAGTGCCACAACTGCACATCTTTTAAACATCTCCAGGAATGGTGACTCCATGGCAGCCCATTCCAAGCATTCCAGTAAAGGCATTTTCCTAACTGGATAATGGTCCCCTGGTGCCACTTGAGGCCATTCCATCCACTTCAGTCACTTGTTACTTGGGAAAAAGACTGACTCCCACCTCACTACAACTGCCTTTCAGGAGCAACAAGGTCTCCCCTGAGCCTTCTTTTCTCCAGGCTAAACAACCCCAGTTCCCTCAGACCCCTTTGTTGCTTCTCTTTGGACACCCTGTTTAAGCAGCTACCTGTAGTAGTCACCTGATATTTACACTAGATATTTACTTGTCCTTGGAAACATAAATGTGTATTGGATTTTTAAATAACTCTATTTTGGCTAGCACATTACTTTTTTATTATGTGGTTCTTTAGAAAGTTATACTCTCCATCTGAGGAATTCTGTGCATTTACAATTTGGGCTTGTATGTAGGAACTGAGCTATAAGGAAATTAATGTGCTTTTGCAGTTTTTTGACTGCTTTCTTATTTTTGTTGTTACAATAAAATAATGCTGTTTTAAGTAATGCCTCTAGGTTCCTTTCTCTAGGTGTTTACATCCAGATTTTGCCTAAATTTTATGGATTCTTTCTGTCTGACAGATTAAGAAAGCCATTTCTCATCTATGTCTACACAACTGAAATCTCTATTCATCTTCTTATCTTACACCTTGATTACAGCAACATCTCTTCCTCACACTTTATAAACGTGGTCCTGCTCCATTCATTCCCACGTTGTAATGACAATACTTAAGAATCTGAGTCCAAAAGAGAAAGAAAAAAATATATATCTTATGCACAAAACTCCTCTTCCCTAAATCCCTGTCTTTGGATCTTTATAAGGTATTAGGCCCCTCTCACTGCACAAGGGCAGCAGAGCCAGCAGTGCAGCGTCCTACATCACAAGACCTACTTGCTGAGTAAATCTTCCAAGCAACAGCAAGAGCAGTCATGCTGCTCAGTGAAGGAGAGGGCAGGGGGAAAAGATGACAACAGCTGGAGTGAAATGCAATGCTGTTGCCTCTGCACATATTTCAGGAGCTAGATATGGTTGTCAGTTATCTTTATTTTGCCTGTACACATCTGACAGTGGCAGCTTTTTCCTGTCTGGATTATGTACACAAAAAGCAGGTCTATTTCCACACAAAAACTATTCCACCTCTGATGCATTTTCTAATTAGTTTCCATTCTGCAGTAGTTTTTCAGTGGAGCCTGAACTGCCAGCCTGCTGTGACTGAAACACACCCATAATCAAGAATATGCAACACTTTTCTCAAGCAGCATTTTTCACTGGTACATACAAGATGCAGGATCATACTGAAATGGGTTCAGACCCCTCTAGAAACCAACTTTGTTTTGGTTTTTTTTCAGAAATTTGTCAGCTCAGTGGTCATAATGAACTCAGTCCCTCACTTCACACTGACTGATTTTTTTTGAGAGACTCTGTTAACAAAACCAAGCCAAAAGACTCTGAAAAGGAATCAATGTCCTCTGTACCTAACAGTTTTTGTTCCTTTGATAAGAAATAGTGAGCTTTTCATTTAGGTGAACCCCATTCTTGAAATACTAAGCATTTAACATACTTCCTTTAAGTAAGAGCTTACTTCCCAACAAATTTCTTTTCTCACAAAACATGCCAGCTATTTCAGATTCCTTCACTGCGACTCTTCTTTGCCATACAGGGGCAGGATGAATCTCTTCATAGCACTGGGATGTTCATAGTCAGTCCTGTTCTCAGGCTGCAGCCAAGCAGAAGGTTTTGTTCAGCATTTATCACTGTGATCTGTGACACTGGCTCAAGCTTTATCATATTTCAGAAGTCTATGTAGTTTCATATGGTTTAAGGTGAGAGGGGTCTATTAGATCATCTGCTCTGACCTCCCATATATCATAAACCATTAAGCTTCAACCACAAGCTCTTAAATTAAGCTCAAAGACTTTAGTTAGCACTTTGGTTCTCAGAAGACTAAGCTTTTTGCCAAAGGCAGACAGAAAATGAGAAAAACAGATGCTACTAATCCAAACTCCTCTGCAATGGAGGACAATTGATTAAGTGAGATAAGTGATTTATACACACCTCCGGTGTTAAGGCATTTACTGTAGGAACTAAAAATTGTGAAACATGAATTTAATACTCTGCTCTGCTTTCTGGCTTCAGATAAGCCTCTTCCCCTTTCTATGCCACAGGTTCTAATTTCTCAAATAGTTGTAATTAAAATCTCCTTTCTCAAAGCTTGTTATTACAGCATTCCTGAGATAGAGTTATTAAGTACTTATATAAGCCTCTGGTCTTTTGGTAAGTAATGCTTAGCTAGGAAAAGTCTGAGTAGAACAGTCCTCCAGTATAGCAATTCCTGTTTGCTATTCTGTTTCTTTATTCAAATCCTCTGCTGGTTTCCACAGGGCTACAAGGCAGTAAGGGCACAGTCCTCTGGTCTGCACCCTGCTGACACCTCAGGTTTTAACTTTTATGTTTTTCAGATTCTGTACTCCTTGAGTGTGTAGCTCTGAGCTTCGTTTTAAGGGATGGTAAGGTCTCTTTACAGTGTAGGTAGAAAAAACAATTCCTTCTCTAGCTGAGGACCAAGGAGAAATGATCCAAATCTCAGGCCCAAGAGCATGAACAATAGTGGACTGAAGAGAGAAAAACAAGAAGGATGGGACTTCATAACCTAAAGCTATAATTGGACAACTCTAATAAGCTAATGGATCAAAATTTATAAAAGTGAGAGACCCCATGACTGGTCATCCCTTTCGGGACTATTTGGGGTTCATCTTGGGTGTAGCCCTGGCTGGGTGCTTATACTTCCCAAGGTGGATCCATTGAGTCCTCCTAATAAATACCTACTTTATTCTTTAACTCCATCTAGCCTCTGTTCTAGGTCAGCCTTCACAAGACATCATTGCCTTTCCTGTCTGCAAATGATGCAGTTCACTAAAAAATTAGGTGGTTCATTCATTCACTCTAAATTAAAACCCCATAGGAAGGGGAAGAAAAACGCAGGTAGAAGATTGTTATTGGATTACTGATTTATAAGAGCAATTCAAGGTTACCAGCACAATTTCACCTTCTAGCGGTCCGTGCTGAAGAAAAAAGCTGGCACAAACTCAAAGTGCTGTTATGCATACACCTTTGTTACAAAATGGCAGTCTACTTCTACAAGTAACTTTAAAAATGTATATTAAACATATTTTCTACTGGAACAGTGAAACAGCTCACAGTGTTGTAATTTTGCTGAAATTCTGTTTCAAAGAAGCAAAAAGCTGATGATGATGACTGTCTTTAATCCTTTCTTCTGAAATTACTATTCACAGAATTGAAAGAGATCTACTAGGTTAGCAAATCCCAAACCATGCTGTCACAGGCAGACATGAACTGTCATCCTGTTCATTTTCTATTTATATTATTCTGTGTATTACAGTACAAAATAGAATTTAAATAAAAGTGATTGAACTGAAATTATTTTCTTAAAATCCCTTCATATGAATTTTCAGATTTAGCTCCAATTCAGAAGGAAAAGACATTTCAAAAGCTTGAGATCATTCATGAAAAAAAAAAAAGAGCCTTCAAAAAACCCTAATAAAAAGGCTTCTTATAAATGGCAGCCTTCTTGTAACATTTTTTTCCACGGCTCCAAAAATTCTTTCAAGTAAATCTGACAGGGCAGCAAACAGGAAAAAGAATTGGTAACAAATAGTAAGTGCAGCTCCCACTGTTCATCTGAGAAGAGAAACCAGCAGAGAAACAGTGTGTAAGTCTGGTAGGAGCACCGCAATAAAAGCACAGAAGCCAACTCAGCAGGGTACATACCATCTCCATTCATGCCTAGGTTAGTTCCATGCAGAAATCCTTGCACATGGGAGTCAGTACATACTCCCTTCTCTATGTCCACACTGTGCATCTCACAGTTTCTGCATGCCACACATTTTAGACTACAAGCTGTTCCTTTATGCTAAATTGCAACTCCACCATACAGACCTGCGCAAAAAACTCACTGAATTCAGTATCAACCAAACTTGCTTTTAAGCCACAGGGGGTAGCATGTTTAATGGATGCCAAAGCTTCTAAGATGTGGCATTCAAAGCACTCACATCTGCAGGAAATATACAGCATTGTTCTTTTTTTTTTTTTCCTTTTTTCTTTCTCTCTTCATTTTATCCTTCTGATTGTATTGTCATGCAACATTGCTGAGAAAAGTATTGCTAAAGTAATGCGTAATGAATGAAGGGGAAAGTGAGCAGGTGTAAAACCTACTTGGTTTGTTGGTGCATGACAATTTTTCCATGAATAGAATGGTTTATTTCTTTTTCTTTGCAAAGAATTCTGAATTCTATCATTTAGGAATGTAACTCTTGATAAAAAAAAGAGAAGCATAACTGGAATATATAGAAACAGCTTGGACAATATTGCTTTTGGATTAGATTTGAACTCTACTATGTAAAGAGAAGTAATTATCCAATTGTTTGATACAGAAATCAAACACAGAAATTACTGTACGTCCCTGCAATCACAGAGTCAAAGTCCTCTGGCTTTTTGTTTGTGGTTTTTTTTTTTTGTTTGTTTGTTTTTGTTTTTTTTTAACAGTGTGCTTAAATTCTAAAGCTCCTGGATATCAAAGATAAGAAATACACATCATGAGGCACTTTTGAGTCAGTGTTAAACTAACACATCTAAATCTATTTTGCTTCCCAAAGTAGTTTGCAATAAGTAACTTTGTCTTCAATTATATATTCATATGGGAATCTCATTTTACATTTTATTCATCAACAGAAGAGATAAAAGAAGTTAGAAAATACTTGATAGCAGAGTTTTACTGCAATAGTAAATCATACCTCTACTATAAAAGTTGAGAGAAGTATTATGTGAGGTTGTGTTACACTCCAGGATTTTATAGCCTTGAAAAGAATCAGCAATAAATTTGAATAAGGTTGAAAAGGAAAGCAGCTGGAGATGCAAAAGAGAAGTGACACCTTTATACTGTACTTCTATTTACCATTTATCTGTCATTTTTTATCTCCACATCTTGAGATTAGAAATCTCTTTTTGCATAGGTAAAATGTCAGTGACAACTTTCTATTTTAACATCTTAGGCTGTCAATGACACTTTGTTTTAATAACTTTCAAAGAACTTCTGATTATTCTGTTTCTTACTTGGTAGAATGAGAAATACAGAAGGGGAAATGGTTGCAGATGAAATACTATAGACCCGTTTCCTTTTAGTATTTAAAACAATTGCAAGTGAAAAGAGTAATGAACACTTTGGGATTGTTTGCTATAAATTCTCTAAATGAATATGGGTTACTTCAATTGCAAAATTTACATATAAAATAGAATAGATACCTTGTATGCATCCATGTCTTAGCTGTTGCAAATTCCACCCTTATTATTATAAGAAATATAGAAACTAAAATCTGAGGAGAACAAAATGTTTGATATGGACTTCTTGTTTTGTTTTGTAGGGGGTGAGGTAGTTTCAACAGCTTTGGGATAATGCTAGTAAATAATTTTAAAATCTAATCCTGAGCCAAACTATAGGCTTAATCCCCTTCTCAGTAGTTCGAGAGCTAGTATGGAATTTAATAAAGGATTTAGATATCTTTGTAGCTAAGGGTCAGTAAATGTTTTTGGCTTTTTTCCTAAATTTCTAATTTCACAGACTTCTGAGCTAAAGTTATTCTCACAAATGCATCTGTGGGTGTTTTTAGAGAACTAGAAAATTCTTGACATAATACAAAGCCTTTCCTTTATACTTCCCACTGAATCAAGTGACTTTAGAAACTAGATTTTAAAAAGTTATTGCAATAAATTCATTGTCTTTTTAAAATTATTAAAGCAAAACCAACTTTGAATCACTTTTGTCATCATTTTTAGTGAGAAAAAATTCCCCACTCCTCACAAATGAAAAAATCCCAAGTTTGCAAACATTTTCTACAGACATCTTTGTTGTACATTTAGGACTTGTGTATAGACATAAGCATATCTCATTACTGTTTCTTCTGTAACAATTCTTCAATATAAGGAAATTGGAAAGGTGGATATTATTTTGTTTAGTTTTCTAGCAGGTTTAACATTCGGAATCTTTTGTGGGCTATAATTTGAGACAGCTTCACCTCCTTTATAATGAAATTATATTTTAAGATGTTGATTAGGAAAATAAATTGTCTCAACTGGAAGTGATGAAAAGACAATAATCTTTTGCCCTCTATTAATTTGAAAATACTTGAAATTTGAATGTCAATTCCATGTGGCTTATTCCAAGCAACTTTAAACTTGAATAAGCAGTAAATGCTGTGCACAAGAAATGCAACCACTTTCCATGCTCAACCAACCTCTAGTGTGCACCTGTTACCTTAACAGGTTTAACAGACATGACATTAATATAACTGTAATTTCAACATCAGCCATAGTTGAGGGAGGTTGTTCATAAATAATACACTTTCCCAACACCAAAAAACCCCAAAAGTGACCTTCAAATCCTTCTCAAATCCTTCTTAACCAAACACAAAATCATTGCAAATTATTAAAGTATATGCTAGAATTATTTTTATTCAAATTTCATCTAGACAGCTTTTGTTTTCCACTTCTGATCATAAACTGGCCTAAAATATACTTGACAAAATACTTAATAGTTTCACAGCCATTATATCTGTTCCTGCACAGCAATTGTGTATTTACATGCCTTTTTAAACGTGGACAGACCATACTTCAGAAATTTGCTCTAATATTTTGTATTTCACAAAACATTCCTAAGTATCTATATTTGTGTCTCATTATGCAGGGAATGTACTGAAATTACAGTTTGGGATTCTGTAAAAAGTGGTGTCTGTGTGTTTCTTTTCATATTTCCACAGATCCACAGAATGCTACCAAAATAAAACAGATAGAAAAGAGTAATAACCTGATTTATTTTAACTCTCAGCTAGAAATATATTTTCAGTTGGATTTGCTTATAATAATGTTGTTTTAAATTAGGTTATTCAACATCATTTACCCTCACCCAACAGTTCAAAAAACAAGGGATTCAGTAAACTTGAAATGACAAACACAAAAATCTGTTCATGAAGGAAATTAACATGACACGGCACTCAATCATAGAGTAACTGATGGTTACTCTAAAGCTTTACTCCCAGCCCCTCACTTCTGCATTATATAATTTCTCACTATCAAAATGAAACGCTATCATCAATATGTTTGGCAATTTATGAAGTAAAGCGATGTGGCTGGATGGGAAAATTCCTAAAATAGCCTTAAGGTTAATATAAGGAAAGAAAAAAAAATGTAACAGCTATGGTTTTTTTGCTTTCCTTTTCTTTCAGCCAAGTAGTTGCTGTTTGTTCAAGTCTGGTCAGAGATCATTCAAAGCAGTCCTCACTTAAGAATTGTTTAAGATTTTCAGATTTCTTGCTTCAGCATAGAGACTGATGAATATTTTGAGCAATTAATGAATTACTATAACTAAATATCACTGTCTCAGGGATGAGTCACATTGTAGAGGGGCTGCTTTCCATTCTTGTGCCTTAAATGAGAGGCAAAATTTCATATATTTCACCACTGGCAGTCAAACAATGTGAAATTCAGCAAACAGTAGTTATTAAAATTAAGGATGCAATCTTAATTTATTGTGCATATCTAGGTCAACGTAACTGATATACATCCTCAAAAATTAATGAAAAAAAAAAA